>JASDDO010000010.1:343621123-344027779 GCA_030015575.1 Agapanthus africanus
CACCAGAACAATAGGGAACTATCTATGTTCCCTGAAGAATGTATTTACCTCTGGCTTATAGACTTTAATATTTTAAAAATCGATACTTGGATTCAAACCCAATACCGAAATTGAAATCTCCAATATAGGTCTATGCAAACCACTATTAATAAGGTTTTATTTTATTTTTATTTTTTTAAATCATAATTTGCAAACAGCATTTGACAAAAGAAAAATCAACCACAAAATAAAATAAGAGAACTTACCTAAGATGCCGGTGTAATAGGAAAGGGGAACATCGGTGTACTTGATTTTAACTAGACCTTTAGGATCAGATATCAAGCAATACTCTTCCCATCCTGTTATTCCCCAAACTAAATCTCCAGCCTTGAACTCGGGATGCCCAGAGTCCACAACTTTAGCAACACCATACCCAAAAATTACCTGTAAAATAAGGAAAAGAAAAGGTGCCGCAATTGTTTTGTAACTTGTTGTATAACTTCAAATAAATTCTGAGAAACTGGAAGGTATGCGTAATCAAAATTTAATTTTATCCTACTTTCAACCGAAGAAAAGCTAAATTTGGATGCATGAATATGGAAGGATATTTGCAACTGCTCTTTATAATGACAATCAGTACTAAACAAAACACAGATTTTCTTATTGGAGATACAAAGGTAGGATGAATATACTCTGCTACATTCATCACTTCTATGTAAATAATGTTGAGATGTGTGGGATTAATAGTCCCATATAAGAAAAACTATGAGAGGTACATAGGTATAAGAAGTTAGAAATGGCCCCCCACCAATAAGGCTCAAGTCTATTTGGATGGACCTCATCTACATTGAAAGCCCATGTACACTCATATATAAAAGTCCTACACTCCTCAAATATTAAATATTAAAAATAACATGGAATAAAGCATCCTGATACCTAGCCCTATATTTGATACTAGGTAAGTATTACGATAAAGGAAATAATTCTCTAGGGTGCTGGCCATATGTGAATTGAAACATGCATGCATCGGTAGGAAGCACATTAGTTGATAATTTGAATCACTCCATTGAATTACACGATAACCAGATGTAAGCTAAGCTTGAGCGGGTTGAGCTGTGGGTTGGCAGGACATTGTGCATGGCGGGTCAAAGAGGTATAGGCAAAAATGCCCAGAGTGCAGTAGGTGCAATTTGTGTTATCAAACGACCCGTATATGTCGGGTGGGTGTGTGGGTATACCGTGTACGGATGAATGGTTAATTGAGAGGGTTAATGGGCAAACACATAACACATCGTTAAAAAAATTAATTAAAGTTCGAACATTTTTATTAAATTATATTCTCAACATAATTCTCTAGGGTGCCGGCCATATGTGAATTGAAACGTGCATCTGTGGGAAGCACATTAGTTGATAATTTGAATAACTCCATTGAATTACACGATAACCGGATGTTATAAGCTAAGCTTGAGCGGGTTGAGCTGTCGGTTGGCAGGTCATTGTGGGTGGCGGGTCAAACGGGTATAGGCAAATTTTCCCAGAGTGCAGCAGGTGCCAAATTTTGTGCCATCACACGACCTGTATATGGCGGGTGGGTGTGCGGGTATGCCGTGTATGGGTGAACGGTTCATTGAGAGGGTTAATGGGCAAACACAGAACACATCGTTGAAAAAAATTAATTAAAGTTCAAACATTTTAATTAAAATCATTGTATAACTGAAAATATGTACATAATATAAATTCTAAATTGTTAAATTCTAATTACACATATATGTACACCATAGACTAGATAGTGATTAAAAAATGAAATCAGCACATGATTATTGCAAACAAAATGTAAATATTTAACTACTTTAGCAAAGGAAATTTAAAAGCATCCAGCAAAACCCTGACCCCTAGTTGGTTTTTATTTTTACTTTTTATTTTTTTATTTTTTTTGGGGTGGGGGGGCTATGGTTGGTTAGAAGAAGGTTTTTCAATTTAAAGAAAAAATGTGTTCAGGCTTTCAAATTTGAATATACTTAAATATCTTAAGTAAAGGTGATAATTGTAAACAATTTACATTCATAAGAATTAGTTTAGTGTTCATAATGTAACTTTATTATAAAGAATTTATTCATGACTAGCAAAATAAAACGAAAAGTCACTAGACATTTCTTTTCCAATATGAGCCGGGTGATGTAAAACATCACGAACACACAGGCCGGGAGCCATGCAAACCTGGTAATATAATTAAATGGGCGGACCAGTTACAGGTAATTTCTTTACAAGAAGTAAAACCTAAGCCCATGACCAATGCTTTGGAGGTGCAAGTCATGGTCAAACAGGTCGCAGGTTGCTCTTGACACCACTAAGATTTAGTAAGTATTTAATTATCTTACTTTTCAATGTGGGACTAATCCCGATCTTAAACTTTCATTTGTTCAGACTTCCACAATAAATGAAGACACTAAAGCCATCGTGAAACTAAAGATGTAGGTAATTCATAGCAAATTCAGAAGAATTAGGGCATCTATGCTCTACCCACATATTAGATTCATGGCATAACAATACCAATACATCCCAATCATCATATGAACATGCATGAAGATGTAGTAGTTTTTTTATGTTTCTCCTACTTTTTTGATATTATCGTGACACTTGGACTATTCTCTAATAAACCATTTTTATTAGATCCTCCATAATCTATAAGCCAAAGTAAAAAAAATCAATCGACATATTAGACTCCACATAAGCTTCTTTCTTCTTTATAGAACCCCTAAGAAGAGCTATGCATTAAAAGTGGGGGTAAAAAGCAGAGCAACCAGGATGCCCAACCACTTAAGCCCAACTTTAGCCTCTAGACAATGACTCAGAATTTGGCCAAGTCTTTTTTTGTTTAATTGTTTTTTTCTTGTTAATTCTAATGGTTTATTAACCATCACTTGTACTTTTCACTTACAAATGACTAAATGAGAATTTTCGAAGGCATAAATACCAAAAGAGTGCAAATTGGTAGTGTTAGTTTATGTATACGGGTATAACCCATATTGGGCTTAAACGAATGTATAGGGGTATTGATGTAAATATCCATATATTGAGCTGTGATATAAATAGAAGAAAAGAGAGGAAATCTCTCTTATCCAATTTTATTTCCCCCAAAAGAATCCTCCATATACATCTCTTCCTTCAAATGACCATGTAGAAAGGTATTCTTGACATGAAGCTGATATAAAGGCCAATGGTATGGTATGTGGCAGCGAGGGATAGAAAAATACGAACGGTGGTCATCTTAGAAACATATGAGAATGTCTCATCATAATCAATGCCATATGTATGTGAATATCTTTTAGCCACCAACCGTGCTTTCAAGTGAGCAAGAGATCCATCCGAATTGAGCTTAACGGTATACACACATCGACGGCCAACCGCTTTCTTCCTCGGTGGAAGATCCCAAGTGGAATTCAACTTCAAGGCTAGCATCTCCTCCTCCATTGCATTCTTCCAATCAGGAAGATTCAGGGCCTTAGATAATGATATGGAGAGAGAATAACAGTCCACCATAGAAATGAATGCACAATAGGAAGGAGCCAATCGTGCATATGTGACACAATCAGAAGTTGGGCAATGAGAGGTGGTGGTACGAGTGCCTTTCCGCAAGGCAATGGGAATGTCAAAATCAGAAATCTTGGGATTTGGAGTTGAAGAGTCCATTAGTTGCGAGGCATCTGAGTCAAGAGGCTCATGAATCTGTCGAGCATACACCTTAGTTACATTGGCTAGCATCTGTGCGTTCATGTGACGAATATCAACTGGAGAAGAGATAGACGATGACTTAATTGAATCAATTGAAGGTTGATCAGGTGCAGGAGGTGTAGGAGAAGGTGGAAAAGAGCTCTCAGAACAATGGGATCCATCAAACAAGTCATCCCAAGAAGTAGAGATGTCAACTGTAAAATGAGACTCATCTAAAGGAAACTCCTCATTCACAAAAGGAAGAGAATTTTAGGCTGAAAAATATAGAATGTGCTCATGAAATGTGATGTCAGCAGATATGAACATCTTGTCAACTCTGGGATAAAACATTTGTATCCCGTTTGAGTATGTGGATAGCTTAGGAAAACACACTTGAGGCCCTTGGATCAAGTTTGGACAATCCAGGTTGATGATCATGAACGAAACACGTGCAGCCAAAGATGCGAGGTGGAAGAAAGAAAGCATCCTTAGACGGACAAAGTATGGAAAACGGGTTTTACCATCCAAAACTAAAGATGATATATGATTGATTAAATAGCATGCCGTGAAAACTGCATCATACCAAAAGCACTTCGGTTGGTTCATGTGAATCATAAGGGTGCGTGTCATCTCAAGCAAGTGTCTATTGTTCTTTTCGAGACCATTTTGTCGTGGAGTGTACAGACAAGATGATTGATGTTTAATTCCAAACATATCAAGAAACTGCACAAAATCACGGCTAAAATATTCCTTTGCTCTATCACTCCTCAAAGTAGTCACAGAAAAACCAAACTGATTTTGAACCTGTGCACAAAAGGATTTGAAAGCATCAAGACTTCAGAACGAGATTTCAGCAAATATACCCATGTAGGTCTCAAAAGGTCGTCAATAAAGCTAACGAAAACCGAGTCTCGAGACCCCAAGACATAGACCTCACACATTTGAATGAACCTCAAAAGATTTATTCTCTTATTTGTCCCGGAAGGATATGAAGCACAAGTATGCTTTTCCATCTCACACGACTCACTCCAGTGTAGGTAAGCTACCAAAGAATGAGCAAGCTTCTTTAAAGTCTGAAGAGAAAGATAGCGAAATCAGCTATGAATCTCTAAAGGTGACAACGAAACACAAGCTATTGGAGACTTCGAACACAACGGTAAATAGGCATGGTCATCCAAAACATAGAGCACATTAGACATATAACACGTAGCAATAACCTCTCTTGAACGAGCCTCACAGTAAACCAGGTAGTAAAAAAAATGAATGCGCGTCTCATCAACTTCGGGAGTTTGCTAACCGATAACAAATTAAATAGGAAATTCAGTAAATATAATACCGATGTCAAAGATAATCCTGATGTGAATGAAATAATACCCACACCTGTGACAGCTGAAGTAGCCTATGTTGTACGGGATCGGATACGAATACGGGAAACGATACGGATTCGCGGATTTACAATTTTCCAAAAACCTAGGATATGAGATACGTTTTTTTATTGATTTCTAATTAAATAAATATGAATATATATTAAGATATACATATAAATATGTTATAATATAAATAACTAATGGCATGAAGTAGAGAGGTGTCGATTCAAGAGAGTTTGGTGAGATATTTATAAATTCAAGCGAATCCAAAAGAATCCGAGAGATTACGAATCTGATACGCAATTGGGTACGATTCGTGAGAAGCTTACAAGTATCCATACTTCATAGGAAGTAGCTCCATTCGCTAAGACCACGAGTGCAGACGGTGCGAAATGAAATGAACTAAGGAGTTCCAACTGCCCGGTCATATGATCACTGGCTCTAGAATCAATAACGGTGGTATTTGGTGCCAAAGAGAGACATATCATCTGATTGTCTCTCGCAAAAAAAGTAGTGGATGGCGTGGGGTTTTGTTCGGGCAATAAGGATATTGTGGAAACCCACCATTCCGGTCTTAAGTCTGGATAAGAAAGGGTGAGAGTTGTGGTAGGCTTGTGACAGCTAGTGTAAAATTTTACCATATTCTATGACATGAACCACTATAAGAATATCATTGGGGCATTTCCTACTCAGCGACACGCTATATCGGATCCTGGATATAGTGTTAAGTATATAAGGGCTTCTAGATCGTAGTCCGAAAGTGGCGCACTACATCTGACCTTGGATATAGTGTTAAATAAATAAGGATTTCATAGGATCTGTCCAGCCTCTTGGAGCATATGTTTCCTTATGGGTAGATTAACTACATTAGTAGAGACGATGATTAGAAGGAGGGTTAGTATTATGTGTTTGCAAGAAACTAAATAGGTGAAAAAGCTATTGTTATAATGCCATCGAGTTATAAGTTTTGGTATACGGGTAGAGATGAACATCATAATTGGGTAGACGTAATCATAGATAAACAATTACTTGAGGATATAGTTGAGATTAAAAAAAACGTGATTAGGATTTTACTAGTTAAGCTTATTTTAGATGGGAAGATCCTTAAGGCTTGTTTGGATACTGTCTATCCCATGGGAAAAAGCCAAGATACCAATTTTCTACCGAATTGACCCAATCCTGCAAAAGAGACTGTTTGGATGAGTTTTTTGTTGAATGGTCCAGAGGGGGAGAACCCTCTATTTTGGCCCTATCCATCGGATAAAAAAAATTGAGTCGGACTCAATTTTTTTTCCCAAGCTTTTTCTCACGCACCCATCTCTTTCTTCTTCTTCCTTTCTCTCTCTCTCTCTCTTTCATCAACTTCTCTTTGATTTCTTTTTTGGAAGCGAAGCTCAAATATGATAGCTACCGGACTTCTTCGATCCAGAGTCTGTGCTTTGATCCTCAACTCAGTTTTCAAATTTTGATTTTGATGTCATGGAGTTTTGTAATTCTTGTTTGTACAAAATAGGAAATGATTATTTTTCCCAAAAATGGAGGGCTTGCCGTAGGTCTCGTTCTTGTGGAAGGTTGTGGTGGTTGTGGGGGTAGGGGATTGGTCGTGAGGGGGAAGACGAAGCAATTGAGGTCGAAGGGGGCAGCGTCGACGGTGTCGAAGGGGAACTGCCAGGCGTCGGTGAGGGTCTCCATCCAGTCGTCGGAGTCGAAGTCGGCGACGGAGGCGGCGGTGGTGGGAGGCGAAAAGGGACGGAGGAGTCGTCGAAGGGATCGAGGAAGGAGGGGTCGGTTGGGTGGTGGGGCCACTGGAGGTGGGGGAATGGGTGCTGCGAGTGCGAAGTGGCGATGAGATTTTGGTGATGGGTCTAAGAGTGAAGCTGGTGTTGCTGCTGATGTTGTTGCATTTGCTTCTGTTGGATGACTTGTTGGGTGCTGCTGCTGCATTTGCTTCTGTTGGATAACTTGTTGGGCGATGGCCATGAGATTGTCACTATCCACGCACATGTATGCCATTGATTTTGGATTTCTTCTTCTTGATCAATTGGTTTCAAGTATTTAGCATTGAGAGAGAGAAAGAGATTGGAGGAGAAAGGGAGGAAATTTTGGGAGAAGATGGGGAGTAGAGGAGGAAGGAGAGGACGAGGAGGGATGCGGCGGTGATGAGGAAGTTGGGGATGACGTCAGTTAAAAAAAATAATCCAGCAATTATCCGGTATGAAAAAATAAAAAATGAATATTTTTATCCCAAACTATCCAAACACTCATTTAAGTTGAAAAGCCCCTACATTTTCATCCACAAGGAACGCAAGAACATTCTAGGATATTCTATCTAAAGCGGGAATGTTGGGATGTAGGCCCATTGAGTCCCTATGGATCCTAATGTGATGTTGCTTCCTGGTCAGGAGGGGGAGTCGGTTAATAATCTGGGGAGATATTAAAGACTAGTTGGGAAGTTGAATTACTTGACCGTGATACCACTAGATATTTCATTCTCAGTGAGTGTAGTAAGCCAGTTTATGGATGACTTTCGAGTGTCACATTGGGAGCTTGCAGTTAGTAATTAGATATCTGAAAAGTGTCCTAAGAAAGGATTGTTGCATGGAGATTTTGGACAACTCGAGAATGTAAGGTTATACAGATGCAGATTGGACAGGCTCAGGTTATACAGATGCAGATTGGACAGGCTCTCCGAGTGATGGTGATCCACCACAGAATATTGCCTTTATAGGTGGAAACTTGGTGTCGTGGAAGAGCAAGAAACAAAATGTTGTTTCTCGTTCGAGTGCCAAGTCAGAATATCGAGCTATGGCGAATATTACAAGCCAGTTGATATGGATATCTTTCTTTCTATGAGAACTTGGTTATGACCCTACATCTTCTATGAGGTTGTATTGTGACAATAAGGCCATTATCTATATCATCAATAATCTTGTGTTTTATAAGTGAACGAAGCATATTGAGGTGGATTGTCATTTCGTTCGAGAGAAGGTTGAAGGGGTTATCGATACTTTATATGAAATTTGCACATGAGTTAGCAGATTTGTTTACAAAACCCTTGGGAAAATATCGGGTAACCTTTTTATGTGACAAGTTGGGCATGAGTGATGTATATGCTCCAACTTGAGTGGGAGTGTTAGTTTATGTATACAGGTAACCCGTGTTAGGCTTAAACGAATGTATTGAGTTGTGGTATGAATAAAAGGAAAGAGAGGAAATGTCTCTTATCCAATTTCATTTCCTTCATATCGCTCTCTCTCTAATCTCTTCTCTCTCTCACCTCTTCTAAACCCTAACCCAAATAACAGGTAGAGAAGCAAAATACTACAACTAATCGAATTTATCACAAAAACTACTTGCCAATTGATAGTGAAGAAAAATTTTACAATTGCTAGAATGTCATAGAAACTACTTAAGTAATATGAGTAGTGTAATTTTGTTCCTATTTTAAATTTAATTATAACACTAATATTTTATACTTGTATTTAATAGAAATGATTAATATAAGACTATGCTACATTCCATTTAACTGTAATGTCTGAATAAAGGGAAGGAAGAAAAAGAAATCTAATGCATTATATTTGTTGTGCAGAACAAATAACTAAATAAAGAATATCAAGTACTAAAAATGAAGCACTAAACTTATATAGCAGCTATTTGCATGGATTATAAGATCTGAAACTCTTAAATATGCACAAATTAATAATTTTTTACACCCATAAGGGTGTAACCTAAAACAGGGGAATTGGAGTAATTGAATTTTGCTATTTTCACACAAAATTCAATATATGTTTAGTTTTTATAAGACATTATAAAGGTGTAACCTCAATAAAGAGGATGTAAAAGTCCTAAAACCACACCGATAAACCTTTAGATGTATTATCAATAAGAGAAAGAGTGTATATACCGATTATTGGATTGAGAATATTACTCCAATTAATCAACCTAAAGCGGAACGGTGAAGCTCTCGTGACCACATTGGACATTGAAGAGGAGGACAATTAGTTGGACTACAAGCTCTAGTAGTGGTTGTTTCAAATTACTACAAACATTTTTATCCATACATACTTGGAAAACCACATATTTTTGCGAGATCCTAAAGTCCTAATTTTTCTAGTCCGGAACTCTCTCTCTCTCTCTCTCTCTCTCACACACACACACACTCACACTCACACACACACAACCACCCGGAATTATATCTTTACTATTATAACTAGAAGTCGTTAGATAATATCATCAATCAACAAAATAAAAATGGCAAAATTCTAATAACCAAAGTTTGAGCATTGGAGATATACATCTTATCCACCACAAAAGACAAGAATAAGAAAATGAAAAGTCAACAACCATCTTTCTTTCTTTCATTCATTACACATTCTCTCTTATGTTCAAAAGCGTAAAAAGAGATATACCTTACAAATTTATACATAAGTCCTTGTATCTTTGTTATTTTGTATAACTCATAAATTTCTCGATTCTAATATTACCACTACCCTCATTCATTTAATTTAAAATTTAGAAATACTATATCTTTAGAAATTTTCGTGTAATGTTCAAGATAAAAAAAATTACACACGCCCCCAGTATATCTATTGTTTAAAATATACAAACGTGCAAAATACTAGTATGCATTATTTGAAGACCCTATCCCTAACTATTCAAACATACATATGAAACCTACCAACTCCAATCCGGAGCACCCAAACAAGGCCCAAGCGTGGTTACAGCGACAAGCCTTTTTCCCTAACTTTTGAAGACATGGAATTATTTTCTTCTATTTCGCTATGTCAAATCCTGATTAAATTGACAGTTATCATCTCTTTTTTCCTACCACAGCACGGCCTCTATCCATATATGTTAATCTCTTCCTCAAGCCTGGTTGCGTCATTAACTACAATTTCAGCAATCCTAAGTAATGAATCTTTTGGTATCCATCGCTTATGTCCAAACCATCTCAATCAGTTCTCCTTCATTTTGTTCTCTATTGGAGCTACCTCATTTTATTCGCAACAACCTAATTGCAGCTAAACACCAAAATATTATATCAGAATCTACGATTTCTGAATACCCTTTTAAATAAAATAAAAACTCTAAAAACAAGACTAAGATTAAACTCAAAAAGAAAAGAAATCAATCAATAAACAAGAGCCCAAATAACCTCAGCTAAAAAATAATTAAAGACAAAAACGGGCATCAACAATTCTCAACAAAAACATCATTAATCACTAATTAGACCATGAGAAGAAGAAGGAAAAATAAAAGAGCCGAAGGATTAGGCGAAAAAATCTCACAGATCCAGGATTGTAAGCATCAGTGTAACTTTTGATAAGAGGCTTGGACATCTTGCCCCTCATGTAAGGGTCACAGGAGAGGTAGAGATTCTTGAGAATCACAGCCGTTGATCCAGCAGGGACCTTCAATCCGACGGTGGATTCTGTGAGGATCATGTCCTCTTCTTTTGGGTACCCAGTGATGTAATCTTTGAAGATGATCTTCTTGTTGCTCAATTCTCCTGCCATTGTTGCTGGATTAATTTGAGGAAATGGAAATCGAGAGAGAGGTTTGTGTTTGTGGATTGATGGGTTTGAAGAAGAATTTATAGAGGGGGATAGAATCTTTGTTGGGGCAAAATTTTGGAATTTTTTGGGGGTATGGTCACTGTTGGGTGATCTTAAGTAGTTTTCACCGGAATTATCATTCTCAAACAAGGTAGGATAGGCTCCATGCAGCTAGATGCAAAGGATGAACCAACTAAATCCCTTGCACATGCCATGCATATGCATGTATTTCATCACATTCATTCACTGCTTGATTTGCCCAAAATCTTTAGGAGCATAACTCATAAACTTTTTCCTAGATAGGGAGAAAAATCCATGACATGACATGATTCTAGAGTGAAAACATGCCATGTCATGCAATTTTTTCTCCACGCACGTGCGACGCATAAATTCAAGCCTTCTGAAATTAAAACACATCACCAAAACCTCCACATTATCTTCTATTAAGAAACACCCTCTTGACCGTTAGTTTTACACTTTTCAGCTTCTTATATCTCGAAATTGTCCTACTCTGTCTATATCAGCCATTTAAGATTTCAAGAATGGTTGTGTCAGTTCATATAAAAAGAAATAACGTGCAGGAGCTGTTTATCCGAAGGTGGCGTCAAACGATTTTTGGATGTGACCTTTTGGGAAAAGATTCAAGCTATGTTCAACTTCCGAGAGGGATCGGATCATTTTCGGATCTTTATATTGTTGCTCATCATGAGCTCACCAACGTTGATTGATCAATGGTTGGATAGCAGCTATACGAGAGCATTCACGTCGTACCAGCGAAGAGAAATATGTGGAAATAAACACGAATATATTTATTTTGTTCTTATTTTGAGCACCAATGCTACCATTGAAGTGACATCGTATTCAAGCTAAAGCTGGCGTCGTTGTTCCATTTACATTAACAATGTTCAATAAAGAATATCATAAATGATCTGGTTGTTCATCTTAAATAGTATTTGCAAAATAATCTACTACATGTTTTTTTTAATGTCCATTACATTTGGTTATAGGGGCGGTAGGTATCAAAGCTACAGTATTAGGTTTAATATATTTTTTTGGCCGAAGCGGTCCATTTAATAATGATGATATTAAAAAAGAAAAGTTTTACCGTAGGAATGCCTTTCCTTTGGTCATTCTATAATTTGTTTAATTGAAAATTGTTGCCTTGTTTGTTATATATGTTTCAGGTACCAGGAGGTGTTTGGACTCAGATTTTAGCCCCATGCTTTGCATGTTGAGTGGGGAAAAAGACAATGAGCTCCTCGTGGAGCATGTGAATTATTCTTGTTTTATCATAAACTTCCAATAACTTTTCACTATATTGTTCATGTTAGGCCGTGACTCGTATATTTAGTCTGATATCGGGAGTTGATAAGAAAATGATGTAATATATAATACAACTTGGATTTTTATTTGTTAGTTTGAGTTTTTAGGTTAGAATGAGCCATCAAGTTATGTTATGTATCTGTCATGTGTGGGCTCCACCTCCAACATTCCATATAGCCTACATGGATTTCACAGCACTTGACCGGTGAGTGAACCCCTCTTTCAACCTTTGTGGGTCCAAATGTTTTGAAAATATATATTCGGGTGTTGTTTATATACTGATATGAACCTGATGAAAATAATGCAAGATTTCAACTTTGAGTTCTCTTTCCTTTGTTTATTGACCGGTGAGTGAACCCCGCTTTCAACCTTTGTGGGTCCAAATGTTTTGAAAATATATATTTCGGTGTTGTTTATATATATTGATATGAACCTGATGAAAATAAAGCAAGAATTCAACTTTGAGTTCTCTTTCCTTTGTTTATTTTGAATGAAGTAAAATGTGAGTCATAAAACAAGAATCCAAAAGAAATGATCTGATTCAATGTGTACCTGACGGATGTCGGATCACGTCAAGATGTTGCTTCCCGTTGATCTGTTGATGGCGGCGACGGATGGCTGTGATTGGATCTAGAGGCTGTCGCTCCTTATACGTGTGGATCTCAATGGGTTTGAGGTTGTGGTGGCGGAGCTACCGCAAGGAAGTCCCAGGGTGGTTGCACCACCGAGGACCCTCCAACGATCAAGTTAGTCTAGAGATCCGAGCAAAGTAACGGCTTAGTGGAGTAAAAATGGCTTACTTCGATCGTCTGAGGGGGGTTTATATAGCGGTGGCAGCAGGCGGGGCAGGCGCGAGAATCACGCCAGCCGTTACGCTCCCGACGTCACGCCCGCGTGATGAGCGGGACCTCCCATTAATGGCGAGACATACTCGTTAATGGGGGATCGTGGTGGCGTGGAACGTGGGATGTGGCTGGCGGAGATCTCGCGCATGGCGAGATTCTCGGGATGGCGGTTACGCCTGCAAGCGGTGCTGTAGGTCGGTCGATGAGACCGAGGAAGATGACCTCGGCGGGAGAGCTCGCGGACGAGCGAGAGAGACGAGGTATCTCAGTTCTGCTCCAGCCCGGAGGCGAGCTGAGAGGGCCGAGGAGGCTCGGGCTTGTGATAGCTCAGAGACGAGCTGTGAGGCCGAGGAGGCCGATTGTGCTTGGAGCTCGGAGGTGAGCCAGCGTTTGCTTATAGGACGGGCGTAGGCGTGGTCTGGTTGGCCACTGTAAGTCCTTTCTTGCATGCTCTGGGACACGTCATCTGCCACGTGTCCTGATCTGGGAGATCACCGATATCGAGCCTCATCATTAGCCCCACACTCTCGTCCCGACCAGCCGACGGGTCGGGTCGAGAGTGGCTTGCCGGATCACCCAAGGTGAGCTCCTTTCCGAAGATATCGTCGGGTGTGTCTCTGGGCAATTGTTTGTCTTTTCTGGATGAGGCCAGCGAATCAGGAGGAGATCCTTTGCATTAAAGAGGGTGCGCAGGTTCGTGTGCACTTTTGCTGAAGCGACAGGCCACGTGTTGGGTGTCGGTTGGTTGATGTGACGTGCCACAGGCTTCTGGCGTCTGATGGGATACCGCCAATGCGCTTGCAACAGGTGGAGTGATCGTGGCCGTCGAGTATACTGAATCGTTTTGGCGGGAGTCGACCGTCGCCGCTGGATGAGGACGCCGGTAGCATAAATAGGGATGCTTGATTCAGGATCTCTCTCTTCACAATTTTCTCGTTTTGAGTCTTATTTGCTCGGCGCTCTCCTTTTAGGTCGGATCTTGCGTTTCCTCTTCTCGAGGACTTCTTCCCGTCAGGTTAGATGTCTTGCTTCTTCGTCCTTCTGAGTCGAGCCTCTTCTCCCTTTTGGCAGGACAAATGGTTCGATCCCAGACTCTTGGTGCTTTCGGCGCTCAGTCCTGGAGGGGGGCCGGCCGTGCCTCCGACTGACCCGAGCCCCACGCCAGATGTGCCTCCGACGGCGGGGCCACCTGCCCCGTCGCGAGCTCCTAGCGATTGTTCCGGCGGCGGCCGAAGGCGTACACGGGTTCCCGAATCTCAGACGAGGGATGCAGGAGAGGGCGAAGACGGGGTTCCCTTTAAGAGGAAGAGGACGGTCTCTCATGCGCCGCTGAAGGAGGTTCCAGAAGGGACTCCTGTGCAGGAGGGGATGTCCAGTTCGTGGTCCCGTCGGGGCTGTAACAACCGAGCCCAGTTCTATAAATTTCTGTTACCGTATGTGTGGTATGTGGTATTTATTTCATTGATCATGCTTTGGTTGTTACTAGTTATAGTTTATCCAGACATTTCATACTCTTGCATATAACAATTTAAGTCATTTAAAATAAATTAAAAAATACTTGTCATGGCCTGCTCGATACCCCTAACCCTGCGGTAGCGTCCTTGCATCGTGTTTTCGTCCCATTCAGTAAAACGGACGTATTTGGACGACTACGCGCACGTACGTGCGTCCGTTCTTGGGGGTATGCTTTTTCCTTACTAAATCCTTCATTTCAATTTTTGGAACTTGCCAGAAATTTTCTTATTTCAAATTCAAATATTTGGACCCGACCCGGACGCAATTCTGAAATATTTTGTATTTCCGCCAAATCCTACTTTCTAAATTTTTAAACCAGCCAAAGTATTTTTCAGCCTATTATCAAATTTTTAAACCAACGAAATTATATTTCTTTCACACCAGAAAATCTTTCTAAATTTTAATCCCTAAACCAATTCTTTATCCCCAACCAATCAAAACCCTTTTCTTTTCTTCCCTGGGCCCCACGAGCGCAGAATCCCCTCTCTCTTTCTTTCTCTTTCTTCTTCTCTCTCCTCCGCAGCTCTCTCTCTCCCCCTTCTCTTTCTCTCTCCTCTCGCAACCTTTCTCTCAGCTCTCGCGAATACTGTAGGTTCCTCGAATCTCGTCACCGCGCCTCGCTTATGGTTACCTCCCTTAGGCATCTCTTCCTTCTTCTTCTTCTTCTTTAAAAACCTCACCACGAGAAACCCATGACACAAAACCCTAACCCTAACTGCATCACCTCCTCAAGCCCTAACCAAGACTCAGCATCTCATCTTCTCCTCTTTCTCGTCTTCTCCTTCTCCTTCTCCTTCCTGAGTCTCGTTCCCCTGTGCACACACCCTCCAGCGAACCCAGAACCCATCGTTCCATTGCCGCCGACTCCCTCTTCTCGTCGTCATCATCTCCCGCTCTCTCTGTTCTTTCCCTCTGCTCTTTCCTCGAGCACCTAACCCTGCAACCAAAGCAAACCCTAGCAGAAACCCTAGCCCGAACCATTCCCTACAACTTGGACTTTGTCGCCTTGCCGTTGATCTCGCCGGCGATCCCTTGCCGACGACTACCCACCTTTGCAACCACAGCCGTCTCCCAAACCCCTGTAAGCAACCTTCCTCCCCCTCATCCTTCTCTTCTTCTTCTTTCTCTTCTTCTTCATCTTAAAACTTCTTTTCTGTTAAATGTTATTGGGTCCTCTGTAGATCGCCGGAGCTCCGTCGACGACGCACCGACGACGCTGTCACCTCCTGCAATCCAGTGAGTAAGTTTCCTTCATCAATCCCCTCCATTCTCTTGCCTTCTTCTTGCTTCTTTTTCC
Source organism: Agapanthus africanus (assembly GCA_030015575.1). NCBI lineage: Eukaryota > Viridiplantae > Streptophyta > Magnoliopsida > Asparagales > Amaryllidaceae > Agapanthus > Agapanthus africanus. Next base: position 343,636,716 of record JASDDO010000010.1, read on the forward strand.
ATGCATCTCTTGTCCATTGTAAAATTTACTGTTTTCTGTCTTGCCGGAATCCGGTGGTGCCGACGACGATCCCGACGACCCAGCGAGTGTATCTGACCCGTGTGATCCCATCGTGTGTTATTTGGATTGATTCCGTGTACCGTGCGCGCGTCGCGATGTTTCCCGCCGACGCGTGACGTTCCGTTTACCGCTACGCGAACCGTCGAGGCAAGTTAATCTTGCTATATGCTATTTAAATCATTATATACCTATTCTAATATATATCATACCTGTAGTTTAAAATTTAGCACCCCATGCATCATTTTATAACACGATGTTCCGTTTGTATCTGTTCATATTATTTCAGATCTAGAACTTGAAAGGTAACTATTGCATTTAGTTTATTAAGCCTACATAATCACATTTATATGTTAGATCACATAATCACAATTATTTTATAGCTATATTACCCTTTTTGTAGTTTTACCCTATCGGACGACCGATTGCATACCTTTAGCTTTATTCACATGTGTTATATTGCATCCCTGAGACGTTAAAACTATTCCTTAAACCAAACTGATAACTGTGCAACTGAGTAGTTTAATCTGCACCTATTGCTATCATGTTACTGTGCCCGTTTATTGCTCTGATAGTACCATGCTTGTTTATTCATAACCATGATTATGTTAGTCGATTATGAGCATCCACATGTTATCTTGTACACCCTGACGTGACTTGCTACACATATTACTTAACCTGACATGGTACCGTACACTCTTTACATGACATGACATCTAAATACACTACTCGAATGGACCTGATGTGCCATGGCTTTACCTGTTACCTGATCTTGTGTCTAATGCCAACAAACCTGACATGTAGTCCTTACGGACCGTTCCTGTTGTCTATCCAGACAAACCTGCACCTACCTGATCCTGTGTTGGCATTAGTTCTTGATTACGGAATACCTGACTTGACACATATAACTTGGGGGTATGGGGAAATCAATGATGAAACCTGACTTGTAACTCGATAGTTGCTTGCTTTTACTGATCACTTTTAGAGGCTAGGCCCGCCTCGTGACGATGCTGCTGACATCGTTGGTCTGTACCATTTTCCTGTTAGTGCCTAGCGGCACGTCTCGGTTTCAGCCTGAGAGTCTTAGACCGTGGTCCCGGGCATGCACGGGATACTATTGAGTTACATCGATGATTCATCAAATTGATTTCAAAGACTTGAGAGTAGAAAACCCAATAGAACAGTTTAGTTTACTCACTGCACACTACCCTTCACTGCCCTGATTTATATTACTGTTACACCTGCTTTATCATTCATGATTATATTTGCATTGCCTGTTACCCTGTTTATATTTTATTGCTTGATGACATGACGTGCTGACGTCTGGGTTTTGCATGGCCCAGATTCCGTACCTTTGCTGCAGTCCGAGCAGGAGTACTTCAGCCAGCAGGCTGAGCAGTGAGGATTCAGTAGTAGTTAGTTCTTTTACTTTTCTGCATTTATTTCCTGATGTGAGCCCGCATTATAGGACATACATTCCAGTTATTTTGTATTGGATCTTTTGCTTCCGCATTTTATTATTTTTGACTCATTTTATCTTGGCTTATGGACATGTATTAGATAGTTATATTCTGTTCTTGATATCTCTACAGCCGTAATGTGACTATGGATGGATATTTCCTACCCACAGGTAGCATGGTTGGCTATGTCACGTGCCCATCTTAGCGTACTCTGGGAAACGGGGCGTGACATGGTTCTTTTGGTATCAAAGCCATATGTTAGTCGGGTTGATTCTTTTTGTAGTTGGGTATTGTACCCAATACACGAATCAGAATACCCGTGTTTAGGAAACATGTCCTGCCACCTTGCTATTTTACCGTTCTTGAATCTAACCTCCTCCTGATTATATCTTTACGGTGTGCAAACTTCCTTTGCATATCGACTCGAAAACCTGATTCCTTGTTATCTCTAGAACTTAGGCGACTTGGGTGGAGTTATGTAATTGTAGCTACGATACCGCGGCATAGTTACAATGCGGTACTCTATTTAAGTAACTCGGAGTTCTAGCCTTGATCTATATTTTGAATCTGTTATCATGCTAATACTTGGGTGTTTTGATTTCAGGAACATGGCAGACAAGAATCTGAAGACGTACCAAAGGCGTGTTGACGAAGCTGCTATGCTTGGAGTAATACGTGGGATGTTGAAGAATCAAAAGAGGCAGACCGAGCTGATCCAGCAGCAAGCTGAATCGTTTCAGGAAGGTTTGCGGACCGTTCAGCAATCCGTGAACAATATTGGAGCCAGACCAGTGGATCGAGTGGGGACCGTAGCAGATTTCAGGCGTTTGGGTCTGTCTGTCTTTACTGGTTTAGAGAAGCCTTTGCCAGCGGAGCAGTGGCTAGTTGACACGGAGAACTTACTTATTGCGGCACAGATCTCAGATGATAAAAGGGTGGATGTGGTGCGCATTCAGTTAGTAGACTACGCCCGTGAATGGTGGCTTGTGGAGGAGACCCGCTTGCCCAAGCCGATCAAGTGGGCGGATTTTTCGAAGAGTTTCCTGGAGAAGTTCTTCCCGCGGACTGCACGGGAGGAAATGGAAGAGAAGTTCATCAGTCTAAGGCAGAACGGTGCACCTGTTGATGTACATGCAGCCGAGTGGACACGGCTCAGTAAATTCGCTAGACCTTTAGTTGCCAACGATGCAGACAGGGTAAGGAGGTTCATGCGCAGTTTGGATGTGGACATCCAGAGGCAGATTGTCTTCCTGGGTTTGACCACTTTCTTACAGGTACTTACGGCAGCCCGAGAACAGCAGAGCTTATCTGGGAAGATTGGGAGTTCACAACATACAGCAGTTACGGTAAGGAAGCCGACATTTGTACCAAACCGAGCTCATGGACGCAGAGGTATTCTAGTGGACCGTCGTGGTGTAACACCGATGAAGAAGCCTGCTGTCGTTGATCAGAGGAAGCACGTGATTTGTAGCTATTGCCACTTACCCGGACATTTGCAAAGGGAATGTCGCAGGATGCGGGGACTTTGTCTGGTTTGTGGATCGGCGGATCATACTGTTAATTCTTGTCCGTCGAAGCTTCGCACAAGGGATGATATTCAGAAGCCACCACAGAAACCGTTTCCGGGACAGAAGCAGCTGACTCAAGGACCCAATCAGGCTCGAGCTTTTACCTTGACGGCTGAGGAAGCTAAGACTTCAGGAGAAGTTGTTTCAGGTATTCTACTCGTTCATGGTTTTCCCGCATTAGCATTATTTGATTCTGGTGCATCTCATTGTTTTATGTCGTCCAAGTTTATAGCTACACACTCGATTACTTGCACGACCCTGTTTAGTTTCTGGGACATACACATTGGGAATGGGAAAATCATATCTAGTAGAGAGTGTAAAGATTGTGCAGTTGTTGTTTGCGGACGGGAGCTTTTTGCAGATTTCTTGGTGATTGATACAGGCAGCTATGAAGTCGTCTTGGGAATGGATTTTCTCGGCACTTTCCATGCTCATATAGATTGTAGGGCAAAGAAAGTAATTTTCCAGATTCCCGGACATCCCAAGTTTACCTTCACTGGAGGAAGCAGTTCTGTCGGGCCAGTCGAGTTTAGAGCTAGTCCGACAACTAATGTTCTTGCATCAATGGAGGTTGATGAAAGTGAAGTGCCAGCTGTTGTTCGAGATTTTATGGACGTGTTTGAAGATATATCAGGATTACCGCCGAAGCGAGACGTGGAGTTTGCAATTGATCTTATTCCTGGTGCAGCGCCAGTATCTAAAGCGTATTATCCAATGGCACCAGCGGAGTTGGAAGAAGTCAAGAAGCAGGTTACTGAATTGCTTGAGAAGGGTTGGATTCGAAGCAGTAACTCGCCTTGGGGATTTCCAGTTCTTCTAGTTAAGAAGAAAGATGGCACAAGAAGGATGTGCATCGACTATCGAGAATTAAACCGGGTGACTATTAAGAACAAGTACCCGATCCCTCGCATTGGCGAATTATTTGAGCAGCTTAGTGGCGCGAAGGTATTCTCGAAGCTGGATTTACGATCCGGATATTATCAGGTCCGAGTGAAAGCAGAGGATATTTGCAAAACGGCGTTCCGAACCCGGTATGGACATTACGAGTACTTAGTGATGCCCTTCGGAGTTACGAATGCACCAGCTATATTCATGGAATTGATGAACCGAATCTTTTCACCATTCTTGGACCAGTTTATTATGGTGTTCATTGACGATATTCTGGTTTATTCGAAGAGTATTGAAGAACATGCTGAACATTTGAAGATCGCACTGCAGACGTTGAGACATGAGAAGTTATATGCGAAGATGAGCAAGTGCGGGTTTTGGCTCGAAGAAGTAAAGTTTTTGGGACATGTTGTGTCTGGCGATGGAATCGTCGTCGATCCAGAAAAGATTACAGCAGTTCGTGATTGGCCGATTCCGAAGAATGTTGCGGAGATAAGAAGTTTTCTTGGACTCGCCGGGTATTACAGAAGATTTGTGGAGAACTTTGCTCGTCTGGCGGAGCAGTTGACCAAGCTTACGCGTAAGGAGGTACCTTTTGTGTGGACGGATAGGTGTGCGTCAGCTTTCGAGACATTGAAGCAGAGATTGATAACCGCTCCTATTCTGACCGTGCCAAACAGTTCCGGAGGATTGGTGATTCACAGCGACGCATCTGGAAAAGGATTGGGATGTGTTTTGATGCAGCATGGGAAGGATGTAGCGTACGCATCGAGACAGTTGAAGACCCATGAGAAGAACTACCCAACTCATGACTTGGAGCTTGCGGCTGTGATCTTCACTTTGAAGATTTGGAGACACTACCTTTTGGGCGAAAGGGTCAAGGTGTTCACTGATTATAAGAGCTTGAAGTATGTGTTCACGCAGAAGGAGCTTAATATGAGGCAACGTAGATGGTTGGAGCTGATGGCTGACTACGATCTTGATCTTAAGTACCATCCGGGGAAGGTTAATGTCGTGCCGGATGCGCTCGGTCGGTTACCAGCTATTCAGATGTTGACTACGCAGAAGGAACTCGTTGAAGACTTTCGAATGTTTGATTTAGAGGTTGTGCTACCGCATTCTTCGGGACAGTTGATGCAGCTGCGGGTACATTCGTCGTTGATCGAGAATATTAAAGCAGCACAACCGCAGGACCCTAGATTGCAAAAGTTTCGAGAACAAGTTGAAGCTGGACTTCGAACGGATTTACTGATCCATGAAGATGGTTCGTTGAGATATGGTAGCCGTTTGTGTGTGCCAAAGAGGGATATTCGTGAAGAACTTATGAAGGAGGTGCACAGCTCAGCTTATTCCGTACATCCAGGAGGCACGAAGATGTACCGAGATATACGACAGCATTTCTGGTGGGAAGGCATGAAACGGAAAATTGCTCGCTTTGTGGCAAAGTGTTTGGTGTGTCAGCAAGTTAAGGCTGAACATCAAAGGGTTGCTGGTTTATTGCAACCACTTCCGATTCCTCAGTGGAAGTGGGAACATATAACCATAGATTTCGTGACAGCTCTACCGCGGAGTCCAAAGGGCAACAATGCTGTATGGGTGATTGTTGATCGCTTGACCAAGGCAGCTCATTTCATTCCTTTTCAGGTTGGTCAATCTACGGAAACTTTGGCAGAACGGTACATGTAGGAGATTGTAAGATTGCATGGAGTACCGGTGAGCATCGTGTCTGATCGTGACACTCGGTTTTTATCACACTTCAGGAGGAGTTTACAGGAAAGTTTGGGGACTCGATTGAAGTTTAGCACAGCTTATCATCCTCAAATAGATGGTCAGTCGGAGAGAACGATCCAAACTCTTGAAGATATGTTGAGAGCATGCATGTTGGACTTCAAGGGTTCTTGGGAGGATCATCTACATTTGGTGGAATTTTCTTACAACAACAGTTTCCAGGCAACTATTCAGATGGCTCCATTTGAAGCTTTATATGATCGCAAGTGTCGTTCACCTGTTTGTTGGGACGATGTCGGTGAACGAAAATTGTTGGGACCAGATTTGGTTGTGCAGACAGTTGAGAAAGTTAACACTATCAGGAATCATATGAAAGCAGCATAAGACCGACAGAAGAGTTGGGCAGATACGTCGAGAATACCTCTAGAGTTCTCCATGGGTGATTTGGTATTCTTGAAGATATCACCGACTAGAGGGATGATTCGATTTGGAGGTCGAGGAAAGCTCAGTCCTCGATTCGTTGAACCCTTTGAGATCTTGGAGCGTGTTGGTGAGGTAGCGTATCGTTTGGCGTTACCGCAGTCCTTGGTGAATGTGCACGATGTGTTTCACGTATCTCAACTTCGTAAGTATGTTCGAGATGAAACACATGTGTTGGATCATTCGGAGCTGACGGTATGAGAAGACTTGACTTTTGAGGAGCGACCGGTTGCGATTGTGGATCGAAGGGAAAAGATTCTTAAGAACAAGGTTATCCCTCTTGTACTTATTTCTTGGGGGTAGTCGCTCACATGGAGAGTCCACTTGGGAACGAGAAGATGAAATCCGGCAGAAGTTTCCTCATCTTTTCTTGTAATTTGTTTGTCGTCTATCTTTGTATTCTTGGAATTTCGAGGACGAAATTCTTTTTGTAGTTGGGTATAATGTAACAACCGAGCCCAGTTCTACAAATTTCTGTTACCGTATGTGTGGTGTGTGGTATTTATTTCATTGATCATGCTTTGGTTGTTACTAGTTATAGTTTACCCCGACATTTCATACTCTTGCATATAACAATTTAAGTCATTTAAAATAAATTAAAAAATACTTGTCATGGCCTGCTCGATACCCCTAACCCTGTGGTAGCGTCCTTGCATCGTGTTCTCGTCCCGTTCAGTGAAACAGACGTGTTTGGACGACTACGCGCACGTACGTGCATCCGTTCTTGGGGGTATTCTTTTTCCTTACTAAATCCTTTATTTCAATTTTTGGAACTTGCCAGAAATTTTCTTATTTCAAATTCAAATATTTGGACCCGACCAGGGCGCAATTCTGAAATATTTTGTATTTCCGCCAAATCCTACTTTCTAAATTTTTAAACCAGCCAAAGTATTTTCAGCCTATTATCAAATTTTTAAACCAACGAAATTATATTTCTTTCACACCAGAAAATCTTTCTAAATTTTAATCCCTAAACCAATTCTTTATCCCCAACCAATCAAAACCCTTTTCTTTTCTTCCTTGGGCCCCACGAGCGCAGAATCCCCTCTCTCTTTCTTTCTCTTTCTTCTTCTCTCTCCTCCGCAGCTCTCTCTCTCTCTCTCTCTCTCCCCCTTCTCTTTCACTCTCCTCTCGCAACCTTTCTCTCAGCTCTCGCGAATACTGTAGGTTCCTCGAATCTCGTCACCGCGCCTCGCTTATGGTTACCTCCATTAGGCATCTCTTCCTTCTTCTTCTTTTTTAAAACCTCGCCACGAGAAACCCATGAAGCAAAACCCTAACCCTAACTGCATCACCTCCTCAAATCCTAACCGAGACTCAGCATCTCCTCTTCTCCTCTTTCTCATCTTCTCCTTCTCCTTCCTGAGTCTCGTTCCCCTGTGCACACACCCTCCAGCGAACCCAGAACCTATCGTTCCATCGTCGCCGACTCCCTCTTCTCGTCGACATCATCTCCCTCTCCCTCTGTTCTTTCCCTCTGCTCTTTCCCCGAGCACCTAATCCTGCAACCAAAGCAAACCCTAGTAGAAACCCTAGCCCGAGCCATTCCCTGTAACTTGGACTTTGTCGCCTTACCGTTGATCTCGCCGGCGATCCCTTGCCGACGACTATCCACCTTTGCAACTACAGCCGTCTCCCAAACCCCTGTAAGCAACCTTCCTCCCCTTCATCCTTCTCTTCTTCTTCTTTCTCTTCTTCTTCATCTTAAAACTTCTTTTCTGTTAAATGTTATTGGGTCCTCTGTAGATCGCCGGAGCTCCGTCGACGACGCACCGACGACGCTGTCACCTCCTGCAATCCAGTGAGTAAGTTTCCTTTATCAATCCCCTCCATTCTCTTTCCTTCTTCTTGCTTCTTTTTCCATGCATCTCTTGTCCATTGTAATATTTATTGTTTTCTGTCTTGCCGGAATCCGGTGGTGCCGACGACGATCCCGACGACCCAGCGAGTGTATCTGACCCGTGTGATCCCATCGTGTGTTATTTGGATTGATTCCGTGTACCGTGCGCACGTCGCGACGTTTCCTGCCGACGCGTGATGTTCCGTTTACCGCTACGCGATCCGTCGAGGCAAGTTAATCTTGCTACATGCTATTTAAATCATTATATATCTATTCTAATATATATCATACCTGTAGTTTAAAATTTAGCACCCCATGCATCATTTTATAACATTTCGATGTTCCGTTTGCATCTGTTCATATTATTTCAGATCTAGAACTTGAAAGGTAACTATTGCATTTAGTTTACTAAGCCTGCATAATCACATTTATATGTTAGATCACATTTTGTTTTATAGCTATATTACCCTTTTTGTAGTTTTACCCTATCGGATGACCGATTGCATACCTTTAGCTTTATTCACATTCAATTGTATCTCTAGATTGTTTTAATACATATTAATATGATTTTATCATCCACATGTGTTATACTGCATCCCTGAGACGTTAAAACTATTACTTAAACCAACTGATAACTGTGCAACTGAGTAGTTTAATCTGCACCTATTGCTATCATGTTACCGTGCCCGTTTATTGCTCTGATAGTACCGTGCTTGTTTATTCATAACCATGATTATGTTAGTCGATTATGAGCATCCACATGTTATCTTGTACACCCTGACGTGACTTGCTACACATATTACTTAACCTGACATGGTACCGTACACTCTTTACATGACATGACATCTAAATACACTACTCGACTGGACCTGATGTGCCATAGCTTTACCTGTTACCTGATCTTGTGTCTAATGCCAACAAACCTGACATGTAGTCCTTACGGACCGTTCCTGTTGTCTATCCAGACAAACCTGCACCTACCTGATCCTGTGTTGGCATTAGTTCTTGATTACGGAATACCTGACTTGACACATATAACTTGGGGGTATGGGAAAATCAATGATGAAACCTGACTTGTAACTCGACAGTTGCTTGCTTTTACTGATCAGTTTTAGAGGCTAGGCCCGCCTCGTGACGATGCTGCTGACATCGTTGGTCTGTACCCTTTTCCTGTTAGTGCCTAGCGGCACGTCTCGGTTTCAGCCTGAGAGTCTTAGACCGTGGTCCCGGGCATGCACGGGATACTATTGAGTTACATCGATGATTCATCAAATTGATTTCAAAGACTTGAGAGTAGAAAACCCAATAGAACAGTTTAGTTTACTCACTGCACACTACCCTTCACTGCCCTGATTTATATTACTGTTACACCTGCTTTATCATTCATGATTATATTTGCATTGCCTGTTACCCTGTTTATATTTTATTGCTTGATGACATGACATGCTGACGTCTGGGTTTTGCATGGCCCAGATTCCGTACCTTTGCTGCAGTCCGAGCAGGAGTACTTCAGCCAGCAGGCTGAGCAGTGAGGATTCAGTAGTAGTTAGTTCTTTTACTTTTCTGCATTTATTTCCTGATGTGAGCCCGCATTATGGGACATACATTCCAGTTATTTTGTATTGGATCTTTTGCTTCCGCATTTTATTATTCTTGACTCATTTTATCTTGGCTTATGGACATGTATTAGATAGTTATATTCTGTTCTTGATATCTCTACAGCCGTAATGTGACTGTGGATGGATATTTCCTATCCACAGGTAGCATGGTTGGCTATATCACGTGCCCATCTTAGCGTACTCTGGGAAGCGGGGCGTGACAGGGGCTTTCCGTTGCCGCCAGCCTTCTTGCTGGTATGGAGGAGTCGGCCGGGGGCCAGATGCTGCGTGGGACCTTGAAGGCCCAAATGGTGGCTATCGCACAGGAGGCGGTTCAGGTATGTACTCCCTCATGTGTTACTTCGAGCGACCCTTTTTTTTAGTTCGGGTGTCCTTGAGCTGCCGTGATGAGCCCCGTCTACGTGGCCCCGTTGGGGAATGGGGTGTCGGTCATGCATGGTGAAAGGCGAGCTGATCGACATTTCCTCGGGAGGGACAGGTATGCGAAAGACCTCGGGGCGGGGTGCTCTAGCGACGGACCTTGGTGTCGAGCTGTTGGGCGCCCAGCGGGTCGCAGAACGTACTGGCCTGGGGATCCGCGGTCGTGGGAGGCAGCGAGGCGGCGGTCGGCCGTGCCGACGCGGGCTGAGTCTTCTCTCCCCCTATGGGGGTCCCGGTCCCGAGGCGGGGGAGCGGCGACCTGGGGATTTTGCCCCACCATTTGGACGCGGACGAGCACCTCCATGAAGGATGCGAGTCGGTCTATCCGGCCGGTGAGGGCGTTGATGGCATTCGGCGGAGGGGGTTCGTCCGCACCTCCGTTGAGAGGGAGGCGGCGGTTGGTGCTTGGATCGTCGTGATGATCGCTCGCCATTGGAATGAGATCGGAAGGCGAACTTTTGTTTTTGTGGAATCAAGGAGTTCCTACAGACGGCGCCAGCTGACGGATGTCGGATCACGTCAAGATATTGCCTCCCGTTGATCTGCTGATGGCTGCGATGGGTGGCTAAGATTGGATCTGGAGGCTGTCGCTCCTGAAGCGTGTGGATCTCAATGGGTTTGAGGTTGTGGTTGCCGAGCTACCTGCAAGGAAGTCCCGGGATGGTTGTACCACCGAGGACCCTCCGACGATCAAGTTAGTATAGAGATCCGAGCAGAGCAACGGCTTACTGGAGTAAAAATGGCTTACCTCGATCGTCTGAGAGGAGGGTTTATATAGCGGTGACAGCAGGCGGGGCAGGCGCGAGAATCACGCCGGCCGTTACGCTCTCGATGTCTCGCCCGCGTGATGAGCGGGACCTCTCATTAATGGCGAGACAGGCTCGTTAATAGAGGATCGTGGTGGCGTGGAACGTGGGATGTGGCCGGCGGAGATCTCGCGCATGGCGAGATTCGCGGGATGGCGGTTATGCCTGTAAGCGGTGCTGTAGGTCGGTCGATGAGGCCGAGGAAGATGACCTCGGCGGGAGAGCTCGCGGACGAGCGGGAGAGCCGAGGTATCTCGGTTCTGCTCAAGCCCGGAGGCGGGCTGAGAGGGCCAAGGAGGCTCGAAATTGTCCTACTCTGCCTATATCAGCTATTTAAGAAACACCCTCTTGACCGTTAGTTTTACACTTTTCAGCTTCTTATATCTCGAAATTGTCCTACTCTGCCTATATCAGCCATTTAAGATTTCAAGAATGGTTGTGCCGGTTCATATAAAAAGAAATAACGTGCAGGGGTTGTTTATCCGAAGGTGGCGTCAAACGATTTTTGGATGTGGCCTTTTGGGAAAAGATTCAAGCTCTGTTCAACTTCCGAGAGGGATCGGATCATTTTCGGATCTTTATATTGTTGCTCATCATGAGCTCACCAACGTTGATTGATCAATGGTTGGATAGCAGCTATACGAGAGCATTCACGTCGTATCGTACCAGCGAAGAGAAATATGTGGAAATAAACACGAATATATTTATTTTGGTCTTATTTTGGGCACCAATGCTCAATAAAGAATATCATAAATGATCTGGTTGTTCATCTTAAATAGTATTTGCAAAATAATCTGCTACATGTTTTTTTAATGTCCATTACATTTGGTTATAGGGGCGGTAGGTATAAAAGCTACGGTATAAGGTTTAATATATTTTTTTGGCGGGAGCGGTCCATTTAATAATGATGATTTTAGAAAAGAAAAGTTTTACCGTAGGAATGCCTTCCTTTGGTCATTCTATAATTTGTTTAATTGAAAATTGTTGCCTTGTTTGTTATATATGTTTCAGGTACCAGGAGGTGTTTGGACTCAGGTTTTAGCCCCATGCTTTGCATGTTGAGGGGGAAAAGGACAATGAGCTGCTCCTCGCGGAGCATGTGAATTATTCTCGTTTTATCATAAACTTCCAATAACTTTTCGCTATCTTGTCATATTGGGCTGGTACTCGCATCTTTAGTCTTATATCGGGAGTTGATAAGAAGGTGATGTGATATATAATACAACTTGGGCCTTTATTTGTTAGCTTGAGCTTTTGGGTTAGAATAAGCCACCAAGTTTAGTTATGTATCTGTCACGTGTGGGCTCCACCCCCAAAAGTCCATATAGCCTGTATGGATTCCATAGCATTGAGTGACCCGCTTTCAACCTTTGTGGGTCCAAATGTTTTGAAAATATATATTTGGGTATTGTTTATATATTGATATGAACCTGATGAAAATAATGCAAGAATTCAACTTTGAATTCTCTTTCCTTTGTTTATTTTGAATGAAGTAAAACGTGATTCATAAAACTAGAATCGAAATGAAATGATCTGTTTCAATGTGTACCGGTCCATGACGTGGAAACCCAAAACAAAATTCCTTGCTTGAACAAATTGAAATTAAGAACAACAAAATAGTACAAGTAATTTGTCTCAAATACTATTAAATAAAAAAATTCTCAGCGAATATAGGGTTACCATGCTAATCTGATACATCAAAACTGTAGAAATCATATTCCCACCCAGATAGTTGTCTGTCTTAAATTACCTCAAAATATTTCCAACTAACACACATAAGTTGCACCATGACCATCGGCGTCCGTCCATCTCAGCCCAGCCGTTCGCCGTCGCCTCCCGCCAATCAGCTAACATCCCGCTGCAACCCCACCGCCGGCCTCCTCCGGGCACTTCCTTGGCCAACTTCCTCAAACGACCGGTCGTATGGTCGTTCACCGTCTGCCTCCTCGCATCGCCGGCCGCCCGTCGTCGACCGTCCCCTGTCGACCACCTCTTGTCGCTGGCCATCGGCCTCCCCTTGACGCACTCCTTTGCAGGCCATCCGCTGATGACCTCCACCGGCCACCGCATCGGCCTCCCCCCCCCCCCCCCCCCGCCCGTTGGCCATCCCTCCCCGCCACCCGTCGGCTATCCGCCTCCCCTCGCTAGCCTCCCCCGGCCAGTTGCTCCTCACCGGCCGTCGGCCTGCCCATGACATCACCCCTTGCCGCCCATTCGCCGCAAGGCTCCCTCCCCGCCCCAGCCTCGGTCCCTGCTAGTAGCTGCCGTCCCTTGCCGCCGGCCTTCACCCCCCACCAACGGATATCGCCGTCACCTGTTGTCGTCCCCTCCGCCGCCTGATGCCACCATTGCCGCTGTCGCCATCCCTAACCGTGGCCAGTCTTTATTGCTTCCCTCTACCACCAGCTTCTCGACGTCGGTGGCCGCCGCCGCCGTTGCACATGCATATATTATCGAAGATGACAATTATATACTAAGTGCATTAATGGACGATTCTTTGAAAATAGATGCATGTGCTATACATTCTAGAAATATGATGATTCCCGGTAATTTTCATTGCATGTACCAAGCGCGCCCTAAAGGACTTACTTGGAACCTTACGGCCAGGCGGGCTTCCGCACCTGGTGATTGGTGATGGAGGCCGGTGGAGGTAGATGTGAAAGGAGAAAGATGGTATTAGATGTAGAGGCAAAGAGCGGAGGAGGGAGGTGAGGGTGGGGCTGGGGATAGAGGTGTTAGGCTTGGATGATTGGGGTAGGAGGAGATGAGGTCGGGGCTGATTGGGACGGGTTTGGGAGATAAGGGCTGAGATGGAGGTAGATTAGGGTTAGGGTTAGAGTTTTTGCAAAGAAGAAAAAGAAGAAGGCGGAGGACGAGGAGCTAGTGTTCCATTTAAGAAAGAGGAAAGAAGAAGGCGAGGGAAGAGCCGACATCGATTAGATTAGGGTAAGGGTCAAATGAATTAAGAGGATAAATAAGATGGTATTTAGGGGATTTTTCTAAAAAAAAGTTTACATGGCGTGGCAACTTAAAGGAAGGTTCTAACGTGGCGATGGCATGGCACCGTTGGTGCTGACGCGGGCACAAGTAGTCATGGTAATTATCTCCAGATTTTAAATTTTTTAGTAGGTTTCTGCTAGAGGACCAAATTATTTTGTAGTTATTGATAAATAAATGAATATTCAATTGTTGGAAAAGAAACCATCGGAATCAATATGGATAACAAATATCTTTTTCGTAATTTTTTATAATTATGAGTAATTTTGGTTGATTGATTATTTATAATTTGAGGAAAGGTGACTTACGCAGCGGGGCTATGCACCCTGCTGCTCAACACACTCAGGTGCCCCCTCCGACACGTAAATGCAGGTCCTGCACCCTCCAGGTCTCTTGCGCAGCTGCATAGCAACCTTTTTCCTTATCTATATACTCCTTAAAGTAAAGTACTCTTTTTTTTGTTTTTCATCATACAAAATCTAGCTCCCCTCATACAATCAATCAAGCAATCACATCTTGACAACAAATCCCATAAAATCCTGCTCTTCCCCATATAATTAACCAAGTATTAGATTAAAATATACATATGTCATATAATATCTAATCAGTTAAATCATATCAAATATTTCAAATTAATAAAGTAATAACAAATTAAAATAATAAAGCAGATGATTTGGTTCACAAAATTAAATTAACACCTAAATTTATTCTATAAATCCTAAATTGTAACTAAATTAGAAAATTACCAATAAATTTATTCTATAAATCTTATATTGTAACTAATTTAGATTATATATGGAAAAAAACACAAAAGAAAACTAAATTGTCAACTAAAGCTTCCCCTCATACAATCAAATCATGATCACAAAATTAAATTTATTCAATAAATCCTAAATTGTAATTAATTTAAAAAATATCTTGAAAAAAGCATAATAGATATTAAATTACTAACTAAATTTATTTTATTCTTAAAAAGCTATGCGATTTTTTTCATTTACTTTCTGTCAATTTTGTTACAATCTCAACAAAATCAAAATCATAAAACAACCTTAACAAAATCAAAATCAATACCTTAGTTTTATAAATAGAAGAAGGGGAGGAGATAAATCTCAAAGGTTGCATTGTGAAGGCGTGTACCTAGAAGATTGATAGTGACTCTAGCCTTTCGATCCATTGTGTGAATATCTTTATTTTGATCTTATTATTTTCTTTTATTTTTTTTGTTCAATTTCTATTAGTTGTTAAGACGCATGGTTAATTTTGATTGGATGGGAGTTTTGGTTTCTAGGATCTCCTCAATTATATCCAGAATCAAAGTTGAAGTTTATTTACCAATTTGGAATCGAGAATACTTGGATCTTATTAATTGTTATTGTTATTTTTTGTTTGTTGAGAAGTAGGGTTGGATTTTTGATTATATGAAAAATTTTGTTCACAGGAATCTATGTTCATCAAATTTGAAATTTTTTTCCAGTTTAGAATCGATGGTACTTTGATCTTATTATCTTCTGTTAAATTTATATTGTTTGTTGAGAAGTAGGATTCGGATTTTTTACCGAATTTAAAGTTTCTTCTCTATGTTCAACTGCTTCAAGGAAATTTAAGTAACTAATTTTGATTTACAAACTATTACATATCTAAATCCATGATTTAAGTTGCTAATTTCTATTTACTCATTAATAATCTTCTAAATCCTTAAATTAAAACACATTTGCCCTTTAGTCTTCCTTACTTGCCTGCTCATTCACCCATCCTTCTTTCTTTATACGACATCATGGAGAGAACAAAATAACCCATAAATCAATCTTGAGATGAATAATAAAGGAATAAAACAAATAAACATAACTTTATTAAAATTTTAGCGTTCATGTTCCATATTTATTTAACATTGTTAAATAACTTTTGAATTTTGTTAAAATTTTAAACTCCTAAATCTTATTGTTCTATTCTGTTAGATTTGTTATTAATAAGTCAAAAAGAAGAAAGAAAACTAAAAAGATTTACAAATATCTGAAGAATAAAAATTCAAATTCGATGAATGAAAATTCATCGATGAATAAATAATGACAACACAAGAATGAGATTGATTTGGATTTGTTTGAACAAAAACGGAATTACAATTGAAAAAAGATACAAGAATTGAACTAGAAAATGGAATTACAACGGGAAAGAAACAAGAATTACAACTGAGTCTGATTTCATACAAAACATATTATTTTCTATCACATATCATATCTCCCATTTAATGACAAAATTTGGGCATTTTCTACAAAATCCCTTCTTATTCTATATTTGCAAAGAAACCCCTAGTTAACAACTTCTATATTTAAAAATAAGCCCTTCATTAATAGACCTGTAATAATATTTTCCCCTTAAAATTGACCTTGTCCTCAAGATCAATACAGAATTCTACCCTCTTTACAAAATCCTCCAATCCCAAATCAAAATTCTTGATTCTTTGAAAAATCTTGATTCTTGAAGTCACTTGATTCTTTAATTTCCATGCAATAAGCCATTCCATTATCTTCCACTCTCCAATCTTTTCATTACATTCTTCCTTATTTATCGCGAACATTCCTTTACCCAGTAATGGGTTTTGCTTTGCATCGCCCAAAAATTCAATTTCTCCATTACTTGCTTTGCCTCTTGGCGTCTTCTTGATATTGATCAAGATCTTCTTCAAAAAAGAATCAATTACATTACTCGGATTCACCGTCAAATCTCCATCAATGGATCGAGCGACTTCTCAGGATAACGAACTCGTGGGTTTTATGTCCGAAGCAGCGATGAACTTATCGGGAAACGGTGGTTTGTTGGAGATTGAAGATGAAGATGATAATGAGGTTTTAGGGTTCAAAATTTTGTTTTTTCCTACTTCCTTCTCAGTTGCATTCAAATTCAAGAGAAAGATTCTTGATGTTTGTTAAGAACAAGAATTCTTATGAAGTCTTTTCTTAAATTTCATCTTTTTGAAGATATCGAGCCGCTTGATTATACAAAATATAGAGAAACCGGCTTCAAAATCATTTAATGATGGCTAATATTGCTCTTAAGGGCGAAAATCATTATCAAATCCTTTTCTCGTCAAACACCCATTTCGTCGAATGGCTTGTGTGAGACTGAATAAATGAGATACCGGTTGTGGACGCCTCCGAACTTGCTGGGATTTTTTCCGAATAGGCTGTGGCCTCTTCAATATGGGACATGTTCAAAGTCTTCTTTCTTAAGCTTGGCCCCCTGAATACCCCGTCCCAATCAAGCATTATTCGCTAAACTTTTGATTTGAAGAGATCATCATTTGAATGAAGATGTCATCATTTTCAGATGATATTCAATCTTCTCAACGTAATCGGTTCTCCCTTTCTCTTCAAGATTCCCCATTTTTGGATCAAGATCCTTGATTTGTTGATAATCATTTTCAACTCGAATAGAAATCCTAACTTCCCATTGAACTTTTCCAAGATCTCCATCGTTTCCCATGGATTGGACTCGATCTGGAGCTCTGATACCATTTGTTACATCCGAACTATATGCTTCCTTTATGATTTTGGTATTGAGAGTGTAATTGATCAAGAAATGATATGACAACACAAGAATGAGATTGATTTGGATTTGTTTGAACAAAAACAGAATTACAATTGAAAAAAGATACAAGAATTGAACTAGGAAATGGAATTACAATGAGAAAGATACAAGAATCACAACTGAGTCTAATTTCATACAAAACACATTATTTTCTATCACATATCATATCTTTCATTTATAGACTATGTCACGCCCCGCTTCCCGGTGTACGGCGAAGGGCACGCGACGTATTTACTCTGAAGTAAACACGCTAAGCGTATCTAAACAATATAAGTAAAATGCACAAGAGACAAAATATATCAGCAACTTTATTCATTAACATTCTTTTACAGTACATGGAAAAGTAAATACATGGAATGGAAAGGATGCCTAAACAATGGCATAACTGAAATAAAAGGAAAAATGTATAAGTGAAGCCTAGTGATCGTGCTGCTCAGTGGTCTGCTCCAAATGCTCCTGGTTGGTCTCGTGCTCCTTAGAGTCGGGCCCTCCTGACGACATTCCAAAGAAAGAATAGAATTAGGAATGTCGTCAGCGAACAATCGCTCGGTAAGTTTCAAAAAAAGAGGGAGAAGAATAGACAGGAAGGAAAATATATCTATTATAATGTTTGATTGTTATGTGGACGTAGTTGTTTGTAGTTTGGATAGACGGATTCATGTTGCATGTTGTGAATAGAATACACAGAAAAGAGAGTATACTGTTGTAATGTTGTGTTAACGCTGTTGTTTGTAGCTTGGTACGGAAGATGCCAGTGTATACGAGAGGAGTTCCACTTACACCGGAGACTTTGGTAACCCGTAGTACAAGGCTCCGTCGATAATACCACGGAACAACGACATGGATGTAATTACATCTTAAGTGACCACCTCGTGCCACCTTTAACATATTCCGTACCAGTCTACCCCTTAAACCCCGTAGTGTTTTGATTATATTGTTGTATTGTATTGTATAGATTGTATAGTATTGTATAGTTGGATGACTGACCAAAACCATGATATCAGTAAACGGATGTAACTGTATAATCATGTAAATGGAATATCTGGAGAATCATGTAAATGGATGTATATCCATGGTTCGGTCCAGTCAAGTTGTATAGATTGAATATATGGATTCATGTTGAATCAGAATATTGTAGATTGTAAATTATAGATTGTAGATTGTAGATTGTACTTGAATTATATTCAAGTCAGATTATAATGAGACTCACTCTAAGTCAGACAATTAGAAAAGTAAATTGAAGTCCTGATTGTTTTGATGTTATCGGTAACCGCTGCACATGGGCGGCAGGATTTATGTCTTTTTCAAGGATGATTACCGTATTGATAACACCGTTGTTAAGTTGTCTACCTTAGATAGGCAAACACCCACTTCTCTGGCTCCCTGAGGCTCAAGAGATTGGTCCCGCTTAAACCTATGTTTACTAGGGTCCTTATTGTAATTTATAAAACTTGAAGGGGTTATATGTAAAAATACTCTTGTATAGTTTTCAAAAAATACACCTCAAGTATTTTATTATCGTATTTAGAGTTTTCATTGATGGATATTTTATCAATGTGTCAATTCTAGTGAATAAATCCTAATTTCATAATATATGGTATTTATTTGCAATATTGAACTTGTATGGAATTTTCATGGTATTAGAATGTAAATTCATATTTGTCCCAAAATATTATTTTCAAGCAATCGTGTTATATTAAGATGTGTGTTTTGAGAGGTAGGTCATTACCTCGTGAGATTTTTCTAGAGCTAATATAAACAAATATGATAAAAGATATCGTATGTAAAGTTTATGGCATTTAAACGTAAAAGTGCAATAAAAGTTATATAGCATGGTATTTGTTGTGAAATACCCAAATTAGCGAAAATATGGTTTTAAATGTTTACAATTAATTTTATTTTTGAGAAAAACAATATATAAAATTTAATATAAATTTTTCCATATTTTAATAATTAATAAACTAATTATCGATAAGTTTTATTAAACCGTAAAATAATTACATTTATTCCGGCAAAAGTTGCCTCGGTCAAGATAGTTGTCTTATGACTTAGTTCAATATGTTCAAGCATGAATTCAGGGTTGTTTGTTATCCCGTGATTTTATCATGAATGATAATTGTTAAAAATTCGTTATATTATTATAGTTTAATATTGGTTTTTAATCATCATACTCCAAAAATAGTTAATACAGTTAAATATTCATAATTAGGTCCTAAGATATTTTTTACAGATATATATTTTCATGATGAAGATAACAAGGGGTCAAGTGTTGAGAGATCTTACCTGAAATGATCTAGAAAAATAAAATTCGGTGAACGTCGGGTTTTACGAGAAAATAAATATCTTGAATACGAGAATTTTTCTATCTTCTAGACTTGTCCCGGAGTATAGAGGACTCAAAGAGGAAGCTTTGGAAATTTTTTGAGATTTATTTGTCGAGCAGATA
The DNA here is from genome assembly GCA_030015575.1 of Agapanthus africanus. NCBI lineage: Eukaryota > Viridiplantae > Streptophyta > Magnoliopsida > Asparagales > Amaryllidaceae > Agapanthus > Agapanthus africanus. Next base: position 343,656,610 of record JASDDO010000010.1, read on the forward strand.
TTTTGTGATGAATTTTAGAAGTTCATGGCTATTTATAGGGATTTCTGGGATTAAAAAACTATTTTGCTACAGGAGCCGATCAGATCCGACCGTTGATTTGGTCAGATCCGACGGCCCACGTTTATCACGTGTGAACAGTGCAGGAGTTGTTGTGGATGATCTTTGATCGTTGGATTGTTGATCCGACGGTCCAGATTAAAGGCGGCTATATATATATATATATATATATTATAAAAAAACTGTCGGCAATTTCTGGGCCGTTGATTTTTAAATCTGACGGTCCAGATTTATTTCAGCATAAAAAAAATAAAATAAATTAATTTTATTATTTAAAAATGTTTTAAAAATTGTTTTTGGCTTCTAAAAATTATTTTAAAATAGTAAAAAATATTTAAAAAATCGGAAAAAATTATATAAAATGTATTTTGATATTTTATATCTTTTGCAATCAAATTTGGTCTAAAATAGATCTTCTTATCGTTTATAAAAATATTTCCCTTCGATAAAAAAAAACATTTAAATTCTTAAAAATTCCCAAAAATTCCTTAAAATCATATTAATTTATTTTAATCATGGAAAAATATTTTTAAAGTGTTTTATACCAATATAAGCAGTAAAATAATGGTTTTGATCTCGAGAAAATTATAAATTTTTTTTACAGGTACACAGTCGTTACAATCTACCCTCCTTACAAAATTTCGTCCTCGAAATTTGTAAAAGTTAAGTGTAACAGATTCAAGGAAAGTTTGATGACTAACGTACTAACAGTGTATGAAAAATAACAAGGGGGTGTAAGTGTTTAAAAATATGAAAGAGTCTTACTAGTGTTGCCTTGATCAACTGTCTTGCTTTCTATGGCTGCTAAGGTGTAAGCTTATCGCCGTGGCACGTCCCTCCTAGCTGGAGGCATATTCCCCTGTACTCGAGGCATGTTTCTCAGTGCCTGATGGAATTGGCGATTTGGCTGAGCAGGAAATCCACGTGGAGGTGGTGCTGGGAGTGTAGGACGAGTTGCAGGAGCCTAGATAGCTGGCTGCTGCGGGCATAGTCACAAATTCGCCGTTCGGGAATAATTCGGCGAGTACGAAAATTCGGATTCGGAGAACTATTCGGAAAAAATCGGCAGGTATTCGGGAAAGATTCGGTAAGTGTTCGGGAAATGTTCGGGAAGGATTTTGAGCAATAAATTAATATATGAGACGCTAGGTTTTGATTTTGTGAATTATTTGCTGTTTTTTGAATTATTCGTTGTTTTTTCACATAATTCGGGAATAATTCGCGAATTATTCGCGAATAATTCGGCCAGTTCGGCAATGGCGATTAATTCGCAGATTAATTCGTTTGATCAAAAATTCGCGAATTATTCGCGAATTCGGCGAATAATTCGCGAATTATGTGACTATGGCTGCGGGTAGTTGAAAGGTGTGTGAGTTGGGTTGCGTCTATAAGGACAGTTTCCAATTCCATGATTGGACACGCCACAAACCAAGCATAGGCCTTTTGCGCGCCTACAGTCCTTCCACAAGTGTCCTTCCCTCTTGCAATAAAAGCAAAAATCGGGTCTTGGCTGATCATTGGCTTCTTCCAGTCTTCCGAGTTCAACAGCTGGCCTTCGAGAGGCCCCTCATGCCATTTGAGTGGCAGGGCGTTTCACTCCTGCAGACTGAGGTCTGCCCCTCGCTTTTATCACTGCCTCATAACTGCGGGCAGCTTCCAGAGCATCTTCATGAGTTGGAAATTTCCCTGTGGCTAGAGCAGCCTAGATTTCCATGTCCAAACCTTGTTGAAATCGACGGGCTCTGATCTCATCCGTCGATATCAGGTGTGCTGCAAATCGACTGAGCATGGTGAACTCAGCGTCATACTCATCTACTGACTTGACCCACATAGAACCTTGTTGTAGATGAATGAACTGCTGTTCCATGGAAAACCTGGCAGTCACAGGGAAGTACTTCGTGTCGAACTTATCGCGAAAAGTCTTCCATTCAATGGGTTGTTCAAGACGGATTTCTTTCGACTTCCACCAGTTACGAGCATTGTCCGTGAGCTGCAGTTTCGCCACACGGACCCAAGCTATGTCTGGCACTTGTGCTGCCGCCAGATCATCCTCTATGCTTTGTGCCCATTCCTCAGCTTCAAGTGGGCTTCCCTTTCCGGAGAACTGCTTGGGATGTAAAGCCCTGAATTGCTTTACTCCAGGTGAGTCAGTCTCGGGACGGTTCAGGAGTTGTTGCTGTCCCTCAAGGAGGTTGCGAATTGCCTCAAGCAGAACTGTTTGCTCAGTGGGTGGAGCAGGAACAGTAGACACAATGGTTAGTGGAGGTGGAGTGTTGTTGAAGTTGGCGCTTGTGTTGTTTGGTGAATCCATAACCTTGAAGAAAATTTAGGTTAGGACAGATTCAAGTATATGAAATGATAAGATTCAAGGAATATGAAATTGCAAGATTCAAGGAACATGAATTGTAAAGAATGTTTTAGTTGCTGGTTCTTGTGTTATATTGCTTAGGTTGTTCACGCAGAACAGAACTGCATAGTAGGGTTCTATACAGCTCTGACCTGCATGGGCCACCAACAAAACCTGTCACGCCCCGCTTCCCGGTGTACGGCGAAGGGGACGTGACGGGCACGCGACGTATTTACTCTGAAGTAAACACGCTAAGCGTATCTAAACAATATAAGTAAAATGCACAAGAGATAAAATATATCAGCAACTTTATTCATTAACATTCTTTTACAGTACAGGGAATGGAAAGCGATGCCTAAACAACGGCATAACTGAAATAAAATGAAATATATATAAGTGAAGTGTAACAACTCCATTTTTAAAGTACAAAGAATTGATTTAAATTCAATGTATACTTAGAGTATTTATTGCGGCTGATATCTCTTTAAGTATTTATTTCACTCCATAATTGCAAGAAGGAGCTTGTAGCTCATTGGTAATACCTTGCACTGCTGAACCAAGCCACCGGAGTTCAAATCCCATGCCCCACATTATTTTTGTATTTATTTTGTTTTAATTTTTTTTGGAAGTCAACGGTAAAAAGGCCATAACTCCCAAAATATGTACTGGACAACAAAAAGTAAATATACCAAATTGTACCCCCGAAGAATCCCCGGCCATTGGACCCCTGACTCGGTCCGACTCGGCGCCGCCGGCCGGCGACTCGGCCGACACGGTCCGGCGCCGCCGGCCGGACTTGGCCGGACGGCCGAGTCACCAACAGAGAAAAGTTGGGTCTTGACCTGATCCACCCTCCTGCATACTCTAAATGCTTGGATCGATCGGTTATCATTTGGCCAATAAATCCCTTTTACTCCTATGTATAATGAATTTTTAATGATTTTGTATATTTTTTATAATTTTTTTATTAAAAACCCTAACCCTGACCTAACCCTATATAAACCCCCATACCCTCTACCCTCTCACCCTACATTCCTAAGTCCACTCTCTAAAAATTTCAAGAGAACTCGGTACGTTAGAAAACGAGCGAAAGGCGAAGCGCTGCCGAAATCGACGGTGAAATTCCTGCGATCGTGCTAGGAGCTCTCGACGACGTTTCGACGCGCCGGCAAACCCTCTACCTTCCTCTCACTCTCTAGCATTGTCCAAACCCTTAAGTCCCTCTTTTTCTACATTTCTTTCTTCCATTAAAATACGATTTTTCAAACCCGACGGAAATCGGAACAAACCGATTTCCGATTCGGTTTTCTATCAAAACTCACTTGTCACTAATTCCATAATGCTTAAACATATTCATGTTGACTACTAATCACTTAAAAATTAATTTGAACAAGTTTTCACAAATGAAATGATAACTTTTGCAAAATACCATATTTTCGCACTTAAATACCACCATGTTTAGTTTATCACATTTAACCCTTTAACATTGCTATACCTTAAAATAGATCACGAGGTAATGACCTACCTCCACACACACGCAAATACAACCTTAATTGATATCATTAAAACTTAGAATACGATAGTATAATATTTTTCATTAAAATACCATTTTCTTTATAAACCTTTTCTGAAAGTTCTAAGTTGTATACAATTTTAAAACAAAATCTTTTAATAGGAAAATACGATATGTCATGGACATCGATCGTTTATCTAAACTGATTTTGTGGTGTTTAGGCAAGTGTGTCTAAGGCGAGTGGTTACTTAATTAGGACCACTACTTATAGTAGAGAGCCTCCCACTCACCTGGCACTTACCTGGCCGCAATTGGCGGTGAAGAGGCGATTTGAGGCTTCTAATGACGTGTCGTTTAGACCATTTAGAAATAGTCTAGTTGGCTTAGGAAACCCTAGAATCTAAAATATGGAAATTTACATCCTTTTACAAATAAATACCTTATCTTTATGAATCCGTTTTCTAAATGATTAGTATTTATAAAATCTTTGCAAAGCGCCACTACAACCCATATTTGGGGAACCCGTTAGGGATTGTACGGTTTATCGTGCACTCTCGGACTTAGTAGTGCGAGATTCAGACCTCCGCAAGGAGCATTCGGTCTCGAAAGGTTTAGAATACAACATTTATGAAAAATGAGATTTTTCGAAAATAAAATATTTATTAAAAATTATTCTTGTATTAACATATATATATTTATCATTTAACACCTATTTTATTATAAGATAAAGTTTTCACTTTTCCTAAAAAAATTACAAGATTAAAAGTTACATTAAAATACCATGAATTTCAATTAAATCAATATTACAAAATTAATACATTTATTTATGTAATTAGGATATTCTCACTAGAAATAACACAAATAAAATTTACACTCATTATAACTATAAAGACGAATAATAAATACTTGAGGTGTATCTTGAAAACTATGCAAAAGTATTTTTACATAAAACCGCCTCAAGTTTTATAATTTACAATAAAGACCCTAACAATTATAGAACTTCAAATTACATTTCTTTTAGTCTGAATCGGGTTTGAGTCTGATTATTTCTGACTTGAATATGATTCAAGTCAATCTATATTCTTTAATATTCCAATTCAAAATGAACACATGAATCCCAGAATCCAGTTAACAATCTATACAACTTGACTGAATCAAACCATGGATATTCATCCATTATTCCGTTATTCCATTTACCTGATTATGCAGTTACAACATGTTTACTGATATCATGGTTTTGGTCAGTCATCCAACTTACACAATACAATAAAACAATACTATCAAAACACTACGGGGTTTAAGGGGTAAATTGGTACGGAAGGTGTTAAAGGTGGCACGAGGTGGTCAGATTAAGACACCTAACCTATATTCCGTTGCTGTTGTACCGTGACTTAACGGTTCCTTGTACATTCCGTTTGCCCTGGTTTCTAGCATATAGAGACCCCTCTCGTATACACTGGCATCCTTCTGTACCAAGTTACAAACAACAGCGTGAACATAATATTCTACAACACAATAATTTAGAAAAATACTCTTATTCTGTCTTTCTAGTTCTTCCTTATCTTTGGGACTTACCGAGCGACCTGTTCGCTGACGACATTCTATTTCTTTCTTCTTTGAATGTCGTCAGGTGCTTTGGACCCAGCAGAGATCGAGCCCACCGGTGAAGACTTGGAGCATTTTCACGAAGACCCCGAGCTCTAGATATTGTACCTTGTTCTATTCAGTATTTTCATTTCCTGTTATGCCACTGTTTAGGCATCGCTTTTCATTTCAGTTGTATTTACTTTTCATGCATTGTACAAAAGAATGTTATTAATAAAGTTGCTGTTATTTCTATATCTCTTGTCTCTTGTGATTTACTTTTATATTGCTTAGATACGCTTAGCGTATGTACTTCTGAGTACATACGTAGCGGACCTCGTCGCGTCTCCTTCGCCGTACACCGGGAAGCGGGGCGTGACAGGTTTTGTTGGTGGCCCATGCAGGTCTCGAGCTGTATGAATCCCTGTCATGCAGTTCTGGTCTCCGTGAACAACCTAAGCAATATAACACAAGAACCAGCAACTAAAACATTCTTTACAATTCATGTTTCTTGAATCTTACAAAATTCTATTCCTTGAATCTTATCATTTCATGTATTTGAATCTGTCCTAACCTAAATTTTTCTTCAAGGTTATGGATTCCCCGAACAACACCAGCACCAACGTCAACAACACACCTTCAACACTACCTCTCGTACCAGCTGTTCCTGCACCAACCACCGAGCAAACAGTGCTACTGGAAGCGATCCGCAGCCTTCTCGAGGGACAGCAACAACTTCTGAACCGTCCTGAGACCGACGCACCGGGAGTAAAGCAATTCAGGGCTTTGCATCCCAAACAGTTCTCTGGAAAAGGAAGCCCTCTTGAAGCGGAAGAATGGGCACAAAGCATCGAAGACGATCTGGCAGCAGCTCAAGTGCCAGACATCGCTTGGGTCCGTGTAGCAAAACTACAACTCACGGATAATGCTCGCAACTGGTGGAAGGCGGAAGAAAGCCGTCTGGTACAGCCGATTGAATGGAAGACTTTTCGTGAGAAGTTCGACGCGAAATACTTCCCTGTGACTGCCAGGTTTGCAATGGAGCAGCAGTTTATTCACCACAACAGGGTTCAATGTCGGACAAATCAGTAGATGAATACGACGCTGAATTCACCATGTTAAGACGGTAAGATATGTCACAATAGTTCAATTTTTAAATATCACATACTACACAGCTAACACAATCTTTAAACAGATTCGCGACACACTTGATACCGACGGACGAGATCAGAGCCCGTCGCTTTCAACAAGGACTGGACACGGAGATTCAAGCTGCTCTAGCCACGGGAAAATTTTTGACTCATGAGGATGCTCTAGAAGCTGCCCGCAGCTATGAGTCAGTGATAAAAGTAAGGGGCAGGCCTCAGTCTGCAGGAGTCAAACGCCCTGCCAACCATATGGCAGGTGGAGCCTCGTCCAGGCCACCTTTCGTGCCAAGGCGACCCGGAGTACCAACCCATCGTCCCAGCCCAGCCTTTTGCACCTGCTGCAAGAGAACTGGACATATGATGAAGGACTGCCGTCGAGCCAACCGCCTTTTCTTAGTCTGCGGCTCAGCTACTCACGATATTGGGTCTTGTCCCCAAAGACAGAACCCAGTTACTGCACCCAGGCCAGCAATTACTTATCCGCAGCGACTAGCTCTTCAGGCACCTGTTCCCAGACCTGCACTACCTGCACCACCCAGAGGACCGCAAGCTGCATCACCTCCTCGTCAGTTCCATCAAGCTCAAAGGAATGTTCCGAGGAATGCTCCTCAGGCCAGGAGGAATGTACCAAGGCGCCAGGCTTTCACGATGTCCATGGAAGAAGCTGAGGCCACTGGCCAAGTCATCAGTGGTAAACTTTTCTTTTCAAGCTTTGCTTTTTTATTCTACTACTTAGTTACATATTTCCTATACCTAAAACAAATCCCACATACCTTAGGTACAATCTTAGTATCCTCAATCCCTGCACTTGCACTGTTTGATACTGGAGCATCACACTGCTTTATGTCACAACGGTTTGTCCGAACCCATGCGATTCCAGTCTCACCACTTGTATCCAGCTAGAGTGTCAGTTTAGGAAATAGCGTTCTAAAGGCAACTATGGGATACAACATGTGTCCAGTCATCGTCTGCAGTCGAGAGTTTTATGCTGACTTCAAAGTGCTGGACATACCGAACTTCGATGTGGTTCTAGGAATGGATTGGCTTGGAACTTTTTATGCTACCATAGACTGTCGTCAAAGGAGGGTAGTATTCGAGATCCCAGACCATCCGGTCTTCTATTTCAAAAGCGGAGACCGTACACTGGAGCAAAGTACCTACAAAGCGAAGCCAAGAGAAGCAGTAGTTGCAGCAGCTCAAGCGGAGGAAGAATCAAGACCAGATGTGGTTCGAGAGTTCGACGATGTATTTCCTGAAGATATATCAGGTTTGCCTCCCGATCGAGCTCTTGAATTCAGTATTGATTTAGTACCAGGAGCACAACCGGTGATCAAAGCACCCTATCGTTTAAGTCCGGAAGGTTTGAAGGAAGTCCGAACACAGTTGGACGAATTACTGGCGAAAGGATGGATTCGTCCCAGCACTTCAAGTTGGGGATCACCTGTATTACTTGTGAAGAAGAAGGAAGGTTCATACAGAATGTGCATCGATTACAGAGCCTTGAACGAAGTCACTATAAAGAACAAGTATCCACTCCCGCGCATCGATGATTTATTCGATCAGTTAAGTGGATCTTGTGTTTTCTCTAAACTAGATCTTCGTTCAGGTTATCATCAAGTGAAGGTCAAGGAAGCTGATATTCACAAAACAGCTTTCAGAACTCGCTATGGACATTATGAATTTCTAGTGATGCCATTTGGAGTGACCAACGCACCCGCAATATTCATGAACCTTATGAATCAAGTTTTCCGGGAGTACTTAGACAGGTTTGTTGTCATCTTCATCGACGACATCCTAGTGTATTCTAAGAGTCGGAAAGAGCATGCAGAACATCTACGAATTGTCCTAGAAACTCTTCGACAACATCAGCTTTATGCCAAGTACAGCAAGTGCGAGTTTTGGCTAAATCAAGTTGGTTTTCTTGGACATATTGTATCAGGAGAAGGAATCTCTGTGGATCCAACGAAAGTTTCGGCAGTTAGCGAATGGCCTACACCAAAGTCAGTGAAGGATATTCGAAGTTTCTTGGGTTTAGCTGGATATTACAGAAGGTTTATTGAAGGCTTTTCGAAGATAGCAACGCCCCTGACCAAGCTCACACGTAAAGATGAAGAATTTGTATGGTCAGAAGCATGCGAACAAGCTTTCGTAGAACTCAAGTCAAGGTTGACATCAGCACCTATTCTCGTCATACCAGATCAATCTGGAGGATTCGAAGTGCATTGCGATGCATCCGGTAAGGGATTAGGCTGTGTTCTACATCAGCACGGTAAGGTTGTGGATTATGCTTTAAGACAGCTGAAGATTCACGAGCGCAATTATCCGACGCATGATTTGGAGTTGGCAGCCGTCATCTTTGCTCTCAAGATTTGGCGTCATTATCTACTTGGTGAACGAGTGAACATCTACACAGATCATAAGAGCCTGAAGTACGTGTTTACTCAGAAGGAGTTGAATATGCAGCAGAGAAGATGGTTAGAACTCATGGCGGACTTTGACATCAACTTGCAATATCACCCAGGGAAGGTGAATGTAGTACCTGATGCTCTTAGTCGCCAACCATTAGCAATGAATCTCACCGCTCAGTGGAAGCTTCAGCAAGACTTGCATCAGATGGAGATTGAAGTAGTCATGCCAGGTAATGCTTCAAGTTTGATGAATTTACAAGTTCAATCAACCATTGTCAATCAGATCAAAGCAGCTCAAGCCAGCGATGCTAAGTTGCAAAAGATCAGAGAACAAGTGGAGAATGGACTCAGAACAGACTTCATCATCCATGAAGACGGATCTTTGAGATACGGCAGCAGATTGTGTGTACCAAAAGGTCCTGTTCGGGAAGAGTTAATGAAAGAAGCCCACAACTCTCCCTACTCAGTACATCCTGGAGGTGCCAAAATGTACAAAGATCTACGTCAGAATTATTGGCGGCATGGAATGAAGCGTGAAGTAGCCAGAAGCATCGCAAAATGCTTGGTGTGTCAGCAAGTAAAGGCTGAACATCACAGGACTGCTGGATTACTTCAACCGTTACCAATCCCAGAATGGAAGTGGCAACACATCACGATGGACTTTGTGACTGCTCTTCCTCGCAGCACAAAGGGTAACGATGCCATATGGGTCATTGTGGATCGACTCACAAAGTCGGCTCACTTCATCCCATTTTGAGTTGGCCAATCAACTGAGACACTAGCAAAGAAATACATGGAGGTAATAATCTAATTTAGATTTAAAACTCTTCATAATGTACTATCTCTGATACCCATGAACTCATACAGGAAATTGTGAGACTCCATGGAGTACTGGTCTGCATTGTCTCCGATCGTGACACCAGGTTCCGATCGCAATTTTGGCAGAGTCTGCAAGCAAGCTTGGGAACAAGTCTGAACTTCAGCACGGCTTATCATCCACAAACAGATGGTCAGTCGGAACGAACTATTCAGATCTTGGAGGATATGCTTAAAGCGTGTATGCTAGACTTCAAAGGATCGTGGGAAGATCACCTACATCTTGTGGAGTTTTCGTACAACAACAGCTACCAAGCAAGCATAAGAATGACACCTTTTGCAGCATTGTATGGAAGGAAGTGTCGATCGCCATTAAGTTGGGACGACATCGGAGATAGGGAACTTCTTGGACCGGAGATGATAGTAACGACTGTTGATGTGGTCCGTACTATCAGGGAAAGGATGCGCATAGCCCAAGATCAACAGAAGTACTGGGCTGATGCAAAGAGACGACACTTGAAGTTCCAGCCAGGAGATCACGTATTCCTGAAGATATCTCCGAACCGCGGAGTGATCCGATTTGGAAGACGGGGTAAGCTAAGTCCGAGATACATTGGACCGTTCGACATACTCGAACGAGTCGGTGAAGTGGCATACCGTTTAGCGCTTCCACCTTCATTGGAAGGAGTGCATAATGTGTTCCATATATCCCAACTCAGAAAGTATGTGAGTGACCCAGCCATGTTCTCGATCATTCCGAGCTCACTATACAGCCCGACTTGTCTTGTGAGCAACAGCCCATGGAGATCCTGGACAGGAAAGTGAAGACACTTCGGAACAAGGAAGTTAACTTGGTTCGAGTGATGTAGAGGAAAGACACTCCAGGAGAGTCCACTTGGGAAAGAGAGGATGAAATACGTGCTAGATATCCACACCTCTTTGTAAACTAGTTCTCAAATAAAAGTTGTAAATTTCGAGGACGAAATTTTTGTAAGGAGGGTAGACTGTAACAACTCCATTTTTAAAGTACAAAGAATTGATTTAAATTCAATGTATACTTGGAGTATTTATTGCGGCTGATATCTCTTTAAGTATTTATTTCACTCCATAATTGTAAGAAGGAGCTTGTAGCTCATTGGTAATACCTTGCACTGCTGAACCAAGCCACCGGAGTTCAAATCCCATGCCCCACATTATTTTTGTATTTATTTTGTTTTAATTTTTTTTGGAAGTCAACGGTAAAAATGCCATAACTCCCAAAATATGTACTGGACAACAAAAAGTAAATATACCAAATTGTACCCCCGAAGAATCCCCGGCCATTGGACCCCTGACTAGGCCCGACTCGGCGCCGCCGGCCAACGACTCGGCCGACTCGGTCCGGCACCGCCGGCCGGACTTGGCCGGACGGCCGAGTCACCAACAGAGAAAAGTTGGGTCTTGACCTGGTCCACCCTCCTGAATACTCTAAATGCTTGGATCGGTTATCATTTGGCCAATAAATCCCTTTTACTCCTATATTTAATGAATTTTTAATGATTTTATATATTTTTTATAATTTTTTTATTAAAAACCCTAACCCTGGCCTAACCCTATATAAACCCCCATACCCTCTACCCTCTCACCCTACATTCCTAAGTCCACTCTCTAAAAATTTCAAGAGAACTCGGTACGTTAGAAAACGAGCGAAAGGCGAGGTGCTGCCGAAATCAACGGCGAAATTCCGGCGATCGTGCTAGGAGCTCTCGACGACGTTTCGACGCGCCGGCAAACCCTCTACCTCCCTCTCACTCTCTAGCATTGTCCAAACCCGTAAGTCCCTCTTTTTCTACATTTCTTTCTTCCATTAAAATACGATTTTTCAAACCCGACAGAAATTGGAACAAACCGATTTCCGATTTGGTTTTCTATCAAAACTCACTTGTCACTAATTCCATAATGCTTAAACATATTCATGTTGACTACTAATCACTTAAAAATTAATTTGAACAAGTTTTCACACATGAAATGATAACTTTTGCAAAATACCGTTTTTTCGCACTTAAATACCACCATGTTTAGTTTATCACATTTAACCCTTTAACATTGCTATACCTTAAAATAGATCACGAGGTAATGACCTACCTCCACACACACGCAAATACAACCTTAATTGATATCATCAAAACTTAGAATACGATAATACAAGATTTTTCATTAAAATACCATTTTCTTTATAAACCTTTTCTGAAAGTTCTAAGTTGTATACAATTTTAAAACAAAATCTTTTAATAGGAAAATACGATATGTCATGGACATCGATCATTTATCTAAACTGACTTTGTGGTGACTAGGCAAGTGTGTCTAAGGCGAGTGGTTACTTAATTAGGACCACTACTTGTAGTGGACAGCCTCCCACTCACCTGGCACTTACCTGGCCGCAATTGGCGGTGAAGAGGCGATTTGAGGCTTCTAATGACGTGTCGTTTAGACCATTTAGAAATAGGCTAGTTGGCTTAGGAAACCCTAGAATCTAAAATACGGAAATTTACACCCTTTTACAAATAAATACCTTATCTTTATGAATCCGTTTTCTAAATGATTAGTATTTATAAAATCTTTGCAAAGCGCCACTACAACCCACATTTGGGGAACCCGTTAGGGATTGTACGGTTTATCGTGCACCCTCGGGCTTAGTGGTGCGAGATTCAGACCTCTGCAAGGAGCATTCGGTCTCGAAAGGTTTAGAATACGACATTTATGAAAAATGAGATTTTTGGAAAATAAAATATTTATTAAAAATTATTCTTGTATTAACATATATATATTTATCATTTAACACCTATTTTATTATAAGATAAAGTTTTCACTTTTCCTAAAAAAAAATTACAAGATTAAAAGTTACATTAAAATACCATGAATTTCAATTAAATCAATATTACAAAATTAATACATTTATTTATGTAATTAGGATATTCTCACTAGAAATAACACAAATAAAATTTACACTCATTATAACTATAAAGACGAATAATAAATACTTGAGGTGTATCTTGAAAACTATAAAAAAGTATTTTTACATAAAACCCCCTCAAGTTTTATAATTTACAATAAGGACCCTAACAATTATAGAACTTCAAATTACATTTCTTTTAGTCTGACTCGGGTTTGAGTCTGATTATTTTTGACTTGAATATGATTCAAGTCAATCTATATTCTTTAATATGCCAATTCAAAATGAACACATGAATCCCAGAATCCAGTTAACAATCTATACAACTTGACTGAATCAAACAATGGATATTCATCCATTATTCTGTTATTCCATTTACCTGATTATGCAGTTACAACATGTTTACTGATATCATGGTTTTGGTCAGTCATCCAACTTACACAATACAATAAAACAATACTATCAAAACACTACGGGGTTTAAGGGGTAGATTGGTACGGAAGGTGTTAAAGGTGGCACGAGGTGGTCAGATTAAGACACCTAACCTATATTCCGTTGCTGTTGTACCGTGGCTTAACGGTTCCTTGTACATTCCGTTTGCCCTGGTCTCTAGCATATAGAGACCCCTCTCGTATACACTGGCATCCTTCTGTACCAAGCTACAAACAACAGCGTGAACATAATATTCTACAACATAATACTTTAGAAAAATACTCTTATTCTGTCTTTCTAGTTCTTCCTTATCTTTGGGACTTACCGAGCGACCTGTTCGCTGACGACATTCTATTTCTTTCTTCTTTGAATGTCGTCAGGTGCTTTGGACCCAGCAGAGATCGAGCCTACCGGTGAAGACTTTGAGCATTTTCACGAAGACCCCGAGCTCTAGATATTGTGCATTGTTCTATTCAGTATTTTCATTTCCTGTTATGCCACTGTTTAGGCATCGCTTTTCATTTCAGTTGTATTTACTTTTCATGCATTGTACAAAAGAATGTTATTAATAAAGTTGCTGTAATTTTATGACTCTTGTCTCTTGTGATTACTTTTATATTGCTTAGATACGCTTAGCGTATGTACTTCTGAGTACATACGTAGCGGACCTCGTCGCGTCTCCTTCGCCGTACACCAGGAAGCGGGGCGTGACATGAAGCCTAGTGATCGTGCTGCTCAGTGGTCTGCTCCAAATGCTCCTGGTTGGTCTCGTGCTCCTTAGAGTCGGGCCCTCCTGACGACATTCCAAAGAAAGAATAGAAATAGAAATGTCGTCAGCGAACAGTCGCTCGGTAAGTCCCAAAGAAAGAGGGAGAAGAATAGACAGGAAGGAAAATATATCTATTATAATGTTTGATTGTTATGTGGACGTAGTTGTTTGTAGTTTGGATAGACGGATTCATGTTGCATGTTGTGAATAGAATACACAGAAAAGAGAGTATATTGTTGTAATGTTGTATTAACGCTGTTGTTTGTAGTTTGGTACAAAAGATGCCAGTGTATACGAGAGGAGTCCCACTTACACCTGAGACTTTGGTAATCCGTAGTACAAGGCTCCGTCGATAATACCACGGAACAACGACATGGATGTAATTACGTCTTAAGTGACCACCTCGTGCCACCTTTAACATATTCCGTACCAGTCTACCCCTTAAACCCCGTAGTGTTTTGATTATATTGTTGTATTGTATTGTATAGATTGTATAGTATTGTATAGTTGGATGACTGACCAAAACCACGATATCAGTAAACGGATGTAACTGTATAATCATGTAAATGGAATATCTGGAGAATCATGTAAATGGATGTATATCCATGGTTCGGTCCAGTCAAGTTGTATAGATTGAATATATGGATTCATGTTGAATCAGAATATTGTAGATTGTAAATTGTAGATTATAGATTGTAGATTGTACTTGAATTATATTCAAGTCAGATTATAATGAGACTCACTCTGAGTCAGACAATTAGAAAAGTAAATTGAAGTCCTGATTGTTTTGATGTTATCGGTAACCGCTGTACATGGGCGGCATGATTTGTGTCTTTTTCAAGAACGATTACCGTATTGATAACACCGTTGTTAAGTTGTCTATCTTAGATAGGCAAACACCCACTTCTCTGGCTCCCTGAGGCTCAAGAGATTGGTCCCGCTTAAACCTATGTTTACTAGGGTTCTTATTGTAATTTATAAAACTTGAGGGGGTTATATGTAAAAATACTCTTGTATAGTTTTCAAAAAATACACCTCAAGTATTTTATTATCGTATTTAGAGTTTTCATTGATAGATATTTTATCAATGTGTCAATTCTAGTGAATAAATCCTAATTTCATAATATTTGGCATTTATTTGCAATATTGAACTTGTATGGAATTTTCATGGTATTAAAATGTAAATTCATATTTGTCCCAAAATATTATTTTCAAGCAATCGTGTTATATTAAGATGTGTGTTTTGAGAGGTAGGTCATTACCTCGTGAGATTTTTCTAGAGCTAATATAAACAAATATGATAAAAGATATCGTATGTAAAGTTTATGGCATTTAAACGTAAAAGTGCAATAAAAGTTACATAGCATGGTATTTGTTGTGAAATACCCAAATTAGCGAAAATATGGTTTTAAATGTTTACAATTAATTTTATTTTTGAGAAAAACAATATATAAAATTTAATATAAATTTTTCCATATTTTAATATTTAATAAACTAATTATCGATAAGTTTTATTAAACCGTAAAATAATTACATTTATTCCGGCAAAAGTTGTCCCGGTCAAGATAGTTGTCTTATGACTTAGTTCAATATGTCCTAGCATGAATTCAGGGTTGTTTGTTATCCCGTGATTTTATCATGAATGATAACTGCTAAAAATTCGTTATATTATTATAGTTTAATATTGGTTTTTAATCATTATACTCCAAAAATAGTTAATACAGTTAAATATTCATAATTAGGTCCTAAGATGTTTTTTACAGATATATATTTTCATGATGAAGATAATAAGGGATCAAGTGTTGAGAGATCTTACCTGAAATGATCTAGAAAAATAAAATTCGGTGAACGTCGGGTTGTACGAGAAAATAAATATCTTGAAGAAGAGAATTTTTCTATCTTATAGACTTGTCCCAGAGTATAGAGGACTCAAAGAGAAAGCTCTAAATTTTTTTTGAGATTTGTTTGTCGAGCAGATATTTTGTGGTGAATTTTAGAAGTTCAGAGCTATTTATAGGGATTTCTGAGATTAAAAAACTATTTTGCTACAGTAGCCGATCAGATCCGACCGTTGATTTGGTCAGATCCGACGGCCCACGTTTATTACGTGTAAACAGTGCAGGAGTTGTTGTGGATGATTTTTGACCGTTGGATCGTTGATCCGACGGTCCAGATTAAAGGCGGCTATATATATATTTAAATAATATATATAAATATCTATATATTATAATAAAAAAAACAGTCGGCATTTTCTGGGACATTGATTTTTAAATCTGACGGTCCAGATTTATTTCAGCATAAAAAAAAATTATTTTTATTATTTAAAAATGTTTTAAAAATTGTTTTTGGCTTATAAAAATTATTTAAAAATAGTAAAAAATATTTTAAAAATCTGAAAAAATTATATAAAATGTATTTTGATATTTTATATCTTTTGCAATCAAATTTGGTCTAAAATAGATCTTCTTATTGTTTATAAAAAAAATTCCCTTCGATAAAAAAACATTTAAATTTTTAAAATTCCCAAAAATTCCTAAAAATCATATTAATTTATTTTAATCATGGAAAAATATTTTTAAAATGTTTTATACCAATATAAGCAGTAAAATAATGGTTTTGATCTCGAGAAAATTATAATTTTTTTTTACGTATCTAAGGTACACAGTCGTTACAGACTAAATTTGGGCATTTTCTACCAAATCCCTTCATATTCTATATTTGCAAAGAAACCCCTAGTTAACAACTGCTATATTTACAAATAAGCCCTTCATTAATAGACCTGTAACATTGCTTCCCTTTTAAAATTGCCCTTATCCTCAAGGTCAATAAAGAACTCTATTCTCTTTCAAAAATTCTCCAATCCCGAGTCAAGATTCTTGATTCTTTGAAAAATCTTGATTCTTGAAGTTTCTTGATTCATTGATTCCATGCAATAAGCCATTCCATTAGCTTCCACTCTCCAGTCTTTTCATTCCATTCTTCCTTATTTATCGCTAACACTTCTTCACCCAATAATAGGTTTCGCTTCGCATCGCCCAAAAATTCAATTTCTCCATTACCCGCTTCGTCTCTTCGCGTCTTCTTGATATTTATCAAGATCTCCTTCAAAAAAGAATCAATTACATTGCTCAGATTCACGCCCATTTTTTTTAGAAAGAAGGAGAGCGCTTGCGTCAAATTTCCATCAATGGATCGAGCAGCTTCTCGGGATAACGGACTCGTGGGTTTTACACCTGAAGCAGTGATGAACTCATCGGGAAATGGTGGTTTGTTGGAGGTTGAAGGTGAAGATGATAATAAGTTTTAGGGTTTAAAATTTTGTTTTTTCCTACTTCCTTCTTGATTGCATTCAAATTCAAGAGAGAGATTCTTGATCTTTGTTGATGACAAGAATTCTTATGATGTCTTTTCTTAAATATCATCTTTTTGAAGATACCGAGCCTCTTGATTATACAAAATATAGAGAAATCAGCTTCAAAATCATTTAATGATGGCCAATATTGCTCTTTAGGGCGAAAGTCATTATCAAATCTTTTTCTCGTCAAGCATTCATTTCGTCGAATGGCATGTGCATGATTGGTGTAATTTATTGCCCATTTTTCTAAACCATTTATCATTTTATTGTCATATATTATGCTGTTCCAGATATCTTTTATGAATTATTACAGATAACAAGGCTTGGATGCAAAAAGACGAAAAATTATCTTGAAAAGAGGATTACGTGCGTATAATGGAGAATTAAGGGAATTATTCAGAAAATCAAAATAATAATTTGCAAATTTGGAATAAATTTGAGAATATCGTTAAAGGTTGTAACAAATAGATGTGAATCAATCATCACAATAACAAATCAGATGGAGAGACCAAATCAAATCAAAAGCAACAAATAAATCTCCCTAATTATATGTTAAATTTAGGAACAATTCAGAGATCCACGCAACTGCAGAGCTATGAGAATAATTTTCATGATCTGACAACTAAAAACAGCTCAACAAATCAAGAGAATCAAGCACAAAAAAATTCGTGCCACGAAGCCACCAAAGGGCCGCGGATCAGCCATAAAATGAGCATATTTGCGGCGGTTTAGCCGCACAATATGGGCAGTTCATCACTAATTTTTATGGGCACGATCGTCTTGGCACATACGTTGTTTTGAGATACATCGTTTTAATTTTCGAAGATTCTAAAGGCTCGCAACAATATCCAACAGAGTAATTAGATTAGATTATCATAGTTGTAAGTAAGTAGATTCTCTTGTATTTTTTATTACTTGTTCTCCAAATTTTCTTAACCCTATATAAGCTCCTGTATAGCCTTAGGGTTTCATTTCTCTCTGATTATTCAAAAATTAGGGTTTTCAAGAGAGGGGTCAACCTTTGTAAGTACTTTAAATTCTCAATAAAGATATTTTTATTTAATTTTGTCTTCTTTTTGAATATGCGTGGCTAAACACAGTCTAGGTTTTTTTAGCTTATATGTGTGGTAGATGTTTTATAAATGCTTTATTTCTTGTTTTGATATGAATCTATTTTGATCGATATATGGTCCTCATTGTTCTTAATTTAGAAAAAATAATTTTATGGTAAAAAGCTGACGCCTTTAATAAAATTATGGATAGAAAAGAATACCTAAAAACTAATTAGGTTCATAATAGTAGACACCTGAAAACCTAATTAGAGATGGTAAGAACCAAATTATAAGATCAAAAGATATTCAAACTAGTTATTAATTTGATCTAGGAGAAAACCTAAAACATGGTAGATATAGTTTCAAGACCTACAAATATGCACAGACGGTTAAACCTAGATTAAATCTAGTAAATTAGAATTAGGGTTTTAATTAAATCTAAATGATATAATATAATTGATATGATAAGATTAAATCAAACAATTTATTCCATGCTTTTATGTTATTAATAGATCGTTAATTAAACCTATGAAAAAGGATAAAGTGTTATCATATAAACTACCACATATGAAAAAGCAAAGCAAAACCCTAAATCTCTTTTTATTATTCAAACTAATCTTTTAAATTTTCTTGCTTTAGCTATAGATAAAAAAATCAAATCCTTTCTTTAACTTAGTTTAAAAATAGTTAACACACCTCTCTGTGAGAACGATTCTCAAGTACAACTGCGATAACCTGTATACTTGCGGTTAAATTTGGAGACTAATAAAATTCACATCAAGTTTTTGGCGCCGTTGCCGGGGAGGTGTAGTTTAATTATATTTAAATTTAAGTTTTAGATTTTAGTTGTAAATTAAATTAGATTTCCATTAGTGCATTTGATTCTACAAAATTTCTATTTAAAATTTCCGGAATTGAGACGAACTTGCTGGAAGAGAAGATCAAGACGAACATAGGCAAATCTAGGTAAGATATCGTTCTTCCTAAAATCTCGATTTGATTCCAACTAACAGATTTTTGCTGGATTCTTTGTGTTAAAAAAAATAGTTTGGATTTTAGATTTTTGATTGTTTTAGATTGAATTGCATATTTAAAAAGATTCTAAGGGGCAACAACCCAAATTCAGATTAGGTGGGGATTTCATCACCCTTCCTAGACCCTACAAATCACAACCGAGTATTTGTATTGAGCTACAATAATTTAAAAAATATAGACTTCAGTCCCTAAAGATTTATCACGCTCAATAGGACAAGAGGAGGTTGCAGGTAATCTAACAGTTATCTGATTCAATCTTGAGTTGTCTAGTGATGTGTGACTAGTTGTGGTTATTTAATTAAGGCCCGCTATTTCGGTAATTCGTATAGCGGAACCCTCTCACTTAACTGGAACTGATCTGGCCTCAAAGTTGTTAAAGAGCCGTTAGAGGATTTATCCCGTAATTTGTCTCTTGGCAGTTTGGAGTGAGTCTAATAACTTGACCTAGGTAACCTTAGATTTAGGTTGTTTGCGCATCTTCGTTTGTGATTTGTTAGAACCTTTAGTTTTAAAAATGAATGGGTGACGATCATACTAAACCAACTTTATATGAACTATGTTATCCAGTTAACCCAACACTTGCCGATCATATTAGAATGAATAAATATAGGAGCAGTTATAATTCACCTTACACCGCAACCGATCCAAAATTCACTTCTTCCAATTTTATAGACCAACAACAATTCCCATCAGATCCATATTATTATCCTCCTTATGACAATACCCAATCAAATTATTATCAACCATACCAAACTTTTCCACCATTAGACGTTGATAATGATGAGGAGATGAGACGCACATATGTTAAACAGCGGTTGGCTACAATTATGCAAGATGAAATTATGCCAATTAAGCAATCATTGAATAATGTTGAAATTCTTCTGGGCTAAATAACTGTTGCAATAGCCAACAGGAAAGAGCAAGAGACCATCCAAACCTGATTGTTCCCAACAGCTTAGAATATCATAACAAATCTATTGAGGAAGTGGTTGAGAATAACTATGATTTGGAATGTATAACTGAAGAACGTTTAGGTCATAAGTGTCCTATGTGCGGGTGCGAATTTACGTCAAGGAAGATTGAGCAATATAAAGAGTGCCCAATTTGTGAACCCATGTTTGAATCATGTGGCTTAGATAAGTCTGATTTATTGGTGCATGATGGAAGTAATGATGAGTCTCTTTTTAGTGAGTTTGAAACCCACCCTCAAAATTTTGAATTTCCAATTTAGCCTCCTACAACAAATTTATATGAAGATGATTTAATTGATGAGGTTAAGATGTTTGATTTAACTAATTGTAAAATTTTTGAGGAAGATATTTCTGACGAATTAATTGTCGTGGATATAAATTTTAAGAAAATTTTGGATATAGAAACCGCTTCTGTAAAGGAAACTTGTGATTTTGATGGCGTTGACTTAGATATAATATTTGAGAAAACTATTAATAGGGAACTCACACCTTCATTAGGAACGAAAAATGAAATTTTTGAAGAAAATTCAGAGTGGGATCCCACATTTTTAGAAAATAAAGTCAACCCATAAGTTAATTTAAGGAGGAGGTGAAAGAATTGTTAGGCGGGAGATTTGATGAAAACGATTCACCTATTATAATCGAAGAAGTGAATGATGATGTGGTATTTAATTTTGAAGAAGGATATTTTGACCAAAGTTTTGAGAAAATTTTTAAGGATGAACTCAATCTTATAGATGAATTAGATTCACCAAACCATCCAATAAATTGTGAATATCCTTTTGAGTCTTTAACAGTCGAACCAAACCCTCCGCCACTTTCGGTCATTATTAAAACCAATTCTATTGAAAAGCAAGATGAAGTTGTGCCTTTAACTCCTATAACTGGATCACCTATTTATACTCCGCATGTTCGTATTTTAGAATTTGATCCAATTAGCGAATACTTCGACAAGATGATACGGTTACATAATTATTTAAGATTTTCATCATTTATTTCTGTTCTAGTTTTTTTGGCAAAACACGGATCACAATTTTCTTCACCCATATATAAACACCATACCAATATTTTGCATATCCATTTTAGGGTGTTTATCGATACTTACTGCTACAACTTATTTTATTACTCTTACATAATTAAAGATAAAATTTTGAGTGATTAATATTAACCTATAGGTTGGAAAAAGCATTGGATAAATTATTTTTTGAGTGATTAATAATTTCGTGAATACGAGGTAGAAAACAGTGTGGAGACTCTAAAATAAGTGTGCGGGTAGTTTTGTACATAGTTTTTAGTCTTTAAAATTTTTTATTTGAATGTTTTGAAAATAGAAATGAAAATGTGAAAATTGTATATAAAAAAGAGAAAGGAATTTTAAGAAAAATAAGAAAAAGAGATGGTTAAATGGATCTAATAATAAGTTGTCATGAACCCGTTCCCAAAATGATAGTATCATGAAGGTGTTACTAGGTTTGAGGAGATTTAAGTGGAGCATATTTTTTTGAGTCCAAACATTTGAACGTTGATACTTTACTATACGTACATGCACACATTTTGAAGCTTGAGATAGTAGAAGATACCTGTTATGCTTTTGTCTATAATTCCCTAATATGAAGAAAAATAAAACTTTTAATATAAAAAAAATATGAACACTGTTTTGCAATTATCAAGGTAGCATAAAAAAATTCAACGAGGGTGCTTCATCACTTAGTGACTTCGACCAACTGGTTTGAGATCATTTTTTATGTCTTAGGTGTTGCAAGATTAGAATACTGCTATTTACGACCATAGTGACTTGGACCAACTGGTTTGGGATCATTTGTTGTGCCTTAGGTGTTGCAAGATTATGAACTGCTATTTACGCCCAATAAGTGATCACATTCAGTAATCGGTTGGTTAGTGCCTCACGAAATATTAATGGTCGCATGAAAAATGTGGGAACAAATCCATCAATTTAATCCACTGATTAAAAAATAATAGGAAGCTAAGGGTAAGAGTATGTGAGCTTGAATTGAATTCTCCGAGTGTAGGGATAATTTTTCACACAAGTAGGGGTATATGATCATGTTTGGAAGCAAGATAGGTAAGAAATATTGGAAGAATGATGAGAAAGTAATTTTCGTCATAGGTCAAAGTCTATTATGGCATGGTCATCACGACTGAAAATCTAGTGAGGTTTAAACTCTTGTTTTTCGTATTTTTCTTATCAATTCATATCTTTGTATATAGTTTTCATTTTCTTATTTTTGTTTCCTTTATTTTCTTTTATAGGAGTAGGAGTAGGAGTTAGCTAGATAGTAGTTTAGTTTAGTTTAGAGTTTGAAACCCTAAATTTGCTCGAGAACTAGCAAAATATAAGTGTGGGGTATATGATTGGTGTAATTTATTGCATATTTTTCTAACCCATTTATCATTTTATTGTCATATATTATGTTGTTTCAGGTATTTTTTATGAATTATTACAGATAACAGGGTTTGGATGCAAAAGGACGGAAAATTGTCTTAAAAGGAGGATTACATGTGTATAATGGAGAATTAAGGGAATTATTTGGAAAATCAAAAGGATAATTTGCAAATTTGGAATAAATTTGGGAATATCATTAAAGATTGCAACAAATAGAGATAAATCAATTATCACAACAACAAATCAGATGGAGAGACCAAATCAAATCAAAAGCAACAAATAAATCTTCCTAATTATATGCCAAATTTAGGAATTCAGAGATCCATGCAACTGCAGAGCTATGAAAATATTTTTCATGACCTGACAACTAAAAAGAGCTAAACAAATCAATAGAATCAAGCACAAAAAAATTTGTGCCACGAACCCACCAAAGGGTCGTGGATCAGCCGCAGAATAAGCATATTCGCGGTGATTTAGCTGCGCAATATAGTCCGTTCATCACCAATTTTTATGGGCACGATTGTCTTGGCACGTATATTGTTTTGAGATATATCGTTTTATTTTTCAAAAATTCTAAAGGCTCGCAGCAGTATCCAACTGAGCAATTAGATTATATTATCATAGTTGTTAGCAAGTAGATTCTCTTGTATTTTTTTTATTACTTTTTATATAATTTTCCTTAGCCCTATATAAGGGCTTGTATAGCCTTAGGGTTTCATATTTCTCTGATTATTCAAGAACTAGGGTTTTCAAGAGAACGGTCAACCATTATAAGTACTTTAAATTCTCAATAAAGATGTTTTTATTTAATTTTGTCTTCTCTTTGAATGTGCATGGCTAAACACAGTCTAGGTTTTTGTTTTGCTTATATGTGCAGTGAATGTTTTATAAACGCTTTATTTCTTGCTTTGATATGAATCTCTTTTGATCGATATATGGTTCTCATTATTCTTAATGTAGAAAAAGTAATTTTATGATAAAAAGTTGGCGCCTTTAGTAAAATTATGGATAGAAAAGAATACCTAAAAACTAATTAGGTTCATGATAGTAGACACCTGGAAACCTAATTAGGGATGGTAAGAACCAAAATATAAGATCAAAAGATATTCAAACTAGTTATTAATTTGATTTAGGAGAAAACCTAAAACATGGTAGTTGTAGTTTCTAAACCTACAAATATGCATAGACGGTTAAATCTAGATTAAATCTAATAAACTAGAATTAGGGTTTTAATTAAATCTAAATGATATAATATAATTAATAGGATGAGATTAAATCAAATAATTTATTCTATGCTTTTATGTTATTAATATATTGTTAATTAAACCTATGAAAAAGGATAAACTGTTATCATATAAACTACCACATATGAAAAAGCAAATCAAAACCTTAGATCTTTTTTTATTATTCAAACTAATCTTTTAAATTTTCTTGCTTTAGCTATTGATAAAAAAAATCAAATCCTTTCTTTAACTTAGTTTAAAAGTAGTTAAAACACCTCTATGTAGGAACGATCCTTAAGTACAACTGCGATAAGCTGTATACTTGCGGTTAAATTTGGAGACTAATAAAAGCCACATCAGTGTGCGACTGAATAAATGAGATACCGGTTGTGAACACCTCCGAACTTGCTGGGATTTTTGCCGAATAGGTTGTGGTCTCTTCATTGTGGGACTTGTTGAAAGTCTTCTTTTTTTTAGCTTGGCCCCTTTAATACTCCATCCCAATCAAGCATTGTTCGCTAAACTTTTGATTTGAAGAGATCATCATTTGAATTGAAGAGGTCATCATTTTCAGATGTTATTCAATCCTCTCAACGTAATCAGTTATCCCTTTCTTTTCAAGATTCTCCATTCTTGAATCAGGATCCTTGATTCTTTAATAATCATCTTCAACTCGAATAGAACTCCTAGCTTCCCATTATACTTCTCCAAGATCTTCATTGTTTCCCCATGGATTGGACTCGATCTGGAGCTCTGATACCATTTGTTACACTCGAACTATATGCTTCCTTTTATGATTTTGGTAGTGAAAGTGTAATTGATCAAGAAATGAAATGACAACACAAGAATGAGATTAATTTGGATTTGTTTGAACAAAAAAGGAATTACAATTGAAAAAAGATATAAGAATTGAACTAGAAAATGGAATTACACCGGGAAAGATACAAGAATCACAACTAAGTCTGATTTCATACAAAACATATTATTTTCAATCACATATCATATCTCTCATTTATAGACTAAATTTGGGCATTTTCTACAAAAGCCGTCCCTATTCTATAATTGCAAAGAAACCCCTACTTAACAACTTCTATATTTACAATAAGCCTTTCATTAAGAGACCTGTAACAATGCGAACATAAATTTTCATTTAATCAAAAACTCAACCCTACTTCTCAACAAATAATTGAAATTGAACAAAAAAATAACAATAAAAATTAATAAGATCCAAGTATCCTCGATTCCAAATTGGTAAAGAAACTTCAACTTTGATTCTAGATATAATTGAGGAGATCCAGCAAACCAGAACTCCTATTCAATCAAAATTAACCATACGTCTCAACTACAAATAGAATTGAACCAAAAAAAGATCAAAATAAAGATACTCACATAATGGATCGAAGGGCTAGAGTCACTATCAATCTTCTAGATACACCCATTCACAATGCAACCTTTGAGATTTATCTTCTCCCCATCTCATATTTATAAAAGTAAGATATTGATTTTGATTTTTGTTAAGGTTGTTTTTGAGATCTTGATTTTGGTTTTATTGAGATCGTAACAAAATTAACAGAGAGTAGATTAAACTAACAAGCAATAATTTTGGACTCCTAAATTATTACCAACTATAATAAAAAAAATTTAAATTAAACTACCAAACAATAATTTCAGACTCCTTTTTTCCTTGAAATCTCCTCATATATATAAACCATATGACCGATCCAATCAAGCAGAAAAGGATACGTCGAGTTTCAATTTACTTATTAATAATCTTCTAAATCCTAAAATTAAAAGACCTTTGCTCTTTAGTCTTCCCTACTTGTATTCCCATTCACCCATCCTTCTTTCTTTGTATGACATCATGCAGAGAACAAAATAATCCATAAAATCAATCTTGAGATGAATAATAAAGGAAGAAAACAAATAAACATAACTTTATTAAAATTTTAGTTTTCATGTTCCAAATTTATTTAGCATTTTAAAATAAGTTTTGAATTTTATTAAAATATCAAACTCTAAAATCTTATTGTTCTATTCTGTTAGATTTGTTATGAATAAGTCAAAAAGAAGAAAGAAAACTGAAAAGATTTACAAATAGCCAAAGAATAAAAGAATTCTAAAAGATCTGAAATTATTTATTTATTATTTTTCTTATAAACTATATACAAGAAGTCCTTTTTAAAAATTAATTAGGAGACTAGATCTCTCTAAAAATAATTTGTGATAAACTACAAGTTTCTTCTGCATAAGACAATTCCGTGTATATGGCTAAGCGCATATATAAAAAATAATAAAAAGATTTTTAAATATATAGTAGATTCAACAATAATAACTAGAAATGATTTATAAACATTTGAAACTATCTACAAATATTTTTGAAAAAATATAAAATCCATAAATAGAAACTGAAAACAGACCGATTTTAAAAAATAATAAATAACAACTAATATGATTTGAAGCCAATTTTTACAAATATACCAGAACTTGAAGATATTGTTAAGTCCAAAAATAAAGATGAAATGTAACATTTTTAAAGATATAAAAATCCAAAAATAAACCTAAAAAAGACGAATTACAAAATAAATAAATAAAAGCTTAAAATATTTGAAAAATATATACTTTTTATTTGTAAGACATCTAAAACTAAAAATATAAAAATAGTTACAAATACTTGAAAAATATTTTTACTAAAAATAAAAAATTCAAGATTTTAAAAGATTTAAAAATAAAAAACCAAACACTAAAAAGATTTACAAAGATTTAAAAAAAATATAAAAATCTAAGAGGATATGAAAGATATGATTTTTTTTATTTATTACCTTTCTTATAAAACATATTTAAAAAGTAAGTAAAAATTTAAGAATGCTTTCAAATTTCTTTTTAAGTATAAATCTCTCTAACATTTATTGTGACAACAATTATATGTATGGAAAAGTCCGAATTAACAGAAAAAGTTATATTATTTTAAATTTTTAACAAAAATAAATTAAAAATATTTGACAAATTTATAAGTCTAGAAATATTTGCAAGATTTAAAAATCGACACAGATAAAAAGATTTGCAAGATTTAGAAATGTCAAAATAGAAAAATATAAGGAGACGGATTTGAGAAAAAAATATTAAATAAAAGTTAAAAAGAATTCAAAATGATTTTTTTTATTTTTCGCATTTAAAAATAGAATATAGAATGATTTAGAAACATATGAAAAGATCATTAAGCCCAAAAAATAAAAAAGTAAAAGATTTTTAAATCCTAAAGTTAGAACTAAAAACTGACGGATTTTAATAATATCATTAAGTTGCTTCCTCTAGAAATATACATCTTAAATTTTTTTAATTACATCACATTTGAAATTATAAAATATTAAAGAATTTATCAATTTTCCCTGTGTGTGCATATGCAAAAAACTAGTATTTTTCTATGAAAGTTGTTTTTTAAACTTTGGTGCATTTTAATCAATTGCTTGAATGAAGTGGAGACAAAAGGTGACATTCATCACAACTTTACTTCTAGGTGGCCCTCGGGTACATAGAATGAAAATTATCAATAATCTACATAGTTCTAAGAGTACGATGCACATGTATTAGATTCCAAGAAATGTTTCATTGGCGTGCTTAATATATTTTAATCATACTCGGTCATTTGTATGTGTGCAACAATAGTAGACGACAATGGTTGTTGTGACGACAAACGATAGCAGCTGATGATAGAGCTGAAAATAAAGGAGAATGGCAGAGGTTGGCAATATATAGGCGATGACAAGCAAGGCGGCATGCAAAGAAGGATGATGGTTGGTGAATGAGCGGGTCAGGGAAACAACGAGCAGTTGTGGCGGTTTGCGATGACAAGTGATGGAGGTGAGTACCCACAACAACGATTGACAAACATAGGCGTTGTCCCGTCAAGCTACGGCAGTGGCTTGCAGTGACAGGCAGGGCCCGGAGACCGCGATCGATAGAGGCAAGGGTTAGCGATGGAGGAGGACGGAAGCGACGAGATATGACCGGTGACGACAGTGAGCGACGAAGGACTAAAGCGGAGGACGGTGACACGAGTGATAGAGGTTGATGACGACGACCAGTGATGGGAAAAGAGTATGGAGGGCAAAGAGTAGAACCGTGGGCGGCAGGGGAGACAGTGCATGCAGTTATAGAGACAATGACTGGCAGTGGATACAGTTGCCGGCAACGGCAGCCGGCGGTGACAGTCGTCGGTTGCTGTGACAATCGATGGCCTATCATCAAGGTGAGAATTGGATGGTTGGTGTCGTTGGTCATGACACTTGTGTTGGATGGGAATATTTGGTGGGAATATCGGCTAGACACTTGTAGATTAGGAAGATTCCCACGATTTGAAGGTATCTCATTGCTTATTGGAAACCTAAATTCTAAGAAATATTTATTTATGTCAAAACATGCATAGTGATATTTGATGTGTTGGATATAGTGCCCTCAAGGCAATTATTGTAATTGCAGGTAGGCAATTATGATAATTGAAGGAAGACGTATACAGATAGAACGGTCTTGCTCGAGATGATAGTATGCTATCTGGTTTGTCTTCATCATTGACGAAGTCCGCAGGATTTTTGCTTGACTACCAGCATTATGACGGCGATCATATACGTGGGAGCTGGGTAGTCCATAAGCACATCCTTAAATGTCCATAGTTATAGGAGTATTGAGATTGGGCATCGATATTCCGGAGTAGACTAATGTATATGTTTCGAGACCCCGACGAGGGGCGGTGGTCGGTCTCACAAGTCATTGGTGTTGTGTCGCCTAAGATAGTATATAGGTGCTCGCTGGAGGTAAGTACACTGTACGGACTCACTGAGAACTTCTAGATGGTATTATATTTTTCGACATATGGAAGTTCTTAGGTGGTATGAGTACATGTTAGTCTTTTTACCTGAGATTGTCATTTGTCTCGTGTGAGTTCCCATTGTACTTAGATTACTACCCTACCACGGCTCAAAGGAGCATGCCAACAGATTTTAGTTGTGTACAGTCCCGAGCCACATAGAGGCAGTGAGTGATTGTCGGGGATTCATCTCTTATGATATTAGGAGTCGATGTCGCGCTATGTTCGGTTGGTCATCACCCTAAATCCGTGGCCACGGTGGAAGATATTTACTGATATGAGTTCGGTAGTTTCTCGGTTGGTGATGAGCTTGACTCTGACACGACTTATCGAGTTAGTAGGGTTCTGACATTATCCACCCCTAGACCTGATATGCGATACTCTTAGATGAAGATACCGGACTGTACGAAGATTGTCACACTCAGGCTTAGTAGGATACGGATGGACTTGATTGTCGACCACCCTTTCGGCATATACCTGCGTAGCCGTTACGTACAGCTAGTGTCGCTGACGTGCTTGTGGTTATGGATTTATCCAGTAATCATTATCAGCGTATTATCGAGTCTTTAGAGTCCCATAGAGAGGGTTTTCCAGGTTCAGGCGATATGATATAGATGGCGTATGTTGGTACATACAGAGATCCCATTAAATACGTGTACAGGCTATACAAACTTTCATCGGACGGTTGATAATACCAGCGGTTTAGGATTAATCCGGATTATTAAATCAGGTTTTGATTTAATAATATATTCTAGTATTATTGTTCACTATTCATTTTCTCTCTCTTGGCTATTCGTATTTTTTATACGGATACGCGTAAATGTATTTCGATACGTATACCGAGTTGTATTCCGTATTTATACGGAATATGTTCTAGAAGGAAGACACCTCATTATATAATTTTCTTTTTAGAAAATTATTTGGAAATGAGGTGGAGGGTGAGATGGCATTGAGCATGGTTGAGGACATGTAGAGAGTAATGGGCTTCATTTGTTTATTGGAAAATGTTGTGATATTTTTACATGGTTGTAAAAATTTGCAGCCATTCTATTCTTCCATTTCTCATTCACAACACTTAGCTCATTTTGGCATGGTAACCTCTTCACCTCCTCCTTCTTCTTCATTTGCTTTCTTGAGCTTTGTATTTGAGAGAAAATGATAGTGGAAAATTCCTACATCCCCATTCTCCATTCCTAGCAAGCTTGGAGCGTCGGTTGCTTCACTAGGTGAAGCTGGAGCTTGGATCAGTTCTCTCGATTGGATCATCTTCGGTAAGGGCGATCGCCTCTCAAGCTTATTCTCGATGGCCTATGAGGATCTTGGAGGGGTCTTCCATGATTAGGTGGACACGTATCAAAGGTTATAATCCCTAAACCATTGCATGCTTGTTTACTAGTTTAGTATTTGAAACGATCACTAGGGATTTTTTTCTAGTCCTCTCTTCAATTTTTTTTGTTTTTTGGTTCCGCATCGGCCGCGGCTACCGTGGCGAGGGAACTAGGAACTTTCAATGGTATCAGAGCCAACCATATACTTAAATTAGCTTCGTGACCGAAGAATTTCATCATAAAACATTTACAAAACAATGCCATTTTCTGTCCAGAAAATTCAGTCGTGTGTTTGCTTTTCAAAATTGATTTTTCTTGCTTAAACTCGATCCCCGGAGCACTCGTTCGGGAACGGGGACTTCATACTTGATCGAGGGCGACCCGAAAAGTCTCGGGAAGCCATTTTCAAACTCTGTTTTCAAAATATGGGCAGTTTTTGTGGTTGAATTCAACCATGCTATTCTGTCAAAATCAACGAATAATTTGGCATTTTCTTGCTTGAACTCGATCCCTGAAGCTCTCGTTTTGGAACGGGGACTTCGCAGGGTGTCACGCCCCGCTTTCCAGTAGATGGAAACGATGACATGGCAAGCCCACGGTATATTTATCCAGAGAAGGTCATTCCCTAAATAAATATACTAAGCATATTGAAACAATAATACACAATGTAAGAATAAATGGAGACTATAAAATTTTCAACAAATATCTTTATTTATATTCAACTTCAAATATTTACATGTACATGAGTTTCAGCTGGAAAATAAATACAATAAAATGCCTAAACATCTGACATACATAAACTAAAAAAATGAAGCTAAGCTAGTCCCGAGTAGCAATCCGGTTGAAGTCCTCCTCTGTGGCCTCCACTTCCTCCGTCTCGACTGTATCTGACGAATATTCCAAGAAAACAAGGGTGGGTGTAATGCCCGTCAGCGAACTAGCGCTCGGTAAGTCTCAAGGATAAAGTAAGAGTAAAAATGACAAGTGTAGAATATATATAACAAGTAAGAGTATATGTTTATGGGTAAGTATATACTATAGGTCTCTATATAGTCACTATATTAACGTTAACTTCCAAGTGTGAATGTCAATACAGCCGTAGAAGTATTCACGAGCTCAAGTGTCACGCTCCGCTTCCCAGTGTACGGAAGTGGTGATGTGGCAAACCCGCAACGTATTTACTAAGAAATAAATACGTTAAGCGTAATTAAGCAATACATGTATAAAATGCACAAGAATTGACAAGAGATATAAAATAAATAGCAACTTTTATTAACATTCATCTTTACATTACAACTGCTTTGAAAAGGAAAGATACAATGATATAAAACAATGCCTAAACAGTGGCATACAAACTGAAATAAGTACAAGATGAACTAGAAGTCCTGCTGGGCAGTGAACTGGTCTAAGTCCTACTGGCTTGGCTCGATCTCCCGAGAGTCCGGTCCTGCTGACGAACATTCCAAAGAAAGAAATAGACAGGAATGTCGTCAGCGAACTAGCACTCGGTAAGTCCCCAAAGAAAGAAAGGAATATAGTAAGTAATGAGAATTGAACTGGTAAGATGTACATGTATAAGATTGCTACTCTAACGTAGTTTTTTGTAGCTTGGTACAAAAAGTATTTGCGTATACGAAAGAAGTCCATCTTACCCCGTGGACTATGGTAACATATAGTACAAGGCCCCGTCACCCAAGGGACAACAGCACGAGAGTTCATGTAGGTGTCTTTTAGTGATCATCTCGTGCCACGTTAATAGATTCCATACCAATCTACCCTATTAACCCCGCGTAATGTTTTGTATAGATTATATTTATAAGGCTTTCTGAGACCATAGATACAAGTTGTTCAAGTAGTCAGGTTCAGGATGTAAGCTTATAGTCATGTCAAGTTATTGCCATGGTTCGGTCAAGTCAAGTTTTGTATTCAGGTTTGATATTCAGGTTCATGTTTAAGTATACATGTTAGAGTTTGGATTCATATTTGAATTAGACTCAGACCGAGTCAGACACTTACAACTGATTTAGATTCTGAATTAGGTTCGGGAGTTATCGGTAACTGGTGCACATGAACGGTAGGATTTGTGTCTTTTTCCAAGATAATTACCATTGATAACACCGTTAAGTTTTCTAGCTTAATAAGGCAAGCACTCACTTTCTCCGGCTCCTTGGGGCTCAAGAGAATTGATCCCGCTTAAACCTATATTTACTAAAGTCCTTAAATATAGTTTTATATAACTCGAGAGGGTTTTATAAAAAATATTTTTAATATAGTTTCAAAATAAGCTCGAGAAATTATTTATATTATTTAGGGTTTCTATGGATGTGAATTTTATGGATTTGAGGTATTTTAGTGATAATAGCTTAGCTTGGAAAGTTCATGGTATTTTACTGTAAAGCTTGACTTTTGTTGGTATCTTGATGGTATCTTGATGAAACTTGTAATTCTTTCATTTGAAAAATATAAGTTTATTATATTTTGAAAATATATGGATTTTTTAATATTTATATATTTATTAAAAATTAATTTTTTTAATCAAGTAGAAAAATTCGTTTTTCTTAAAAACCGTATTAAAAACCTTTCGAGACCGAATGCTCCATGAGGAGGTCTGCATCTCGCTCTACTAGACTAAGGATATACGATAATCTGCATCATCCAATAGCGGGTCCCCTAAAAAGAGTTGTAGAGGCTTATTTGCAAAGGAATTTAAAATACAATTTAAAGAAATCCGGTTTTATAGTAAATAGTATTTTAATATAATATTGTATCCGTAACAAAAATACGTTCAAAGGATATTGTGCTATGGACACCATGTGTGTACGTGAGGGGCAGTTCATTACCTCGTGAATTTTCCTAAAGGTATGTTTAAGCAAAACAAATAAAAATGATATATACAAACTTCATGGTATTTTAATGTAAATGTTGAGGTAAAGTTATTTTGCATGATATTTTTGATTAAAAGTTAGTTCTAAACATTGATTTTATGTTAACAAGCATGGTGTAGGAATATGAATGAAGAATATGTAAGAAAAAGTGGAATTACAGAGTTTTAGAAGAAGATGTCGGTATTAATTCCACTTCCGACATATATTTTGAAAATGAACTTTTAAAGAAAGGGAATGAGGATTAGAAGGGACTTACACTATAGAAGGCTTAAAGAAAGGTGTAGGAAGGGAGGGTTGTCATCGCGGCGTCGCGAGGTCACCGGAATTTGCTCCGATTCTCGTCGGAACTTGATCGCTTGCTAACTCCTCTTCTACTCTACTTGTACTTAAGAAAATTTGAGAGTTTTGGCGATAATTTTCAAAATGATAAAGGGCTAGGGCATGGGATAGTATTTATAGTGTGGAATTAGGGTTTGGAATTAAAAGGGTGAATTAAAATGCATTAAAATTTGGTTTAAAGGTGAAATCAAAAGTCTCTGTTTGATTGCAGAGCAATCAAATAGTGCAGAGGAGTTAGGGATAGGGGAAAGGTCATGTGTACAAAGCCCGGGCCTCATTGGGCTCGGGAGGACAGTCGGTGCCGGCCATGTGGGAATTTCCGCCAGCCGATTGAGGGGAGGGGCCCAGTGGATTAGAGCCATGTGTTCATATCAGTATTAAATCCCTTTTGCACATGTTTGATTTCTTCAGACTTTTCATTTTTATGTGCATTGCACGTGTAAACTTTTGGGCTTCTAAAAAGTTTAAAAATAAATCAGAAAAAATATGTTTGATGGGATTCGAACACAGGGGCTACGTTACAGCAGTGCAAGACTTTACCAGTAAGCTACAAGTTGCTTCTTGCTGTTCTTAAACAAAAATTAACTTATAACTTATACTCAAGCTTGTAAACTCCTTTCTGTACATTAAATTGAAAATTTTTGTACAGTAAATTTAGAGTCGTTACATTCTACCCTCTTTATAAAAATTTCGTTCTTGAAATTTACATTTACATAAGGACTAATTTACAAATACACGCATTTCTTCTTCTCGATCCCACGTTGATTCTCCTAGTGAATCTTTTCTCCACATCACTCGGACCAAGTTTACTTCCTTGTTCCGTAATATTTTTACCTTTCTGTCCAGGATCTCAATGGGTTGTTGCTCGCAAGTCAGGTCAGTCTGGACTGTGAGTTCTGAGTGATCAAGGATGTGGCTGGGGTCGCTCACATATCTTCATAGCTGGGATATGTGAAACATGTTGTGCACTCCTTCCAATGAGGGTGGTAGTGCCAAACGGTATGCCACTTCTCCGACTCATTAGAGAATGTCGAACGGTCCTATGTATCTGGGACTGAGCTTACCCTTCTTTCCAAAGTGGATCACTCCTCGGTTTAGGGATATCTTCAAAAAAAATGGTCTCCAGGTTAGAACTCTAGGTGTCGGCGCTTTGTATCTGTCCAATGCTTCTGTCTGTCTTGGGCTATGCGCATTCTTTCCCTAATCGTGCGAACTACGTCTACAGTTGCCACGATCATCTCTGGTCCAAGAAGTTCACGATCTCCAACATCGTCCCAACTTAGTGGTGAACGACATTTCCTTCCGTAGAGTGCTGCAAATGATGCCATTCCAATGCTCGCCTGATAGCTGTTGTTGTATGAAAATTCCACAAGGTGTAGGTGATCTTCCCATGAACCTCCGAAATCTAACATACAAGATCTTAGCATGTCCTCAAGAATCTGAATTGTTCGCTCGGACTATCCGTCCGTTTATGGATGGTAAGTCGTGCTGAAGATCAGACTTATTTCCAGGCTAGCTTGCAGACTCTTCCAAAACTGTGATCGGAATCTGGTATCACGATCAGAGACGATGCAAATTGGTATTCCATGTAATCTCACAATTGTTGGATATGTATGCCCTAGAGGCCATTATTGTATAGTACTAGTTTGTATATTACATTTTGGAAGCTTGGGATATATACACGGATTGACGACAGTCTTGCTCAATATAGTAGTATGCTACTTGGTTTGTATCTATCTTAATATGTGTATATGTTTCTTTTAACATATCGCTAATACATATTGATGGAGCCCTTATGATCTTTGCTTGACTACCAGCGTTGTGATGGCGATCACACTAGTGGGGGCTGGGTAGTCTATAAGCACATCCTTATACAGGTCCCTAGTCGTAGGATTATCGAGACAGGGCATCGATACTCCAGAGGAGATTAGTGTATACGTTTCTCATCCCAGCAGGGAAGATGGTCTGTCCCATAGCCATCAGTACGTCGTACTGGAGATAGTATGCAGGTGCTCATTGGGTTATGAGTTACACTGGACGGACTCGTAGGCACTGCTGGTTAGTATTGTACCTTTCGTCAGGTAGCAGTTCCCAGGTGACATGAGTACAGCTTAGTCCGTTGACTTTACACTGCTACTTCGCCTCAAGTGTGTTCCCACTATTCTTTGATTGCTACCCTACCATGGCTCTATTGAGTCGTGCAAACAGGTAGTAGTTGTGTGCAGTCCCGAAGCACTTGGAGGCAGTGGCGGTTAGATAGGATTCGTCTCTCCCGGTATTGGGGGTTGATATCGCGCTGTGTTTGGAGAGCCATTACACGAAGTCCCTGGCCTGGGCAAGTGAGATTTACTGGTAGGTTTTCGAGTAGTTTCTCAGGGTGTTCTGGGCTACACTCCGACACGACTATTCCCTCATAAAATATCAGGAAAACCCCCAATGGGGCATCACGTGCCAACACGTGACCAGGGGTCACGTGCTGGCACGTGAGGGTTTCCTGGGGATTCTGTTGAAATAAGAATTAAATTCTAATCAAACATGAGTCACGTGCCCACACGTGATGGGCCTTTAAACCCAGTAAAAGGGATTAAAAGATATAATAAAACAACAAGGAAAAACCCCAATGGGGCATCACATGCCCACACGTGACCAAGGGTCACGTGCTGACACGTGATAATTCCTGAGTTCTTTAAAACAACAGAATTAAATTCTGGTTAAAAGCTTAAACTATGGGGTCACGTGCCACATGATAGGCATTTAAACCTTCTAAACTAATAAAATTAAATTCTAAATTAAGGGAAATCGAAAACCCAAATATTTCCTTAGATCTTTCCAAACAAAAAGATTGCGCTCTGTAAAGTGGAGCACCGTTGGATTAAAAATCCAATGGTGATTAAAAATCACCAATTCATGGAAAGATTCTATACAAGGAAAGATTTCCCTGAAATTTGCCAGGAATAACAGATAAAATATCTTTTGGATTAAAAATCCAATGGTGAATAAAATTCACTGAGTGATCTAAAAGATCATGTTGGTTACAAAATCAATTAAAATCTTTCAATGAGAGATTGACTAAACAAACTGATTCTTTTCTTTCTCCTATAAATAGGAGCCAAGAAGAAAAAAGGAGGAGAGAGACAACAACAGAGAGAGAAAAAGGAAGAGAATTTAATTCTCTATGAAGAAAAGAAGATTTCCTCAGAAGAGAAATAAACTCTAGGTGAGAAAGGGAAAGAGATCATAAGCTCCAAAAAACAAAAAGAGAATTTAATTCTCAAACTAAGAGTTTAACTCTTCTGAATAAGAACTTAGTTCTTCCTTTGGTTGAAAATTTGCAGAAGCAGATCTCCCCATAAGTTGAGAATTTAATTCTCATCAGGAAGATTCTGCCATGCAGATCCAAAACTTAGAGGGAGAATTGAGTTTAAAGAATTTTATTCTCCCAAAAAAGCACTTAGGAATTTAATTCCTCCTATAAAGATAGGGTTTAAGCCTTAAAATAAGAACTTAATTCTTCTTCATGGTTGAAGATCTGCAGAAGCAAATCTCCCCATAAGTTGAGAATTTAATTCTCATCGAGAAGATTCTGCCATGCAGATCCAAAACTTAGAGGGAGAATCGAGTTTAAAGAATTTAATTCTTCCAAATATATATAGGAATTTAATTCCTTTAAATAAAACTAGGGTTTAACCCTACCAAAGAATTTAATTCTCAAATAAGGGACTTAAACTCTCCATGCACGTAAACCTGATCGCGTGGCAGCACGTAAACCTGATCACGTGGCCCTCCCTGCAATAATCAGAAAAGAACGAATGAGACATGGTAACGTGCCCCCACGTGACCCTCAAAATAAAGGGAACAAAGTCAAAGACAGTACCGATTTAGGGCGCCTCACGTGTCCCCACATGACCCTTGACTAACACCTTTTTAAAAGGGCAAATGAGGGAAACCAGAGGAATTAATACCCAATACATGGGCACTATCACGTGTCCGCACGTGATAATTACAAAGACTAAGTGTTTAGCGCTTACTTTCATATTCTGAGGATAGAATAAAGGAAGTCTGGCCCCATCTTCAAATGCCCCACGTGACTCCATGTGACCACTTCAATTTTAGTGTTTAACACTACTTTAAGTGCTTCGTCCCTAGTGTTTAACACTATTTTAAGCGCACCACGTGGGAACACGTGATTGCCAAATATCCTCTAGTGTTCAACACTTTTTTAAAACCAATCTTAGCCCAAATTGGCTAAATTTTTCAGAGGCGGGTCTCCCCTTCAACTGAACCTCAAAATTGATCAGTTCATATGATATGCAAAGTAAAGTCCAGAGCTATAATGAATGGTTAGTGCTCAGCCAAAGACAAAATACGGTCAGAACCTAGACTCATGTTTAGCATTGCTAAATAATGGGGGGCTGAACCCAGACAAATGTTCAACAGTCCAAACAAAGGTCCAACATTTCAAATCTAATTGGACTTAGCCCAAGTTGGCCATAAGTCCTCAATTCAGATTTAACTGAGCCCATGTGCTCATAATCTAATTAATTGATCTTAGTCCCAAATTGGACTACAGATTTCCCAATCAACTTTGGTTCAAGGGTACATCTCTTCATTCCTTTGATATTTGTCGTTGTAATCCTTCAACGTCTTCAGAGAGGTGACGGGTCCCGATAACCAATCATTCCACGGACTGCGAGGTCCTTAAACTCATGGACTATGATGTCCTTAAACTTTATAGACTATGACGTCTTTAAACTACGGACTGTGGGGTCTTTAAGCCCATGGACTATGATGTCCTTAACCTTGGACTGTAGGGTCCTTAAACCCATGGATTATGATATCCTTAACCTTTATAGACTATGAAATCTTTAAACTGGACCGTAATGTCCTTAAACTAATGTTGGACCGCAATGTCCTTAAACTAATGTTGGACCGCAATGTCCTTAAACTAATGTTGGACCACCATGTCCTTAAACTGGTAATCGACCGCAATGTCCCTAAACTAAACAATAGAGCCCGAATGCTCTTTTGTTGGATTTAAACGATCCCGTTAAGTTGATCTTAATCTGAAATTAGACTAACGTATCCTTAACATACGTTTAAGTTGATCTTAGTTTCAAATGAGACTAACGTATTCTTAAACCCAACCCCAAACCCAAATCTAAGAAAATACGGATTTGGACTAATTCACGCCCTACGGGAGACAATATAAATTAGTCTTCGTATACAATCTACGGGTAACCAAAAACAAAACAAATACATACGACATGAAGTGACCATCTGAAGAAGGAGAAAGTGGTTACCGCGATGCGGTAGCGTAATTAACTACAGGGGCTTGCGCCTGCAGGGAAGAGTGTCCCCACAATCAAAAACCCCTCAACGAGGGGGAATCTGACGAAGTCTGCTACATCGGCCGCAACCGTTTAAACCTTCGATACATAGTGTCATAAATCAACTTGGCATCTTCGGAGAGGTAAACTGATAGCACCAATTAGCATCTGCCCCCAAATTCAGGCAAGACGAACCTACACGGTTGCGTCTCTGTGTTCGGAGGGGAACAGATTCTGGCACGCCCGGTGGGACATTTTCCTCTTTCCACTCCACACTTCGTATGTCTTGTTCGTGAATGAATCGTGGTTTAATATGGCTGCCCTTAGGTTCGAGGTACTAAGATTTGGTTTTGCTCTCGTGCAGAAAAAAAGAACATCAATGGCCTCTAACTGCTCCAGCTGCAATTGCAACTCCCGTTCCGCCTCATCTGGAGGAGTAACCTACAGGCCTCAAGCGGCCTCCCTGTTCAATATGCCAGTGGAGAAAGTAACTCAGGCCACCACTGGGCTGTTCTTTGGGACCATGATCCTACCGATGAGCTTCAATGCCCCGCTGCTGTCGCAAGAAGCCCCAAAGAAGTCGGTCTTTGATCGACTTACCACTACCGCGTCCACTCTCAATGGGTCGCCCAAATCCAACGCCTTAGTCTTTGACAGATTGGGCCAAAGCTCATGTGGGCCCGTGAAGAAGCCTGCAATACCAGAAAGGGTTATCCCAAAAAGGATAGCCATTCCTGCTCCCGAAGTCTTCAAAGCGGCTTCTCCTGCCAAAGGGTCGGTCTTCACAAGACTGACTGTTTCAGCTCCCGTTCCAGGCAAAATTGTCAAGGCTGCTTCCCCTGTTCAGAAGTCTACCTTCGATAGGTTGTCCATCCCCACTCAGCGGACATCAGTTTTCAATAGGCTGACAACGACAACTTCTGACCAACACAGGGGGCATGACGAAGTCACCCCTACAGCTGAGATAATCCTAATGGCTCGACACGCTCCACGTCGCCACTGGCGCCGAGTAAGGAAGGCTGGGGGCAACTCTCCTTCTGGACTGACTCCGCCGGCTCCAACGGTGGAAATCGATGTTGCTGTTCCAACTGGGAACAATTTTGAACCGCTAAGGAGGGTGCGCAAAAAC
The DNA here is from genome assembly GCA_030015575.1 of Agapanthus africanus. Lineage (NCBI taxonomy): Eukaryota > Viridiplantae > Streptophyta > Magnoliopsida > Asparagales > Amaryllidaceae > Agapanthus > Agapanthus africanus. Next base: position 343,696,525 of record JASDDO010000010.1, read on the forward strand.
ACTCCAACTGCCGTGCTAAAGAGATCTCCTATACCCATGGAGAACGCTACTAAGGCGAAGCTGGAGCAGCCCCCTCAACGGCTGTCCTCTAAAATTTACAAGGTCTGGCGTCAAGTCCAAGACTCGGTGATTGATCAAGATTACCCTCACCGACAGAAAAAGGTGAAAGTTCAGTGAGAAGACGACCATCCTGTCAAGCCACAGAAGGCGACAGCTACTTGGGTGCCCACTGCAACGGTCCCCTCAACTTCGACCGCCCACAAGAGAAGAAGGCCAGAGAAAATCTCTGCGTCTGCGACGAATTGCAAGACCGCTGAACCCAAACGCACCAAGGCTGGGGGCATGGTGGTGCACACCATTTATATGGTATCCGGAAAAGAGGATAGCCGTATCTCCATAGGTCACTGACCGCTTACGCGATCAGTGACTAAGGCTCAGGAGCAGCAACAACAAAAGCTCCAAGAGATGTTAACAGCTATGGCCGCACTCACAGGACCGGAAGCAAGCCCAGAGACATCCTCGTAGCAGCGCCGTGAGCAGGAAAATGATGCCGAATTCCTTCGGAGAATGCTTGAGAAGAAGGATAAAGAGGCCGCAGAACAAGCGGCCAATATAAAATAAATAGCCCTTCTATTCTAAGATATGGTGGGCATGATGATCCAGCCGGACCCTCCAACCGAAGACCCTCCAGTAATAATTGAAGTTGATAGAAGAGAGACATCAAGCCCTCTGCCGGCTCTATCAGCAGCCAAGGAGGAGACCATCTCAAAAGCCGCCCTAGATGATTACATCGCTCAGCAGATACGAGTTCATCAGGCGAATGAAGCGGCTGGACAAATTGTTAAAACTGGACGACCCTATCCGGGTTGGTATGACCAAATAAAGTACCCGCTGAGATACACGATCCTCAAATTCCACGTATATAAGGGGACGGGAAATCCGCATCAGCACGTCGCTCAATTCAGAGTCTTGTGCGGCAACACCGAAGGTGACGATAAGCTACTACTTCGCCAATTCGTTGGCAGCTTGTCGGAGACAGCATTGGAGTGGTATTCCAAACTCCCAAATGACTATGTCAAGACATTTGCAGAGATGGAGTTGCTATTCACCCAGCGTTTCGCAAGTGCTAGCGAACGCACCCCAATCACGGCACTGATCAATGCTAGGGTGAAGCCTGGAGAAACATGGGTTCAGTATGCAATACGGTGACGAAATCTATGGTCGAAGTGCGAGCAGCGCATCGAAGAAGCACCTGCGGTAGGCATGTTCGTAGGTACCCTTGATCCGCAGGCAACCATTTCACAATTCATGATGTTCTTCAAGCCGACCACTTTCCAGGCCTTGATTGACAAACTGGCCCAAATGGACCAGATGGGTCATAGACCGTCTTCTTCAAAGCTGGAATCTTGAAATGAAAAAGGGAAAGGGAAAGCGACCTTCGTCGCCAATTCTCAACAACAACGTAGTAGCCCGAAGCTAACTGATCGCCAAGATGAGAAACGACGATTCTTTAATGAGAGAATGAAGCGCCCTTATTCGTTTCCCCGGGACAAAACGAGGAGATTGTTCGAGCTGGCGGTGCGCAACAGACTCATTAATTTGACGAATACAAAATGCCCATTGCAACCCGGTGAGGCTAATAATCCCAATTATTGCCCTATCACCAAGCGATAGGCCATCCAATTGAAGATTGCTTCGTCTTTAAAGGCTGGATTGAAGATCAATACCAACAGGGCAAATTCGCCCTGTCCGAGAATTGGAAAGTAAGACCGCCTCAACCACATGCTCTTAAAAGGAGGGACACACCGGGGGCATCATGCTCTTTTGTCGAAGAAGTTCCATGGGAGATCGCTCTTTCAGCCAAAACGAAAAGAATGCTGAAGGTTCTCCAAACATGCCCGGCGATCAAATGGAAAAGTCTACTGGAACCGGAAATCATCAAAGGAATGCTGAAACCGCGCCCGACTCCAAAAATTGGTGGTGATAGTCAAAGCGTCCACACCCAGTCGTCAAAGTCTTCAAAGAAGTAGAAAAGGACCAAAAAGCCCGTGAAGCCTAATGACAAGCGCACGGACCTGCAAAAACATATCGACGCGCTGGAAGAATATAACCAGAAGGCGCGAACCTCGGTCACACTTCAAGAGTTTCTCAGCCACATCCTTGAGGACGAAGAGGATGACAATGGAGAAGACTCGTCAGATGAATCTGAGGATTATGTGGCAAGCTGCCATGCGATCTCTCACTCGTTAATAAGCAGTGAAGAAACTCTGGATGCAGAGAAACTAGGGGTAGATCCTGAGCCGGAACTTCTTGTTGGATATATGTATGCCCTAGAGGCCATTATGTGATAGTGGATGTATCTATACATGTATATATATTCAGTTTGCATTCTTGCTCGACATGATAGTATGCTATCTGGTTCTTCTTTATCTGACATGTTTATTTGATCATGCTTCTATTCATTCATACATGCTGATAAAGCCCTGAGGATATCGGCTTGACTACTCTGATTATGATGGAGATCATACTAGTGGGACATCTGTAGTCTATAAGTATATCCTGGAACGTCCCTAGTCATAGGTATATCGAGACGGGGCATTGATATACCAGAGTAGACTAGCGTATATGATACTAGACCCATACGATGGGCGATGAATGTTCCCACATTCATCGATGTTTGACATCAAGATCATATACGGGTGCTCAGTGGTGACTGGGTACACTGGACGGACTCACCGAGAACTCCTATATGGAATTATATCTATCGTCGGATAGCAGTTCTCAGGTGACACTGGTACAGGTTAGTCTGTAGACCCGAGATCGTCATAGAGCCTTGTGTGTTCTCCCACTGTACTTTGATTACCACCCTACCACGGCTCTACTGAGTCATGCAAGCAGGTGGCCGTTGGGTACAGTCCCGAGACACACGAAGGCAATGAGCGATAGGAGGGGTTTCGTCTCTCCCGATATTGGGAGTTGATGCCGTACTGTGCCCGACTGGTTATATCAGTAAGTCCCTGGCCAGGGCTGCTGAGATTTGCTGATAAGTGTTATCAGTAGTTTCTCGATCTGCTATAGACCATTCACCGGCACGACTTATTGAGTTATTGGGGTCGACATGACCATCCCTAGGCTCGATATGCAGCATATCTGACGAAGAGACCGGACTGTACGGTAGTGTTGCCGGATGGCTCGACGGGAGTTGTAGCAGGTTCGCTTGTTGTCTTCTGATCGCTCAATACCCGGGTGGCCGTTACGTTTAGCTGACCGCTTGCGGCTTGAGGGTACTTGATATGATCATCACCCTCTGCCGGCGTATTGACGAGTCTTAGAGTCCCACAGAGGAGTTACCCAGTCCAGGTGAAACGTTGTGGTGCGCGTATGCGATATGCGCTTGCACCCGATTGAAATTTGCGTATATGATACCGAACATTGATCGGGTGAACTGCTTTTGGTGGGGTCATATGAGATATGACCGGATTGATAAATCAAGTGTTGATTTATCATTTAACCATTGGTTTTCTCACTTAAAACCTTTTCTTGGATGATGGATGTGTGCATGCATGTGTGTTTTTCTTTCTTTCTTTCATGCTAGTTTTATGCACATGTGGATGTGCATACATGCATACATACATACACCCATCCATCATGGTTGTTAGCATATGGAAATGGTGGCAATATAAGACTCACACCATGGATTATATTATGGATTATTATTTGATTTTGGATTTAAAAAGAAAATGAAAAGGAAAGGATAATCATTCTTGCTTCTACATTCTTCCTTTGACCTAACCATGCTCAACTACCACTAACCTATGGTTATCCTTCTCTTTATCATTCAAAACTCAAGTTAAATAATGTCCCCATCACTTTAACCATGGTTCATAGCATGAAGGAATAAAATATATATAGATATATTTCTTTTTCTTCACTAGAGTTATCCTTTTTTACCTCTTGTTAAAATTGCCACCATCTTCTTCCTCTTGCTCCTTTGCTCTCCAGTCTTTTATAGTGAGCTAAATACAACCAAAGAAAGGTTTTTGAAGTGAGATTCCAAACCACAACATCATTCTACTCAAGTCTAGCCGACTTGATTAGAGTGTTTCCTTCGGTTTTCTAAAGTAGCGAGCTTGGACGGAGTACTCCGTGGTGGATCGTCGTGGACGCAAGGGAACTTCGAGAGGACCTCGATTCAACACCCAAGACACCAAGGAGTCTAGCAAAGGGGAGCTACAAAGGTTGTAGCCTTCAAACCCTAATCTTTTCTAGCTTAATGTTTAATAACCCTAATTTTCTAGGATCGATCCCTTTGCATGTTAGTTTAGCACCATAAAAATTAAAACTTTGGGTCATGTGATGCTTCAAAACTCTTCATAGGGTGCTATACTAACCTTTCATTGGCATCAGAGCCGACCTAGAACATTAGGCGACCTTTTTGCGAAGTAAAAACTCCGATCGAACTAAAATACGGATTTACGGGACACTCTCTGGAAATTTTTTAAAAACTGACTTTTTTCAGAATTAAAAATTCTCAAAAATTAGAGCAGGTAAAGATAAGACAAACTGGAAAATTCGTGGCCATGAACAGTACTTTTGACCGCGGAACCGCGGCCTAAGCAGGCTTAGGCCGCGGATCCGCGGCCATAAGAAGGGATCTTTTACTCCATTTTGCAATGTATTTTTCCTTACCTGCTACAGTATATTTTGAGTATGTTTAATCTGAATCTGCTGTTGAAATATTCTGGAGATGGTTTTGGACTCGTTGTTTCGATCGGAATTTTCATTTCGTTTTCTTTTCCGGGTAAACTAGAAAGTATTGAAGTGTTTGAACGAATATCATTTACTCGCTATTCACGGGGTTTAAATAGTTTGGAGATACGTGCAAGTCTTTTTGCGGTGGTCCCTCTAGAAGACAACAAACCTTAACTCGATTATGTGACCGTCTCGAACCGCCCTTTGAACCCTAGGGTTTGGGGCAGTACGGTGTGCCACATGTGAGGCGTTGGCTTGACCCTTCTACGGCTGGACCGCCACTACTGTGTCACACTCCAGATTTTTTGAACCCTGCTCAAGTGTTGAGCTTTAGTGAATCTTGGGTGCTTGATTGTTCGTTCGAAAACTTTAATACTGTCTATTTGTCTGGAATGCGATACAATATGTGGAATTCATATGGTTTAGGCATGAAATACGAAATATGTGATATTTCGCATTTATGATGTCTAAAGAGAATCTGGATTCCAAATATTGTAGTTTTACACTTTCTTTTCTGTGACCGTAAGTGTAGTATGTACGATATCGCCGGTTTCGTTGCTATACATCAACGACAATCGGGATACGCATACTTACTTACGTTGATGATATGTGATATTATGTGTTGCTGAGATATGATGTGTAGGATTGTCGCGATCGAATAGCCGGGGGGTTTTTTGTGAGATGAGAGTTTTATATTTTCATTCATGTAAATTCAAATGTAATGTAATATTCTTTTATTTGGGGCACTTCCAGGTTGCGGTTGTGTCACCAGTGTTGTATATTATTTTCTTTTCCGCATTAGGATGGACCCAAGGAGGGGAGCACAGGTGACCGGGTTCTGGGGTTCAGTGGGAGGCCATCTTGAGGAGTCGAGACCGGGTCTCCTAAACTCCAGGATTGGTAGGGTCACTTACCGCTCTCGTAGGGGTCCAGGGTGTGGGCTTGGCTATTCATCGCGGCTGTGGAATCCGTATTTTCTATTCTGGCTAAATACTAAATACGGACGTCCTAGGATATCCCACGTTATATCTATGTTTCTGCTGCCTGTGTTCTGTGATATCTGAGACGAATAACATATTATGTATATGATATATAGTAGACGTTGCTTATGTTTTACACCCGCGCTAGTCCCGTCCCGGTATGCCGTTAGTTAAGTAACCTAACGGTGCATAACGGAACATTGCGGCGAATGCGGATGGCATAAGCGTACGTGTTATTTTCGTTTCTTTTCTGTGATTGGCTTAAGGACTTAAATGATGGGATTACATTAATGTGATTAATGTAAAGAAAATAAACCTAAAAAGATGTTGTAGAATCGGATTTAAAAACCACTAGGCTATTTATGAAAAAGCTACATTTCAAAACTGCGGAGCTTAAGCCACTCCTTTTGAAAACTGTTTGATTCTACAACGATATCAAGTTCAAAGCGTTAAAGATTTTCTTAAAAATCATTCGCAACCCTCCGTCATTTTAGAAAGTAGAGTACTTAGTATTCGTGCTACGTTTGTTGACTTTAGTTAAGGCGTAGTGTACGGTAGCTAAGTGATGTCTTCCTACACTGCATATGATGCAGATTAATTAGGACATTCATGCGACTTTGTTGACCATAGTTAAGGGTCATATGGGTGGGTCTAATTGATCAAGAAATGACGGGTAGAACTTGACTGGTACTTATGATTTGTTGACCATAGTTAAGGTCATAAGTACTAGGGGTAAAAATTACATCGGGAATTTCAAGTGTTGAAATTTGCAATGAGATTGCATACCTTCCATGTGATGGTTGGATCCCGATCCCACTGTGGGCAATAGTTGCTCCTAGGAGAGTTTTACAGTTTACAATTAGCTAACTCATTAGGTGTCTAAAAAGGTGTTAACGGGGCTCCGCCTATGGGAAAACGAGGTTTACTCTAATTAGGTCCGTGCGAAAGCACGGGGAACCTCCCTCATAGTACCGACATTGGCCTGGCTGAACGGTTAGCGAAGTTGTAGACTGTAATTAATCCTGGCTAGTTTTTCTTTTTAAGGTTTGAAAGAAAACTTGACAAAAAAGCAGTGGGAAACATCGATTAGACAAGATAATAAACCAATCTAATCTGTGCAAGAGCTTTCGCTGAGTGTATTCTTTTCTCTCTCTTAATGGCAAATACCAATGACTGGACTTAAGCTTCTACTAGATAAAAACAAACTGAACGGGACCAACTATAAAGACTGGCTGACGAATCTAAAGATCGCCTTGACTTATGATAAAGTATCATATGTCCTCACGGCTTCAGCCCTGCCCGTCCCAGGCCCAAAGTCCTCAGTTGCGGACATTGAAGTCCGCAAGACATGGGACGCTGACTGTGCCATGACAAAATGCCTCGCGCTTGCATCGATGGACAACACACATCAAAAGCAGCACGAGGACATGGACATTCACGGGATATTACTCCATACAAAGGAGTTGTATGGGGAGCAGTCCCGCGTATTACGATACGAAGCATCAAAGAAACTGTTTCAGATGCGGATGGCCCCTGGCACACCAGTAGGAGACCATGTTTTGAAGATGATAGCCCTTATAGAAGAGCTTGAGGGCCTCGGATGGACAATGGACAATGAACAATATATATATATTATTCTGCAGTCCCTCCCCTCCACCTTTGCTCAGTTCATAGTGAACTTTAACATGCATGGCATGGAGAAGGAACTCCCTGAACTCCTTAATATGTTAAGGAGTGCAGAGAGCACTATGAAGTCAGCAAAGACTCCCGTTATGACTATTGGACAGTCTTCTTCTTCTCGCCCGAAAGCTAAGGCCAAGGGAAAGAAAAAGAAGAAACCCACTAATCCTAAGGGCGGAGTCAAAAAGGTGAAGGGAAAGGGAAAGTCCACAGCTGGAGACCCGGGGAAAGGCGAGTGTTTTCATTGCCACAAGACAGGACATTGGAAGCGCAATTGCACGGAGTACCTAAGTCTCAAGAAGAAGCATGGTGATGCTTCTGCTTCAGGTGCGTTTGTGACTGAAAACTGTTTTTCTATAAACTCTGCTTCCTGGGTATTGGATACCGGTTTAGGTTCTCACATTTGCAATTCTATGCAGGGGCTGAGAAATAGCAAGGTTTTGAGGACAGGTGACCATACTCTCCGCGTTGGAAATGGTTCCAATGTACATACAGTCGCAGTGGGAGAGTATCACTTGGGGTTGCCATCTGGATGTATTTCGATTTTGAATCCATGTTATTTTGTACCAACTATGCTATGTAATATAATATCCGTTTCTTTGTTGGACAATGAAGGGTATAATTTTGTGTTGCAGAACAATGTTATGAACATTCACCTAAATCAAATGTTGGTTGGGTATGGTACACTTAATAACGGAATATATGTCCTAAATCAACACACAGTTTTCAGTATACAACACACTAATAAAAGAAAACTTTCAGAATTAAATGAAGCTTTTCTTTGGCACTGTAGACTTGGTCATATTAACGAAACAAGACTAAACAAGTTACACAAAGATGGATATTTAAATTCTTTTGAATATAAATCTTATGCGACTTGCCAGTCTTGTATCAAGGGTAAAATGACCAAAACTCCGTTTACCGGACACGGAGAAAGAGCTACTCAGCTCCTGGGCCTCATACATAGTGATGTATGTGGGCCTATGTCTACACAGGCTAGAGGCGGTTTTTCATACTTCATTACATTCACTGACGATTTCTCAAGATTCGGTCATGTATTTTTATTAAAGCACAAGTCCGACGCTTTCGAGAAATTCATTGAATATAAACAAGAAGTAGAAAAACAAACCGGCTTGAGTATTAAGATGCTTCGATCAGATCGAGGTGGAGAGTATCTCAGTACAGAATTTGCAAACTTCCTAAAAGAGAATGGGATTCTCTCTCAGCTCACTCCTCCTTACACACCACAGCACAACGGTGTGTCAGAACGACGGAATAGGACCCTATTAGATATGGTCCGATCCATGATGAGTGACGCTGAGTTACCAGTCTCGTTTTGGGGACATGCATTGGAGACTGCAGCGTTTCTGCTAAACAGGGTTCCAACCAAAGCCGTGTCTACCACGCCATATGGGATATGGAATGGGAAGAGACCATCTCTTAAAAGAATTAAGATTTGGGGTTGCCCGGCCTATGTTAAAAAGCAGAATCCGGACAAACTCGAGACACGGTCAGTCATGTGTAACTTTGTGGGATATCCAAAGAATTCTTATGGATATCTGTTCTACCACAAAGAGGAACAAAAAGTGTTTGTTTCTCAGTATGCCACATTTTTGGAAAAAGAGTTTTTCACAGATAAAGATAATGGCAAGGTAGTAGATCTAGAAGAGGTTCTGGAGACACAAACTACAAATGACGATTTGGTTGAACCGGCTGTTGCAACAGAAACTGAAGAACCTCGGCCACTCCGTAGATCTGGTAGGACTTCTCGCCCACCGGAGAGGTACTACGGTTTCCTCATTGATGGTAACGGAGAAGATTGCATCATGGATGATGATGATCCTACCAGTTTTCAGCAAGCTATCACGAGTGGTGACTCTGTGAAGTGGCTGGATGCCATGAGATCCGAAATGGAGTCTATGTACACCAACAAAGTATGGACTTTGGACGTTGTACCCCCTGGGGTAAAACCTGTAGGGTGCAAATGGATCTTTAAAAGAAAGATTGGTGTGGATGGGCAGGTAGAGACCTATAAGGCAAGACTTGTGGCGAAAGGTTTTCGTCAAAGACCAGGTTTGGACTATGACGAAACTTTTTCGCCCGTACCCATGCTTAAATCCATTCGGATCCTACTTGCTATTGCTGCTCACTACGACTATGAAATCTGGCAGATGGACGTTAAAACAGCATTTCTAAATGGAGATTTAGAAGAATGCGTTTATATGGATCAGCCAGAGGGCTTCATTAACAGTGGGAGCAGCGGGAAAGCATGTAGATTGCTTAAATCCATATATGGGTTAAAGCAGGCATCTCGGAGTTGGAACATCTGTTTCGATGATGTCATCAAAGAGTTTGATTTCATCAAAAATCCAGATGAACCTTGTGTTTATAAGAAGGCTGTAGGAAGAGCTGTCACATTCCTCGTATTGTACGTGGATGACATTCTTCTGATAGGAAATGATATTCCTATGCTACAGTCGGTCAAATCATTCTTATCACTAAGGTTCTCCATGAAGGACCTGGGTGATGCCACATACATCCTGGGCATAAGGATCTATAGGGATAGATCCAAAAAGTTATTGGGACTGTCCCAAACCAGGTACATCAACACCATCCTAAAGAGGTTTAGTATGGAAGACTCCAAGCGGGGTGCCTTACCCTCTTGCCATGGAGTCACTCTCTCCAAGGATTCTTGTCCAAAGACCGATGAAGAGAGAGCTCGCATGAGCATTATACCTTATGCTTCGGCAGTAGGATCTATAATGTATGCGATGTTATGTACACGCCCAGATGTAGCTTATGCACTTAGTGTTGTAAGCAGGTATCAATCCAACCCAGGGGAGAACCACTGGACAGCTGTGAAGAACATTCTAAGTACTTACGAAGGACTAAAGAATTGTTCTTGGTGTATAGTAATACAAATCTCCAAATGGAGGCCTTTACCGATTCGAGCTTCCAGAGCGATAAGGATGACAACAAATCTATCTCAGGGTTGTATTTACCCTAAATGGAGGGGCGGTAAGTTGGAAGAGTTCCAAACAAGATACCGTTGCAGACTCTACGATGGAAGCTGAGTACATTGCTGCAAATGATGCCGCCAAGGAAGCCGTCTGGATGAAGAAGTTCGTCTCGGAGCTAGGAGTAGTTCCAACCATTATTGATCCAATACCTTTGTATTGTGACAATAATGGGGCGATGGCGTTAGCCAAGGAGCCCAGATCCCATCAGCGCTCCAGACATATCCTGAGGCGCTTTCATTTGATCCGGGAGATTGTAGATCGCCGCGAGATCGAGATTAAAAGAGTAGTCACAAAGAACAACGCCGCGGATCCACTCACCAATGCCCTCCCTCAGCCACAGCATGAGCGACTTTTTGAGATGTTGGGTATGAGATACGCCAATAACTGGCCTTAGTGCAAGTGGGAGATTGTTGGATATATGTATGCCCTAGAGGCCATTATGTGATACTGGATGTATCTATACATGTATATATATTCAGTTTGCATTCTTGCTCGACATGATAGTATGCTATCTGGTTCTTCTTTATCTGACATGTTTATTTGATCATGCTTCTATTCATTCATACATGCTGATAAAGCCCTGAGGATATCGGCTTGACTACTCTGATTATGATGGAGATCATACTAGTGGGATATCTGTAGTCTATAAGTATATCCTGGAACGTCCCTAGTCATAGGTATATCGAGACGGGGCATTGATATACCAGAGTAGACTAGCGTATATGATACTAGACCCATACGATGGGCGATGAATGTTCCCACATTCATCGATGTTTGAGATCAAGATCATATACGGGTGCTCAGTGGTGACTGGGTACACTGGACGGACTCACCGAGAAATCCTATATGGAATTATATCTATCGTCGGATAGCAGTTCTCAGGTGACACTGGTACATGTTAGTCTGTAGACCCGAGATCGTCATAGAGCCTTGTGTGTTCTCCCACTGTACTTTGATTACCACCCTACCACGGCTCTACTGAGTCGTGCAAGCAGGTGGCCGTTGGGTACAGTCCCGAGATACACGAAGGCAATGAGCGATAGGAGGGGTTTCGTCTCTCCCGATATTGGGAGTTGATGCCGTACTGTGCCCGACTGGTTATATCAGTAAGTCCCTGGCCAGGGCTGCTGAGATTTGCTGATAAGTGTTATCAGTAGTTTCTCAATCTGCTATAGACCATTCACCGGCACGACTTATTGAGTTATTGGGGTCGACGTGACCATCCCTAGGCTCGATATGCAGCATATCTGACGAAGAGACCGGACTGTACGGTAGTGTTGCCGGATGGCTCGACGGGAGTTGTAGCAGGTTCGCTTGTTGTCTTCTGATCGCTCAATACCCGGGTGGCCGTTACGTTTAGCTGACCGCTTGCGGCTTGAGGGTACTTGATATGATCATCACCCTCTGCCGGCGTATTGACGAGTCTTAGAGTCCCACAGAGGAGTTACCCAGTCCAGGTGAAACGTTGTGGTGCGCGTATGCGATATGCGCTTGCACCCGATTGAAATTTGCGTATATGATACCGAACATTGATCGGATGAACTGCTTTTGGTGGGGTCATATGAGATATGACCGGATTGATAAATCAAGTGTTGATTTATCATTTAACCATTGGTTTTCTCACTTAAAACCTTTTCTTGGATGATGGATGTGTGCATGCATGTGTGTTTTTCTTTCTTTCTTTCATGCTAGTTTTATGCACATGTGGATGTGCATACATGCATACATACATACACCCATCCATCATGGTTGTTAGCATATGGAAATGGTGGCAATATAAGACTCACACCATGGATTATATTATGGATTATTATTTGATTTTGGATTTAAAAAGAAAATGAAAAGGAAAGGATAATCATTCTTGCTTCTACATTCTTCCTTTGACCTAACCATGCTCAACTACCACTAACCTATGGTTATCCTTCTCTTTATCATTCAAAACTCAAGTTAAATAATGTCCCCATCACTTTAACCATGGTTCATAGCATGAAGGAATAAAATATATATAGATATATTTCTTTTTCTTCACTAGAGTTATCCTTTTTTACCTCTTGTTAAAATTGCCACCATCTTCTTCCTCTTGCTCCTTTGCTCTCCAGTCTTTTATAGTGAGCTAAATACAACCAAAGAAAGGTTTTTGAAGTGAGATTCCAAACCACAACATCATTCTACTCAAGTCTAGCCGACTTGATTAGAGTGTTTCCTTCGGTTTTCCAAAGTAGCGAGCTTGGACGGAGTACTCCGTGGTGGATCGTCGTGGACGCAAGGGAACTTCGAGAGGACCTCGATTCAACACCCAAGACACCAAGGAGTCTAGCAAAGGGAAGCTACAAAGGTTGTAGCCTTCAAACCCTAATCTTTTCTAGCTTAATGTTTAATAACCCTAATTTTCTAGGATCGATCCCTTTGCATGTTAGTTTAGCACCATAAAAATTAAAACTTTGGGTCATGTGATGCTTCAAAACTCTTCATAGGGTGCTATACTAACCTTTCACTTCTGGGACCATCAGACGAAATGATTGGTGCATTCCTGAACGAAGCTCTTCTGAAAAGCAAAGTTGATCGAGAGCACGAGATGGCCATATTTGAAAAAGCCAAATGTCAGCGACTGGATGAAAGGGTTGAAGCACCCTAACTAGACCGAGGCATGCCCGCGATAGACAAGAGCAGGCTTAAAACGAAGAAAAAGTTCGCCAAAGCCATATCAATAGGAATGAAGTTGCCACCCTCCGAAGGATACACTTCTGATGAGATACACCTTAATAAAGAGGATGTGCATCCTAATTACTGTTTATATCATCGAAGGATTGCGCACCCTACCGAAGAATGCAACGCCTTTAAAAATTGATGGCAAGGGTATGTCACTCACAGGCAGCACTTCAAGAGGATGAAGCGTGAAGCTCGTCGACAGCGGAAAAATGCGACAGACGAATGTGCAAGAGCTGCCGACAACTGTCACATGGTTGATAGCAGGGGATCGCAAGTTCTCACCTTTGGGAGTGATTCTGAAGAAGAAATGGCTTTTGGCCCTCTCTTCAAAGAATCCATCTCAGGAAAAGAGGAAGAACCGAAAAGCTACGAGAACATTCAGCTATGCAATCGCACATTACCTGAAAAGAATCTCGGACCCGTAAACAAGGGGTCGAACAAAAAGGATAAGGGAAAAGAAAAGGTCCCTGAGGATATCACCCTCGATGACCAAGCCGTCGAAAAGCTGACAGCCAAGGATCCGCCCAAGAAAAACAAGGTGGATTACAACGTTCTGGCACACCTGAGGAAGATACCCTCACAGCTAAGCATTCTCGACGCCTTTCTGCTATCCAAAGAGGCGAGAGATTCTTTGATCAAGGCACTATAAGAGCCTGAGCAATTCCAAGCTTTCCTCGCCGAAGAAAAAATGAAGGACGAGTTGGAAGAAGTGCACACAGCCGATATCACCTTCGGCGATGAAGACCTCCTCCTCGGGACGTGCGAGCATAACTGTCCCCTTTATGTCTCCGGATACTGTCATGATATCAAGATAGGCAAAATCCTGGTCGACAATGGGTCCCCTGTCAACCTTCTCAATGTAAGAGTGTTGAAGAAAATCTGCATGAGCGTTTAACACCTCGCTCGTGATAAAATCACTATCTCCGGGCTTGACTCCCAATCATCACGAATGCTCGGGTCAGTGATATTGACATTACACTTTGGGCCACTCGTAACGGACATCAAGTTTTATGTCATTGACGCTAAGACATGTTACAATGCTTTGCTCGGTAGACCTTGGTTACACAAGTACAACATCATCCCTTCTACACAACATCAGTGTATGAAGTATTTCAAGGATGGTCTCGAGTATACCGTGATAGGGAAACTAAACCCATTCTCCATGAATGAAGTCCGAAAGTACGAAGATGCAAAATACTTCTTACCATATTTCGAAGACACGGAAAGATGCCACAAACCGAAGAACAAAGCTATCGCCACTATTCCGATCTTCGGGAGTGATACCGAGGACGAAGAAGAAATAGTTTATTCAGGGCCGCCCCAATGCAACAAGCCGAGACTATCCACCCCTATGTTGATCTTCGGCAGCGACTCGGAAGATGAGGTCAATGCCGTATTTTCTGTTTGGCCATCAATACAAGCCTTCGCTGGCGATGATCGGAGTTTGCGAATTGCCATGGTTCCGCAAGAGCATTACAAAGAGCTAGACACGCTTGATACCTATAATGTGCAGGAACTGCAGACATTTTACGTCCCTCCCAAACGAAAAGATGAAAAGGCGATCCTTTTTTATCAGTCCACGGAAATAAAAGTGGAGAAAGAAATTTGGAATGGTGCCGATTCTACACTTGACAGGCTCCACCCCATCCGTCTGCCCAGATACTACACGGAAGGATTAAAAAGGCTGTTGAAGCGCCAAGGCGTATCCTTCAAACAGGCTGCTCGACAAGCTAAGTTCTACAACAGGATCTGGGATGTCCCCGAAACTCAGCGAAAATTGCCCAACGGGAGAATGGAAACGATCGGGATTGGATATGTTCAATCCAAGAAACGGGAACGATTCCATGACTGCTACGTTATACATGACTTCGATGAAGAAGGAAATGCTCTGTTAGAAGGCGCTAACCCTGAACCAAAACGAGGTCCCGCCATGAAGATGCCAAGTCCGTTGTTTGAAGAACAGATGGACAAGATAATAAGGGAAGCGGGTCAGAAAGTCCGGAATGACCATAGCCGCGAAATGGCCATTTACGAGAAAGCCAGGATGCAGCGCCTCCTTCAGCAGGCCGCGGAGAATGACAATGCTCTTCGTCGCCAACCTGTCATACAAAAGACCCGGAACAGAGGCAAAAATAAACCAAAGAACGGGAAAAACGTTCGACGGCAGCGAAGCGGATCTAAGAAGCCATGCGATCAAGAATCGAGCAGCCGGGATCCGTCTCTTATAAAGAAGATGGGTCGAGCATATTCTTTTCCCCAAGACAAGACTAAGAAGATATTCAATCTTGTCATAAAACATCAGATGATGACACTCCCGGAATCCAAGCACCCCAAGCAAGCAGGCGAGGTCTCTCACCCTGACTATTGCTCCTATCACCGAGCAATAGGACATCTTCTCGAAGACTGCTTCACCTTCAAGAACTGGGTCGAAGACCAATATCAACAAGGCAGGTTCGCTCTATCCAACAGTTGGGGGTAAGCCCGCCACAGAAGCATGAACCGAAAGCGACGTGTATAGCGAGAGTAAAACCAGATCAACATCGGTCTTGGAAACGGTCTCGTACCTGTCACGTGATAACGCTTTTAGAAGAAGAACCCGAGAATATGGATGACCTCCCCTGGTGCTTTGAAAACAATGAAGATGATTTGATCTCAGAATTTCCACCGGCGCCAAAAGAGCTGGAAGATGGGATACATACTACTGCAGATGATCTCAGAAAAATCGACTTGGGAATGACAAACGACCCACGACCGACGTTCGTCAGTGAACCGTTGTTTGAAGAAAAGGAGGCTACGCTTAAAGACGTGCTCATGCAGTATAAAGACTGTTTTGCGTGGAACTATTCCGAGATGCCGGGACTAGATCCGGAGATTGCTGTGCACAAATTGGCGATATCTCCAGACGTCAAGCCGATCAAACAAGCACCAAGAAGAATGCGGCTCGAGCTTGAGATGAGCATCAATGCCGAAGTCAAGAAGCTAATCGACTCCGGCTTCATCCAAGAGGTTCAGTATCCTGACTGGATTGCCAACATTGTCCCGGTAATGAAGAAAAATGGGACGGTGTGCATATGTGTGGATTTTCGGGATCTCAATAAAGCTTGCCCGAAGGACGATTTTCCTGTACCGGTTACTGAGTTGATGATAGATAACATGTCTACTCACTAAGTATTCTCTTTCATGGACGGATCATCAGGGTACAATCAGATAAAGATGCATCCCGAAGACCAGAAGCATACCGCTTTCCGGACTCCTCTGGGCATATTCTGATATAAGGTGATGCCTTTCGGTCTAAAGAACGCCGACGCCACCTACCAGAGGGCCATGACGAAGATTTTCGATGACCTCATACATGAAATCGTCGAATGCTATATCGACGACCTTGTGGTGAAAATCAAATCGCACGAGGAGCATTGGGAGCATCTGAAGATCGTGTTTCAGCGCTTTCGAATATACAACTTGAAGATGAACCCTCTCAAATGCGCGTTCGGAGTATCCTCGGGAAAGTTCCTAGGATTCGTCGTTTGACACCGAGGCATAGAAATAGATCCGTCAAAGATTAAGGCGATCATAGAAATGCCTCCGCCAAGGACTCTCAAGAAATTGCAGTCCTTACAGTCATCTAATGAAGAAGGGAACCCTGTTCGTCTGGGATCGCAAATGCCAAGGCGCACTAGATAAAATCAAGCAATACTTACAGAATCCTCCAGTGCTGACCGCTCCAGTCAAGGGAAAGCCCCTCATTCTGTATACAACAGCCCTCGAAGGTTCCTTAGGTGCGCTATGGGCACAAGAAAACGACCAAGGGAAGGAAAGAGCCCTCTACTATTTGAGCCGAGTTCTCCTGGGGGCAGAAAGCAACTACCCCCGATCGAAAAACACTGCCTAACGTTAATCTTCGTGATAACGAAGCTCAGACACTATGCTTTGGCACATGAGGTCCACCTCATATCAAAAGTGGATCCTCTTAAATATTTGATGTCAAAGGCCATATTAACTCACTATATGGGCCCTACTCTTAATGGAATTCTCGATAACTTATCGTCCTCTGAAGGCAGTGAAAGGCCAGGCCATCGCCGACTTCCTCGCCGAGCATTCGATACCTGCCGACTCTCCTTTAGATTGCGAATTGCCAGACGAGCACGCGTTTGACACGATCGATGGGGAAAGAAGAGAAAATGATACCCGGTGGGAACTCTATTTCGATGGAGCATCTTCCATGAAGAAGCGCAAACAAAGCACCCCCATAATCAAATCCGGGGTGGGCCTCATCTTCGTGACTCCACAAGGAGGAATAATGCGCTTTGCCTTCTCCTTAACAGAGCCGAAGACGAACAATGAAACCGAATATGAAGCTTTGATAGCAGGTCTTGAGATCGCTGTCGACATGGGAGTCGAAAGCCTCCTCATATACGGAGACTCCCAACTGATCGTTAGTCAAGTAAACGGTGACTATCAAACGTGCATGCCTGAGTTGGTGAAGTACGGCGAGAGAGTGCAGCAACTGCTGACTATATTCCTTCCTACACCCTGGAAAGCATACCGCGTGCGGAAAATAGCAAGGCGGATGCATTAGCCAAGCTCGCTAAAGAACTGGCCAATGAGAACCTTGATGACATGAGGATCGTTGTGCAAAGCCGTCGGGTTCTTGCACCGACAGAAATATCTCCGAAGTCGTCCGAAGAAAAAGGAGCGACTGAGTAAACGGCTCTGCAAATAAAAGACCAGGAAAAGGCCAAGGATTGGAGAGAATTATTTATAGACTACTTTAATTCCCGTCGAATACCTGAAGATGCGTCCTCAAGACATTAGCTCATGAAATGAGCTCTATCCTTCACCTTTGTCAATGATACTCTGTATAAGAGATCGTTCGACTCCCTGTGGCTAAGATACCAGGGACCTGAAGAGGCAAAGAGAGTCGTCCAAGAAACTCACGACGGACTCTGCGGTTCTCACCAAGTCGAGCCAAAGATGAAACTAAAGATCAAAAGGATGGGTTACTATTGGCCCACGATGATCCAGGACTGCCTTGAATACGTGAAGCAGTGCCACTCGTGCCAAATTCACGGGGATTTTATTCACCAGCATCCAAATCCACTACATCTAACGGTGGCTAGCTAGTCATTCAAAATATGGGGAACTGACATAATCGGCCCCATCGAACCAGTATCGTCCAGAGGACATCGATTCATTTTAGCGACAACTGATTACTTCTCCAAACGGGCAGAAGCAGTACCGCTGAAGGAAGTGAAGACGAAGAATATCCTCCATTTCTTCAAGACACACGTCATTTATCGGTTCGGCACTCTGCGACGGATTATCTCCGATAACGGGCCAGCCTATAGAAGCTATAAGATCAGCCGCTTCGCACAACAGCACAACATAGACTGGAGATACTCTTCGGTCTATAATCCCCGAGCTAACGGTCTAGCTGAGGCTTTCAACAAGACCTTGACGAAGATCGTGAAAAAGACGGTGTCTCAAAATAAGAGGGACTGGCACGAAAGACTGCATGAAGCTCTCTGGGCGTATCGAACTACGTTCAAAACAGCCACAAACACAACGCCGTATGCATTGGTATTCGGCATAGAAGCGGTACTCTCCCTTGAGATAGAGTTACCCTCTCTACGAGTAGCAGTTCATTACGAGCTAACGGACGAAGAGAATGCCCACCTTCGGCTTGAGGAGCTCGACACCCTTAATGAAGCCCAGCTCATGGCGCAACAAAACCTGGAAGCTTATAAAGCAAAGATGACACGCTCATACGAAAGATTGACTAGGCCAAGAACATTCCACCAAGGCGAACTCGTGCTAGTGGTCAAGAGACCAATGATTCCCAATCATGCCAAGCGGGGGAAATTCGAGCCGAACTATGAAGGCCCGTACATCAGAAAAAGTTTACCAGGGTGGAGCCTATCTACTCATGGACATGCATGGTGAAAGACCTTTCAGGCCAATAAACGGTCACTTCTTGAAGAAATACTACGCCTGACGAGTCACGGCCTAGGTTAACGATAGATGACGACGCCTATGTCCGCTCGCTATCTTCCTAAGCCCAAACTCTATAAGTAGTAGCCGGCAAACGGACCGAAATGTCCTAAAACTAACGACGGACCGAAACGTCCTTAAACTAACAACGGACCGAAACGTCCTTAAACTAACGATGGACCACTATGTCCTAAAACTGGCTGTTGACCGAGACGTCGATAAACTACTATGAACCGTAGCATCCTAAGGTTGACAAAAAAAATTAATAATAATAAAAGGAAACGGTATGTCCATAAGCGAGATGGGCGCGAATGAAAACCCGAAAGGGCTCCGTGAGTAAAAACAGCAGGGCTACCGGCGAGTATTGTGAAAACCCGAAAGGGCGCAATCTCGTTAAAAGACACTTGCAAGGTCCTCTCGACCTTGTGAGAAGAAAATACCTGCGTGAGATCCTTACGATTCATAAGGGAGCAACACACTTAGGGATCCCCACGATTCCTAAGGAGAAATTACACTTACGAGATCCTCACGACTCGTAAGGAGAATTCCCCTTTGAGACCGTTATGGCTCATAAGATTCAAAATCCTTAAGCTACAGGGATCTGAACCTGTTCTTAAGCCATCACAACCTCCAGTGTTGCCCTACAAGCGTCTCAATATCGACCCTTGTATACAATCCACGGGCACAAATAAATATTTCCCTAACAAAGTCCCACCAGAGACTGGGGATATGCTCATATGGCAAAAGACACTTGTAAGTCCTCTCGACTTATAAGGAGAAAGCACTCTTGTGAGATCCTTACGACTTATAAGAGACCATACACTTAGGAATCCTCACGATTCCTAAGGAGAAAACGCACCCACGAGATCCTCACGACTCGTAGGGAGAAATACCTTTGTGAGACCCTTACGGCCATGAAGTCAAAAAGCCTTAGTCAACAGGATCCTAACCCTGTTTGCTGAGCCACCTTTGTTCGACATCGACAGAGGCAAATGATGATTCGATCCTGGCAATATCCCAGTTGTAGCGATACTGATGCCGAAATCGGTGTCAAATCTCAAGACTCGCAGCAAAAAGCCAGCGAGCCACAAATGCATACGAAATAGCCGAAATGATGGGGCAACTTGCAACAAAATTAGCAAGTAAAAATGCATGCATAAAAAATAGCCGAAATGGTTGGGCAACTCGCAATAGAAAAGCAGCGAGTAAATAAAACAAATAGCCGAAATGATTGGGCACCGCGAAAAATAGCCGAAATGATTGGGCAATCGCGACTTTCGCGATATAAAAGCTGAAATGGTAGAGCATCGCGGAAAGAAATATATATATATATATATATATATATATAAATATAAAATGAAACTTTTTGCCCTTCAGGTGAGATCATATTGATCCCTGTATACAATCCAGGGGCACAAACAAAGAGGGAACCATACCTTCCCCCCAGGCTCCATCAGAAAAAGAAGCCAAATCTCGACGGTTCACAGACAGCCTGGAGATCATCTCAACATTCGTCTCATTACAACAGACGTAACATCAGCAAATTGGAACTGCGGCAATTCCCAGTTCCATGACTCAGCGGTGCACAGAAAACCGAGAGTCAACCCCGACTTCGTGAAATGCAGATAAAGTCAACCCCTCCCGGTCTAGTGGAACACGGCTAATGTCAATCCTGACCCCGTGGGAAGCATCCAGAGCGGATCCTGGTCCTGTGGAACACGGCTAATGTTAATCATGACCCCGTGGGAAGCATCCAGAGCAAATCCTGGTATCGTGGAACACAGATAATGTCAATCCTGACCCCGTGGGAAACGTCCAGAGCGGATCCTGGTCTTGTGAAACACGGCTAATGTCAATCATGACCCCGTGGGAAGCATCCAGAGCAAATTCTGGTCCTATGGAACACGACTAATGTCAATCCTGACCCCGTGGGAAGCATCTAGAGCAAATCCTGGTCTCGTGGAACACGGCTAATGTCAATCCTGACCCCATGGGAAACGTCCAGAGCGGATCCTGGTCCTGTGGAACACGGCTAATATCAATCCTGACCCCGTGGGAAACGTCCAGAGCGGATCCTGGTCCTGTGGAACACGGCTAATATCAATCCTGACCCCGTGGGAAACGTCCAGAGCGGATCCTGGTCCTGTAGAACACGGAAAATGTCAATCCTGACCCCGTTAGAAGCGTCCAGAGCGGATCCTGGTCCTGTGGAACACGGCTAATGTCAATCCTGACCCCGTGGGAAGCGTCCAGAGCAAATCCTGGTCTCGTGGAACACGGCTAATGTCAATCCTGACCCCTGACCCCGTGGGAAGCGTCCAGAGCGGATCCTGGTCTTGTGGAACACGGCTAATGTCAATCCTGACCCCGTGGGAAACACCCATAGCAAATCTTGGTCTCGTGGAACACGGCTAAAGTCAATCTTGACCTCGTGGGAAATGGCCAGAGAAACTCCTGACTCCGTGAAATGCGGATAAAGTCAACCCCTGACTCTGTGAAATGCAGATAAATTCAACCCCTCCTGGTCTAGTGGAACACGGCTAATGTCAATCCTGACCCCGTGGGAAGCGTCCAGAGCGGATCCTGGTCCTGTGGAACATGGCTAATGTCAATCCTGACCCCATGGGAAGCGTCCAGAGCAAATCCTGATCTTGTGGAACACGGCTAATGTCAATCCTGACCCCATGGGAAGCGTCTAGAGCGGATTCTGGTCCTATGGAACACGGCTAATGTTAATCCTGACCCCGTGGTAAACGCCTAAAGCAAATCCTGGTCTCGTGGAACACGGCTAAAGTCAATCTTGACCCCGTGGGAAATGGCCAGAGCAACTCCTGACTCCGTGAAATGCGGATAAAGTCAACCCCCGACTCCGTCAAATGCGGATAAAATTAACACTCGACTTCTCCGTCAAAGCAATTCTTTGATTCGGGAGCAAGTCAACTCATCAATCACTTACGGGTCCTCTCGACTTGTAAGGAAGAAAATTCTCTTGTGAGATCCTTACGACTCTCAAGAGAAAACGCATTTAGGAATCCTCATGATTCCTAAGGAGAAGATACACTTACGGGATCCTCTCGACCGGTAGGGAGAAAATTCTTTATGAGACCCCCACGGCCCATAAAGTTGAAAAGTCTTAGGTGGCAGATCCTAACCCTGTCTCCTAAGCCATCATTGTCTCATAGAGAGGTCAAGGTAGATTTTCTACAGGCCACATTCTCCGACAAGAAAGGAAACAATCACTTACGGGTCCTCTTGACTCGTAAGAAAGAAAATTCTCTTCTGAGATCCTTACGACTCTTAAAAGAAGAACACACTTGGGAATCCTCACGATTCCTAAGGAGAAATTACACTTACGAGATCCTTACGATTCGTAAGGAGAAATACCTTTATGGGACCCTCACGGCTCATAAAGTTGGAAAGTCTTAGAAGGCAGATCTGAACCTGACTCCTAAGCCATCGCTGTCCTACAAGGAAATCAAAATAGATTATCCACAAAATGCATTTACTAAAAAGGACACACCACCATGAAGCAAAATATATCTTTTATTCATGAATCAAAATGAATACAAAGTACAATTTATGAATGAATAAAAAAAAATACCCTCATTCAGGAGTATGTACAAAAGAAGAATAAAAAAATATACAATTCTTCAAGCCGGCGGACGATTCAATAGATTTGTCAGTTCATCCTTTTTCCACTGGGCCTCGGCTTCATGATTCATTATCGCTAAGAGACATGCCTCCGCTTGAGACTGCTGAGCTTGGTATGAGGCAAGCCGACTTTCAAGCTCCTTTTCGGTAACTTTATGAGCTTTGACCATTTCGCGAGTGAAAATGACGGCTTTATCAATGGCTACCACCTCTCTGATAGCTTATTGAAGCACCCGCCAAAGTTCATACGCCCGAGTGGTCTTGGCCGCAAGATTAGCTTGAAGTTCCCCCAGCACAATTGAAGCCAGCTTCCTCTCTGAAAATTTTCGGCTGAGCCTCTTCTCGCATGACAGCATATTTGTGGCGCACTGTTCGATTAGCCCCCGCAAGCTCGCCTTTGCAGCCACAACCTCTGAAGGAAGATGCGAGCACTGGAGGTTATGTAAGAAAGCCTCCACCTGACGAAAAAACTCAACCCAGACTTGCACCAATGTTTCGCTATGGTAAGCAACAAGAAAGGGGAGAGAACTGTTGGCTTCGGCGGCAAATTCTTCGACCGTGATCAAACCACCAGCACGAAGGTCTTCGATCAGAGCTGACAAAGTGTGAAGGCTTAGCTTTGCCATCCGTTCCGAGGCACGTAGAGCATAGGGGCCGGGCGGCATAACGATGCGAGATTCCAGCATGGTAAGAACTGGCAAAGCTGTTAAGATTCATAAAGAAATCAGCGAGACTTGCAAGCAAAGAGCAGGTGGAACAACGTCGAAACTTTACTTACCCACAGTCATGCAAGAAGGGTCTGAAGGATCCCCAGGCCCATCAAGAATCTCAACTTCGTCATCGGCCTCCGGAACTGCAGAAGACATCAGTATCATTATATGAAATAATAATAATGTTGTGAGGAGAAGGCAAATAACGCTAACCTTGCCCAGAAGAGAAGACAATGCGTTGAGGGGATATCGCCTGCGGAGCGGCCATCTCTAGCAAATGCTGAAAGGATTTTCTGGAAGACAGATCAGCAATAGACGCCGCCAACCCACGCAATTCTGAAAAAATAGAAAGGTTCAGATAATGGAGAGATTATTAAAATAAAATATAGAAGGATACTTTCGATGCTCCTCCCGCTCTGGACTAGAGGGATAGCAGCTTCGGCGGCCTCCTCCATGCCCCCAGGCACATCATCGGGGACATGGGCCGGTATAACAACTTCCAATTGAGAAGCAGTGGTCACCGCTGCAGACTCCAATGAAAGGACGGTAGCCTCAACTACCTGTCCCGTAGTCTCCGGGCCGTCCCCAGAAAGATCCATTGATTCCGCGGCCAATGAAGATGCCTCTTCCGATCGGGCAAGCACCGGGGGAACGGAAATCACCAATGGGAGCTCCGTGTCAGGAACAACAGTTATATCGACCCCCTCCACACCTACTAGTGTCTCATCGGGGATATTTGCAGAGTCCATAGTCAAGGCGCGACTCGAACTCAGATCCTCTGCCTTTGCCGAAGTTCCTGCAAAGTTTCATGAAGATAAAGATATATATATATATATATATATATATATATATATGTATATATATATATATATATATATATATGTATGAGCAGTGCAAAATACTACAAAAAGATATATAAGTATACCAATGCGCAAAGGAGCTTCTAGTATGGCTTTTTCAAGACGACGTTCCTTCTCAAGAATTCGTGCTCGCCGGGGTGCGATGGTAGACTCGTGGCCACCAGTCCACAATGAAAAAGAATCTTTGGCATCGGCCGAGATAGGCTGCTTAAGGGCTATCTCGCCTTCCTCTTCCAAAGGACCTATAAATATCCGCCGTATCGATGGAAGATCTTCGTAGAAGATGACGGCAGGATAAGGCCTCTTTGAGACCCTTACATTTTCAGTCTCATCCTGGGAGCGTCTTATAGCCTCAGCCAATTGTGCGGCTTCCTCGGCAGATAAACCCGGAAAAAGAAGATCACCATCCGACTCTTGCATAGCTAATGGTTCATCTTGAAAGATAGGCTCTGAATCCACTAAAAAGTCGAGCAGATTGGTGACCGTCTTCTTTCACCTCTTGGACCCAGAACTAACAACAGAAGACGATCACTTCTTTCCCCTTGGTTCTTTGGTGCGACGTTGACCCACTTCTCCTTCAATATCCTCTCTCGGTGGTGCTACCGATGACAACACTGCTATTGCTGACGCCGCAGCTGATGATACTGCTACTGGCGCCTTATTGGCCTTTGCTTGAGCTCTAGTGCGCAGCGGCATACCAGCTGTGGGAGTTAGATCCACTCCCGCCGCTTCAGAAATAAGTACGGCACCGGTATCTCTCAGGGGAGGAAGAACCATTTCCCGCGGTCGCGGCGGGACTCCTGTAGCCTGGATCGGAGTAGGAGCCCTATATCCAATGAGCATCCTCCTCTCCTCAGCAATAATGGGACTGACTCGGTGGAGGTACCATCCCATGAAAGCCCCCACACATCGAGGAATGTAGTCAGCCTCAGGAATCACGATGCGAGAGCCAGTGTTCGGCCGCATGAAGTGATGAGCAGCGTCACGAACAACTTCCGACGACAGGCTGGGCTCCTTTGTAAAGGCCTCAAAGGGGATACCCTGGTCATATCCCAGTTACCGAGTAAAGTGGTGTGGGTTGTACCGCATAAAAAGGGCCACACCGTTTCGACGAAACACCAGATAACCCGGTCTGATCGAATGTAAGTGCATGGCTTCCGTGGGCTTCAGGGAGGGTGCTCCCTCTTTCGACGAGTCAAAAAGCTATTGAATCAGTCCTGAAGGAGCAGAGAGGACCCGATCGCTAAATACCATCCCACCCACATTGCCATAGGGATTAAGCAGCACACGAATAGCGCCGGACTGAGTCGGATCAGGAGCAGAAGTGTCCACCAACCTCATGAGCCGCGGAAAAGTGTAGGCATCATAAAAGCTGGGTCTCTGATGCGCGGCAAATGCCCTTAGCACGTGCATCTCAATCCATGACGTAAAGTAATGAAGAGAAAACTCACTACGTTCACACCTGGGGTTGAGGTATTGGCTGCAGTGCTTAGCCCATCATACAGACGCGCTAGCCGCGTAATACCCACGGCTAGTCGCGTCCCTTCGGCAATGCGATGGGCAGGGTAAATGACCGAGGCTCTCATGAATTGACGGTGCGTGGGAACGATGAACCAGCTGAGCCAAACACTGATAAAACCCACGAAGAAAGTCTCTTCATCTATGCCAGGAGCTGCGATCGACTCAAAAGGTACAGCCGACAGGATTGGAATGTAGAACTGCGGCAAATCCTCTTCTCTAGCCGGTAGCTTATTTTGACCGAACCCGAAGGGGTCGTTGATATTCGCGAACTTTAGAGCTGTCTTTGATAGAACATCTCCACGAAGGAAGTAGGCGATAAAACTTTTGAAAGTGACGCCCTGTTCCTCTGACTCTGTGAACAGCTTCTCAAAAATGCTCAGAGCCTTGATTAGACTTGGGTGCTTGTGGCGGACGACATTTTCAGTCGACAAGCCGTCAAGCATAGCAAGCTCAGCTTCGAAAACATACTCATCAGAAGGCAGCAGTTCTTCATAGAGCGCCCCCCTGATCGGCAACCCTGAGATCTCGCAAAACTCTTCCAGAGAAATTGAAACTTCGCGGTCCCCTAGCAAGAAGGTGTTGGTGGGGAGATTCCATTGATTTAGGAAAGCCTTAACCCACCAGACATGGAGGGACTGATAGTGGAAGAGAGACGCGTATACCGCCTTGTAGAGTCCGACCCTCTGTAGTCGCGCACGATGGGCATACAGGATATAACGAGCCCAGAGAAGGTAGCCCATGGGATGTCGAGGAGTAAGCCCTATTTTGTAAACCTGTCCCCAGGGCTGGGCTTCACCTTGGCAGATATGATGCCCTAAGATGTCTATAGCTAGCACAGGGTGGTTTGGAATCCCAGTTGTCGACGGCTCAAGCCGTCCCATAGGGGTCCAATTCAACATCTCCACAGCAAAGGCGGTCCGTGGACGCTCCATCGGCAAAAATGGGTAGGTATGCTCTGTTGGTATCTCGCAAAGAAAGCTGCGGCGGCCTCGAATGATATGCCCATACCAGGTCCCCCATAAAAGAAAGTTGGTGCAATCAGGGTCGTGAGCTCTAATCATCGCCATCACCTCTTCATCAGACGGTGATTGAGGAAAGACAGCCTCTGAGCGGGTGAAAAGGAAGTATGGAAGAGAAGCCATTGTTCTTGAAACAAAGGAAAGGAAATTGTTAATGAAGCCCACACGTGTATATATATTTATAAATATATATATAAAAGGACAGTGGAAGAAAATGACAAACAACTTATTTTATAGGACCATTGGTTACAAAACACAGGGGCCCCACAAAATAAAGATGGCGGCTCACTAATGATGAGGGAGGGTAATCATTATGAGAATAAAAGGAAGATTCTCAATAAATGAACAGTGGATTTCAAACAACTCTACGCATTCCCCAAGGAGAAAACCCACTGCAGAACCCTATGCAAATCATGAAGGATCTCTTTGAAAACATTTTTGCAAAGAACAACTCAGGGCAAGAAAATCCAAAGAAGTTCTCTGTGAAGAACTAAGTTCTTTAGAGGAATTAAATTCCCAGAAAATTGGTAGAGCTAAGCTCTTGGAAATGGAATTAAATTCCAGAGAGAAACAGAGGCCGTCATCAAACCCCTAAGATCAGAAAAATGCCTACCAATGGGGTTTGCTACCCAGAGATTGTGCACTCCTAAAGATCAGAAAAATGGGTTCTTTGAAGGGAAAAACCCTTGGTGTGGATTTAAAATCAAAAAAGAGTTCTTTTTATATATGAAAGTTCTTAGGTTGTTCAAAACCATTACCTAAAGAAAGGATTCTTTCTTGGACAGAGTTAAATTTTGAAGAAAAAAAATTTGGAACAGAGAACTGAGCTCTGAGAGAGAGAATTAAATTCTCAAGGCAAGAACAAGGAAGGAAGAAGATGAAAGAGTGGAGGCGCTTCTGAAGAGACCTCTGCATTTATAAGATGTGATGGGAAACGGTTCATCTACCCCCTTCCCTAGGCAAATTCAACGGTCACAAAAGGTGACAGCGCTGCACTCACGTGCAAACACGTGAGAACAACGTTGTAGGGGCATTTGTTCCCTCATAAAATATCAGGAAAACCCCCAATGGGGCATCACGTGCCCACACGTGACCAGGGGTCACGTGCTGGCACATGAGGGTTTCCTGGGGATTCTGTTGAAATAAGAATTAAATTCTAATCAAACAGGAGTCACGTGCCCACACGTGATGGGCCTTTAAACCCACTAAAAGGGATTAAAAAATATAATAAAACAGCAAGGAAAAACCCCAATGGGGCATCACGTGCCCACACGTGACCAAGGGTCACGTGCTGACACATGATAATTCCTGAGTTCTTTAAAACAACAGAATTAAATTCTGGTTAAAATCTTAAATTGTGGGGTCACATGCCCACACGTGATAAGCATTTAAACCTTCTGAACTAATAGAATTAAATTCTAAATTAAGGGAAATCGAAAACCCTAATATTTCCTTAGATCTTTCCAAACAAAAATATTGCGCTCTGTAAAGTGGAGCACCGTTGGATTAAAAATCCAATTGTGATTAAAAATCACCAATTCATGGAAAGATTCTATACAAGGAAAGATTTCCCTGAAATTTGCCAGGAATAACAGACAAAATATCTTTTGGATTAAAAATCCAATGGTGTATAAAATTCACTGAGTGGTCTAAAAGATCATGTTGGTTACAAAATCAATTAAAATCTTTTAATGAGAGATTGACTAAACAAATTGATTCTTTTTTTTCTCCAATAAATAGTAGCCAAGAAGAAAAAAGGAAGAGAGAGACAACAACAGAGAGAGAAAAAGGAAGAGAATTTAATTCTCCAGGGAGAAAAGAAGATTTTCTCAAAAGAGAAAGAAACCCTAGGTGAGAAAGGGAAAGAGATCATAAGCTCCAAAAAACAAAAAGAGAATTTAATTCTCAAACTAAGAGTTTAACTCTTCTGAATAAGAACTTAGTTCTTCCTTTGGTTGAAGATTTGCAGAAGCAGATCTTCCCATAAGTTGAGAATTTAATTCTCATCGGGGAGATTCTGCCATGCAGATCCAAAAATTAGAGGGAGAATTGAGTTTAAAGAATTTTATTCTCCTAAAAAAGCACTTAGGAATTTAATTCCTCCAACAAATATAGGGTTTAACCCTTAAAATAAGAACTTAGTTCTTCTTCATGGTTGAAGATCTGCAGAAGCAGATCTCCCCATAAGTTCAGAATTTAATTCTCATCGGGGAGATTCTGCCATGCAGATCCAAAACTTAGAGAGAGAATCGAGTTTAAAGAATTTAATTCTTCCAAATATATATAGGAATTTAATTCCTCTAAATAAAACTAGGGTTTAACCCTACCAAAGAATTTAATTCTCAAACAAGGGACTTAAACTCTTCATGCACGTAAACCTGATCACATGGAAACATGTGACCCTCCCTGCAATAATCAGAAAAGAACGAATGAGACATGGTCACGTGCCCCCACGTAACCCTCAAAATAAAGGGAACAAAGCCAAAGACAGTACTGATTTAGGGCGCCTCACGTGTCCCCACGTGACCCCTGACTAACACCTTTTTAAAAGGGCAAATGAGGGAAAACATAGGAATTAATACCCAATACATGGGCACTATCACGTGTCCACACGTGATAATTACAAAGACTAAGTGTTTAACGCTTACTTGCGTATTCTGAGGATAGAATAAAGGAAGTCTGGCCCCATCTTCAAATGCCTCACGTGACTCCCTGTGACCACTTCAATTTTAGTGTTTAACACTACTTTAAGTGCTTCGTCTCTAGTGTTTAACACTATTTTAAGCGCATCACGTGGGAACACGTGATCGCCAAATATCCTCTAGTGTTTAACACTTTTTTAAAACCAATCTTAGCCCAAATTGGCTAAATTTTTCAGAGGCAAGTCTCCCCTTCAACTGAACCTCAAAATTGATCAGTTCATATGATATGCAAAGTAAAGTCCAGAGCTATAATGAATGGTTAGTGCTCAGCCAAAGACAAAATACGGTCAGAACCCAGACTCATGTTTAGCATTGCTAAATAATGGGGGGCTGAACCCAGACAAATGTTCAACAGTCCAAACAAAGGTCCAACATTTCAAACCTAATTGGACTTAGCCCAAGTTGGCCATAAGTCCTCAATTCAGATTTAACTGAGCCCATGTGCTCATAATCTAATTAATTAATCTTAGTCCCAAATTGGACTACAGATTTTCCAATCAACTTTGGTTCAAGGGTACATCTCTTCATTCTTTTGATATTTGTCGTTGTAATCCTTCAACGTCTTCAGAGAGGTGACGGGTCCCGATAACCAATCATTCCATGGACTGTGGGGTCATTAAACTCATGGACTATGATGTCCTTAAATTTTATAGACTATGACGTCTTTAAACTACGGACTGTGGGGTCCTTAAGCCCATGGACTATGATGTCCTTAATCTTGGACTGTGGGGTCCTAAACCCATGGACTATGATGTCCTTAACCTTTATAGACTATGATGTCTTAAACTGGACCATAATGTCCTTAAACTAATGTTGGACCGTAATGTCCTTAATCTAATGTTGGACCACCATATCCTTAAACTGGTAATCGACCGCAATGTCCCTAAACTATACAATAGAGCCCGAATGCTCTTTTGTTGGATCTAAACGATCCTGTTAAGTTGATCTTAGTCTGAAATTAGACTAACGTATCCTTAACATACGTTTAAGTTGATCTTAGTTTCAAATGAGACTAACGTATCCTTAAACCCAACCTAAACCCAAATCTAAGAAAATACGGATTTGGACTAATCAACGCCCTACGGGCGACAATATAAATTAGTCTCCGTATACAATCCACGGGCAACCAAAAATAAACAAAAAAACACGACACGAAGTGATATCTTAAGAAGGAGAAAGTGGTTACCGCGATGCGGTAGCGTAATTAACTGCTGGGGCTTTCGCCTGTAAGGAAGAGCGTCCCCACAATCAAAACCCCCTCAACGAGAGGGAATCTGACGAAGTCTGCTACATCGGTCGCATCCGTTTAAACCTTCGATACATGGTGTCATAAATCAACTTGGCATCTTCGGAGAGGTAGACGGATAGCACCAATTAGCATCTGCCCCCAAATTCAGGCAAGACGAACCTACACGGTCGCGTCTCTGTATTCGGAGGGGAACAACAACTTATACTGCTATTAGGGGACTGACGTTTACCACCCCTAGGCCCGATATGCGATACTCTTAGATGAACAGACCGGACTGTACGGAGATCGTCACAGATAGGCTCAGTAGGAGTTTGGATGAGCTTGCTCGTCGACCTTCTTATCGACAGATACCTTGGTAGCCGTTACGCACAGCTAGTTCCACTGACGTGCTTGTGGTTAAACCCACTGCCAGAGTACTGTCGAGTCTTTAGAGTCCCACACAGAGGGTTTCCCAGTTTCGGACAAAATGAGTAGAGGTCGTATGGTTTTACGACAGGGTTCAATCACATATGTGTGCTTGTGCGCGTGTGGTGTTCGAGCGGACAATACTAGTGGGTTTTGGTTTAAGCCGGATCCTAGTATTTTATTATTGGATTAGGTTCGCCTCATTGTATTCGTGTTTTTCGGAACACGGATGCGGGTATGTATATACGGATGAGAGGGGTATAGAAGAAGACACCTCATTAGGGTTTTGACCATTGACTTGATTAAAACCATTATGAGGTGGAGAAAAGTATTTGTTGTTTTTGCTAATGATAATTAAGGCATGGCTACTTGTTCTTGACCACTTGACTTGCATTGACCATTTGACTTGGATTGACTTTTTGACCATAGATATTTATGTGAGATATTTTGTGAGCTAGATATTTTGAGAAGATATTTTTCATCACATAGTTGTGGTCATGTCAAGCTAGCCATCACAATTTCTAATATCATTATCAAAAATCTTTTCTCTTTCCTCAAGTGAGCTCTCATGCTAACTCCCTCCTTCTTGCTCTTCCTCTCTAAAACCCTATTGTATCATGTGTTGATAATCAAGGGTCAATAAGACTTAGCTACTCTAAATCATACTCTACTCACTCTAGTCTACTTAGATTAGCAAGCTAAGTACCTCAACTTGGAGGTTTAGCTCAAGGTTGGAACTCTCGGGTGGAATATCGTTGACACAAGGAGGCCGAAGTTCAAGCACGATCCATAAATCCATCGAGGAGCTTAAGGAGAGGATCGAAGACCCGAAGGACTTGTTTTCTTTAGGTATATATTCTATCATAGTAGATAGAACCCTAACTTGCTAACCAGGTTTATGGTAAAGATCCGGTTTTTGTGTTATCCTAGCGCTTAGTTTCGTATCGTTGTAAAAATTTTGTTCCGCATTTGGCCACGGAAGTTGGCTGGGGCGCTAGCGTAACCCTTCATGGTATCAGAGCCATTCCATAAACCCTGCTAGCTAGTTTGCATAAGGTTAAAATTTCGATCGACCAAAATTTCCGAATCGTATTCCATTTTGGTGTGCTTGCTGTCGAATTTTAAAGTTGTTCATAAATTTTTTTTAGGCATCTTAAAATTATGTGCAGGCAAAACTATAGCTTTGGAAAAAATTTGGGCACGTAACTCCAAAATTCAGCGGCGGAACTGGAGCAAAATGGCACATTTTGCGGCGTTTCCGCCGCTCTTTTTGGGCTACAGTCCCCGAAATTTTTTCTGGGGCTTTAGTTCATGGAAATATGATTTTTTTGATATATGGTTTTGGCCTAGATTTGTTTGAGTGCTCTATTTGCCTTTGGGGCCAATTTGGGAAAGTTTAGTCGATCGAAATTTTAAAATACGTATTTTGTTAACAGTACATTCACTTTTATCTGCGACCGTGAATGTCATTTGATCGGTAAACTCGTATGATTGCTATATGCTCTTTTAGACGGGTTTGCGAACCTGACATTCGCGTTGATGTTTTGTGCTTGTGCTGTGATTGTGGTTGGATAGTCGTGGTGGATAGCATGTGGTTCAATGTTAGTTGTACAGTTTTTATTCATTTGTACATTTGTTATTGCGGGCCGAGCGTCCGACATGTGGACTGCCGTCTTTGCCGGGTTGTATATTTTTTTGGGGCACGACCGGGTTAAGGTCGATGTCACCATTTGTACATATAAATTTAATTTCTGTACTAGGATTACCCCACGGTGGAGTGCATGGATAGCCGGGTACTAAAAGGCAACAAGCCCGCATCTCATGGCGTTGATACAGAGGGGGCTTCGTTCTAGAATTAGCGGGTTATTCGCCACACTCGTAGGGGGTATAGTTTGACCCACGGAGGGGCGTACAAGTTACCAGATTCCGTGAAGTGATGGGTGGCCCATTCACTTTTTTGAAGGGGGCTGCTTCACTTCTAGGATTGGCGGGTAACTTTCCGCGCTCGTAGGGGTCCAGGTTTTCATTGCACAGGCTATCCACACGACCGGGAACGTCAGGTTTTATTTGCGGCTCAAATGAAACCCGGGGCTCCAAGATTATCCACTATTCTGTATTGTTGGCTGAGAATCTGTGATGTTGATTATTATCATGCCTGGGAAAAATGTTGTATATACTTATATATATACTAGTAGATGTTGTATATGTTTTGCATCCGCGCTAGTCCAGCCCCCGCTCTGTCCTTAGTTAAGTAACCTAACGGGTGATGACGGGGCCCCGTAGCGAATGCAGATGGCATATACGTACATTGTATTTTCGTTCTTTTCTGGTGTGATAGGTTAAATTGATCGAACCACATTAATTTTGATTAATGCAAGAAAATAAACCTAAAAGATGTTGTTGGAAAATAAACCACATTAATTTCGAAAAACTACAGTTATATTCTTTCTCTTTGCATAGTAGTATTCGGTCATGAATATCCAACACCTCATTCTACGAGGCAAGATCCGAGATCCCTTTGCGGGGAGTGACCTCTTGGGCTAAAGTCTCTATTGTAGATTACTCGGTTTTTTCAAAATCAGAAATTTTCAAAAGGCGGAGCTTAAACCACTCCTTTTCAAAATTGCTCAGGTTCCTTCAACGATATCAAGTTCATTACATTAACGGGTTTTTCGCCAAAAACCCAGCCGTAGCCCTCCGTCATTTCAGAATAGTAATATTTAGTATTCGTGCTGCGTTTGTTGACCTGGTCAAGGCGTAGTGAATGGTAGCTAAGTGATATTTTTCTGTGTATTGCAAATGCGATTGGTTAGGACAGTCGTGCGGCTTTGTTGACCAAGTCAAGGGAACGTACGGGTGGGTTTAATGAAATCAAGAAAATGATGGGTAGAACTTGACTAGCGGTTTATGGTTTGTTGACCTAGTCAAGGTCATAAACCGTTAGGGGCAAAAACCACATCGGGAGTTTCAAATATACAGGAAACTTGCAGATTTAGCATACCTTCTGGAGTGTAGTGACTAGAGTGGATTCCATCTAGGTCATTACA
Source organism: Agapanthus africanus (assembly GCA_030015575.1). Taxonomy (NCBI): domain Eukaryota; kingdom Viridiplantae; phylum Streptophyta; class Magnoliopsida; order Asparagales; family Amaryllidaceae; genus Agapanthus; species Agapanthus africanus. The sequence continues at coordinate 343,730,818 of JASDDO010000010.1, forward strand.
CAATGATAGTTGGATCCCGATCCCACTGATGAATTGGATTACTCTCGGGAGATTATTTCACTTAACAATCAATGCTATAAACCAAGTAGGTGTCTAGAACGGTGTTAGCGGGGCTACGCCTCCAGGGAAAAGAGGTTATATAATTAAGGAACTTCGCGAAAGTATGGAAAACTTCCCTCGAAGTACCAACATTAGCCTGGCTGAAAGGTTAAGCAAGTATTGTGACGCGCGATTAAATCCTGACTAGTTCTTCTTTTAGGGTTTGAAGAAGAATTTGAGGAAACAGCGGGAGCCATCCTGGTTAGATAAATTTATAACCAATCTAATCTTGCAAGAGCGCACGCTGAGTGTTTCTTTTCTCTTTCTCCAGGTAGCAACCATTTCACGCCCTAATCAAGATAATAAAATGTATCGCTTGACCGATCCGAATTCTTATTCGGGGCTGGGGAACGTCGGTTTGGCTCTAACTTATGATGGCGATCGTAAGTGTGAGCAAGAGAAAGAGGATTGTTTGGATTCCAAGGAGACCCCAATGAAGAAGAAGCATACTATTGCATCTACTTCAGGTGTTCTTGTAGTTGAGAACTGCTTTTCGGTCAGCCCTACCTCCTGGGTACTAGATACCGGATCAGGTCTCATATCTGTAATTTATTGCAGGGACTGAGAAAAAGTAGGATACTTAGACATGGTGATATGTCCCTCAGGGTAGGGAATGGAGCACAAGTTAATGCTGCAACGTCGGTGAATATCACCTAGTGTTTCCAAATGGCAATACTATGATTTTGAACAATTGCTACTATGTACCTTCCATGGTTTGCAACATCATATCAGTTTCTTTACTTGATAAAAATGGATATAACTTTGTTCTTGATAGAAATATCATGAACATTTACCTTGATAAGGTACTGGTTGTAGAAGGTACACTGTGTAATGGTATATATATATATTCTAAATCAGAATACAGTTCTCAATGTACAAAACACACGCAAGAAGAAGAGTTTAGATACGAACGAATCCTACTTGTGGCATTATAGACTTAGTCATATCGGAGAGAAAAGACTAAGTAAGTTACATAAAGATGGACTCTTGAATACGTTCGAATTTTCATCTTATGAAACCTGTCAGTCTTGTCTCAAAAGAAAGATGACCAAATCTCCGTTCACCGGACATGGAGAAAGAGCAACAGAGCTCTTAGGACTTATACACAGTGATGTGTGTGGTCTGATGTTTATACATGCAAGGGGTGGGTTCTCGTACTTCATCACATTCATTGACGATTTTTCTAGATTCGGATATGTGTATCTTATGAAACACAAATCTGAAGCTTTTGAGAAATTCAAAGAATTCAGAAACGAAGTAGAGAACCAGGTTGGCAAAAGTATTAAGATCCTCCGATCTGATAGGGGAGGGGAGTACTTGAGCATGGAATTCCTAGATTACCTAAAAGAGAATGGGATTCTCTCTCAGCTTACTCCTCCGTATACACCACAACACAACGGTGTATCGGAGTGGAGGAATTGTACCCTATTGGATATGGTTCGCTCCATGACGAGTAATGCTGAGTTTCCTCTTTCATTCTGGGGACATGCGCTTCAGACAGTGGCATACCTATTGAATGGCGTTCCGTCCAAATCAGTGCCTAAGACACCATTCGAGATATGGAATGGAAAAAGGCCATATCTTAAAAAATTTAAGATATGGGGTTGTCCGGCGTATGTTAAAAAGCATAAACCAGAAAAACTAGAGGCACAGTCAGTTTTATGTAAGTTTGTGGGATATCCAAAGAATGGTTATGGATATCTGTTCTACCACACTGAGGAACAGAAGGTATCTGTTGCTCAACATGCCGTTTTCTTAGAAATGGAGTTTCTTGCAAAAGAAATTAGTGGGAGCACGGTAGAACTGGAAGAAATTCAGCGACCACAAACTGAAACTGAAGATTTGACAGAACCTCAAGATTCAATAACCCCAGACGATCCTCAGCCACTCCGCAGATCTGGTAGGATTTCTCATCCGCCCGAGAGATAGTACGGTTTTCTCATAGACGGGGATCGAGAGGATTGCATCTTGGAAGAAGATGACCCTACCAGTTTCAGACATGCCATTATCAGTAGGGACTCTGATAAGTGGCTGAATGCTATACGATCCGAAATGGAGTCCATGTACACCAATAAAGTGTGGACCTTGGATATTGCTCCACCTGTGGTAAAACCCGTTGGATGCAAATGGATCTACAAAAAAAAACTTGGTGTAGATGGGCAGGTGGAAACTTATAAGGCTAGACTCGTTGCAAAAGGTTTTCGTTAAAGACCTGGTGTGGACTATGACGAAACCTTTTCTCCAGTGGTTATGCTCAAATCCGTTCAGATCCTACTTGCCATTGCTGCCTTCCATGACTATGAGATCTGACAGATGGACGTACAAATGGCTTTTCTAAACGGCAGTTTGGAAGAGTGCGTTTATATGGATCAGCCAGAAGGCTTTATAGACAGTGGGAGCAGCGGAAAGGTGTGCAAGTTGCTTAAATCCATATATGGATTAAAGAAGGCATCGCGGAGATGGAACATCTGTTTTGATGAAACAGTCAAGGAATTTGACTTCATCAAGAACGGGGATGAACCTTGTATTTATAAGAAGATTGCAGGACGAACTGTCGTATTCCTAGTCTTGTACGTGGACGCCATTTTTTTGATAGGAAATGACATTTCTATGCTACAATCGGTCAAGCTATTCTTGTCATAATGGTTCTCCATGAAAGACCTGGGTGATGCCTCGTGCATTCTGGGGATCATGATCTGTAGAGATAGATCCAAGAGATTACCGGGACTTTCGCAGTCCAGGTACATAGAGACCGTACTAAAGAGATTTAGTATGGAAGATTCCAAGAGCGGTAATATACCCACATTGCACGGAATCACCCTCTCCAAGAAGATGTCTCCCAAGACTAACGAGGAGAGGGTTCGCATGTGCACTATACCCTACGCTTCGGCGGTAGGATCTATAATGTATGCGATATTATGTACAAGACCAGATGTAGCTTATGCACTAAGCGTGGTGAGCCGGTATCAATCAGACCCAGGTGAGAACCACTGGACAACAGTGAAGAACATTCTCAAGTACCTGAGAAGGACTAAGGAGATGTTCCTGGTTTACGGTAATGGAGACTTCAGGGTCGAGTCCTTTACCGATTCAAGTTTCCAGAGTGACAAGGACGACAGTAAGTCTGTCTCGGGTTTTGTGTTTACCCTCAATGGAGGAGCGGTGTGTTGGAGGAGTTCCAAATAGAACACCGTCGCAGACTTGATGATGGAGGCTGAATACATTGCTGCAAGTGATGCCGCAAAAGAGGCGGTCTGGATGAAGAAGTTCATTAATGAACTTCAGGTAGTTCCGTCCATTGTTGACCCAATATCTTTGTATTATGATAACAATGGGGCTATAACTTTAGCGAAGAAACCACGGTCCCATCAGAAATCCAGACACATCTTAAGGCGGTATCACCTGATCAGGGAGATCATTGATCGCCAGGAGATTGAGGTACGGAGAGTGGACACTAAAGATAACACGGCGGATCCATTCACAAAGGCCCTCCCTCAAGCACAGTTCGAGCAACTTTTTGAGCTATTGGGTATGCGGTACGCCAGCAGCTGGCCTTAGTGCAGACGTTGGGTATGTGGTACACCAATTACTGGCCTTTAGTGCAAGTGGGAGATTGTTGGATATGTATGCTCTAGAGGCCATTATTGTATAGTACTAGTTTGTATATTACATTTTGGAGCTTGGGATATATACACGGATTAACGACATCTTGCTCGATATAGTAGTATGCTACTTGGTTTGTATCTATCTTAATATATGTATATGTTTCTTTTAACATATCGCTAATACATATTGATGGAGCCCTTAGAATCTTTGCTTGACTACCAGCGTTGTGATGGCGATCACATTAGTGGGGGCTGGGTAGTCTATAACCACATCCTTATACAGGTCCCTAGTCGTAGGATTATCGAGACATGGCATCGATACTCCAGAGTAGACTGGTGTATACGTTTCTCATCCCAGCAGGGGAGATGGTCTCTCCCACAGCCATCAGTACGTCGTACTGGAGATAGTATGCAGGTGGTCATTGGGTTATGGGTTACACTGGATGGACTCGTAGGGTACTACTGGTTGGTATTATACCTATCATCAAGTAACAGTTCCCAGGTGACATGACTACAGCTTAGTCCATTGACTTGACACTGCTACTTCGCCTTAAGTGTGTTCCCACTGTTCTTTGATTGCTACCCTACCATGGCTCTATTGAGTCGTGCAAACAGGTAGTAGTTGGGTGCAGTCCCGAAGCACTTGGAGGCAGTGGCAGTTATATAGGATTCGTCTCTCCTGGTATTAGGGGTTGATATCGCGCTGTGTTTGGAGAGCCATTACACAAAGTCCCTGGCCAGGGCAAGTGAGATTTACTGATAGGTTTTCCAGTAGTTTCTCAGGGTGTTCTGGGGTACACTCCGACATGACTTATACCGCTATTAGGGGACTGACGTTTACCACCCCTTAGGCTCGATATGCGATACTCTTAGATGAACAGACTAGACTGCACGGAGATTGTCACAGATAGGCTCAGTAGGAGTTTGGATGAGCATGCTCGTCGACCTTCTTATCGACAGATACCTGGATAGCCGTTACACACAGCTAGTGCCACTGGCGTGCTTGTGGTTAAACCCACTGCCAGAGTATTGTCGAGTCTTTAGAGTCCCACACAAAGGGTTTCCCAGCTTCGGGCGAAACGAGTAGAGGTCGTATGGTTTTACGATAGGGTTCGATCACATACGTGTACTTGTGTGCGTGTGGTGTTCGAGTGGACAATACTAGTGGGCTTTGGTTTAAGTCGGATCCTAGTATTTTATTATTGGATTAGCTTGGTCTCATTGTATTCGTGTTTTTCGGAACACGGATGCGGGTATGTATATACGGATGAGAGGGGTATAGAAGAAGACACCTCATTAGGGTTTTGACCATTGACTTGATTAAAACCATTATGAGGTGGAGAAAAGTATTTGTTGTTTTTGCTAATGATAATTACGGCATGGCTACTTGTTCTTGACCACTTGACTTGCATTGACCATTTGACTTGGATTGACTTTTTGACCATAGATATTTATGTGAGATATTTTGTGAGCTAGATATTTTGAGGAGATATTTTTCATCACATGGTTGTGGTCATGTCAAGCTAGCCATCATAATTTCTATTATCATTATCAAAAATCTTTTCTCTTTCCTCATGTGAGCTCTCATGCTAACTCTCTCCTTCTTCCTCTTCCTATCTAAAACCCTATTGTATCATGTGTTGATAATCAAGGGTTAGTGAGACTTAGCTACTCTAAATCACACTCTACTCATTCTAGTCTACTTAGATTAGCAAGCTAAGTATTCTAGTTACCTTAACTTGGAGGTTTAGCTCAAGGTTGGAACTCTCGGGTGGATCATCGTTGACACAAGGAGGCAGAAGTTCAAGCACGATCCATACATCCATCGAGGAGCTTAAGGAGAGGATCGAAGACCCGAAGGACTTGTTTTATTTAGGTATATATTCTATCATAGTAGATAGAACCCTAACTTGCTAACTAGGTTTATGGTAAAGATCCGGTTTTTGTGTTATCCTAGCGCCTAGTTTCGTATCGTTGTAAAATTTTATTCCGCATTTGGCCACGGAAGTTGGCCGGGGCGCTAGCGTAACCCTTCAACAATCTCCTGCATGAGTTCATGGGTATCAATATAGTACATTTGAAAGAGTTAAATCTTACTTTAGATTCATGCTCACCTCCATGTACTTCTTTGCTAACGTCTCAGTTGATTGGCCAACTCGAAAGGGAATAAAGTGAGCCGACCATACTGCGTCGTTGCCCTTCGTGCTGCGAGGAAGGGCAGTCATGAAGTCCATGGTAATGTGCTGCCATTTCCATTCTGGAATTGGTAACGGCTGAAGTTGACCAACAGTTCTGTGATATTCATCCTTTACTTGCTGAAACACCAAACACTTGGCTACGCTTCTGGCTACTTCACGCTTCATTCCATGCCACCAATAGTGTTGTTGTAGATCCTTGTACATTTTTGTACTACCGGGGTGTACAGAGTATGGAGAGCTGTGAGCTTCTTTCATCAACTTTTCTCGAACTGGACTGTTTGGTACACACAATCTACTTCCATATCGCAAGGATCCATCTTCGTGGATGATGAAATCAGTTCGAAGTCCACTTTCTATTTGTTCTCGGATCTTTTGTAGCTTGGCATTATTTGCTTGAGCTGCTTTGATCTGATTAACAATTGTGGACTGGACTTGTAAGTTCATCAAATACGAAGCGTTGCCTGGCATAACTACTTCGATTGATAATCCATGCAATTTCTGCTATAGTTTCCACTGAGCGGTGTGATTCATTACTAATGGCCGGGCTAAGTGCATCAGGAACTACATTCACCTTCCCAGGATGATATTGTAGGTTGATGTCGAAGTCCGCCATGTTCTAGTCATCTTCTCTGCCGCATGTTCAATTCCTTTTGAGTAAATACATACTTCAAACTCTTGTGGTCAGTGTATATATCCACTCATTCACCCAAAAGATAGTGGCGCCAAATCTTAAGTGCAAAGATAACGGCTGCCAACTCAAGATTATGTGTTGGATAGTTATGCTCATGAACCTTCATCTGTTTTGATACAAAAGCCATAACTTTTCCATGCTGGTGTAGAACACATCCTAATCCCTTACCGGACGCATCACAATGTATGATGAAACCTCTAGATTGATCCGGTATTACAAGGATAGGAGCTGAAGATAATCTTGACTTGACTTCTACAAAAGCGTTTTCACATGCTTTTGACCACATGAATGCTTCATCCTTACGTGTGAGCTTGGTCAGGGGTGCTGCAATTTTCGAGAAACCTTCAATGAATCTTCGGCAGTATCCTACTAATCCTAAGAAACTTCGAATATCCTTCACCGTCTTTGGTGTCGGCCATTCGCTGACAGCTGACATCTTAGCTGGATCTATTGAGATTCCTTCGCCTGAAATGATATGTCCAAGAAATCCGACTTGATCTAGCCAAAATTCACACTTACTGTACTTGGCATAGAGTTGATGTTGTCGCAATGTCTCCAGGACAATCCGTAAATGCTCGGCGTGTTCTTTCCGATTCTTTGAATACACCAGGATGTCGTCGATGAAGATGACAACGAACTTGTCTAAGTACTCTCGGAAAACTTGGTTCATCAGATTCATGAATATAGCAGGTGCATTGGTCACTCTAAATGGCATCACGAGATATTCATAATGACCATATCGAGTCCTGAACGCTGTCTTCGGAATATCAGACTCTTTGATCTTCACCTGATGATAACCCGAAATAAAATCTAGCTTTGAGAATACACAAGACCCACTTAGCTGATCGAAAAGATCATCGATGCGTGATAGTGGATACTTGTTCTTAATCGTCACTTCGTTCAGAGCTCGGTAGTCTACACACATCCTATATGAACCTTCTTTTTTCTTCACAAGTAAAACTGGAGATCCCCAACTTGAAGTACCGGGACGAATCCAACCTTTCTTCAGAAGTTCGTCCAACTAAGTACGGATCTCCTTCAATCCTTCTGGACTTAATCGGTACGGAGCTTTGATTACCAGTTGGGCACCAGGTATTAAGTCAATGCTGAATTCAAGAGCTCGATTAGGAGGAAAACTTGTTATATCTTCAGGGAACACATTCTCGAACCCTCAAACTACCTCTGGCTTTTCTTTTTCTTCTGGTAGAGTAAACACTTCTGCATTCTTTGGCTTGGCACGGAAGATTCCTGGCTCTAAAGTTTTATCTCCACTCTTGAAGTAAAAGACTGGGTGATCTAGTATCTCAAATACTACCCTCCTTTGAGGGCAGTCAATCATAGCATAGAAAACTCCCAGCCAGTCCATCCTTAATACAACGTCGAAATTTGGGATGTCTGGTACTTTGAAATTTGTGTAGAATTCTCGTCCGCAAACCACTATTGGAAACTGATCAAATCCCTCAGTTGCTTTCAATAATCCATTCCCGAAACTGACATTCCATCTTGAAATGAGTGGCTTCACGGGAATCACATGTGTTCTCACAAATCGTTGGGACATAAAGCAGTGTGATGCTCCAGTTTCGAAAAGTGCGAGTGCAGAAAGGGTAGCTACTAGTATAGTACCTAAGTTGTGTGAGGTTGGTTTTAGATACAGGAAAAATATAGTGATGTACAAGGATTGAAAAGATGTGAAAGGATTGGGAATTACCATTGATGATTGGCCTGTGGCTTTGGCTTCCTCAACTGTCATTATGAAAGCCTGACGTCTGGATACATTCCTCATTGCTGGAGGCACATTCCTCTGTCCTTGGGGTATATTTCTATGCCCTTGAGGCACGTTTCTCTATGCCTGATGGAATTATTGAGAAGGATGTGCAGGAGGTCCACATGGAGGTAGTCCAGGTAGAGCTAAACGAGGTGTAAGAGCTTGAATAGCTAACCGCTGCGAGACTGTGATTGCGGGTCTAGGTGCTGGAGCTGGGTTGAGACAATATGGACATGCTCCAATGGCGTGAGTGGATGCGCCACAAACCAAACATAAGCCATTTGCATGCCTGCAGTCTTTCGCCAGGTATCCGTTCTTTTTTCAGCAGAAGCAAAAGTCTGGACTGGTCCGGTTAAATGTTACTCTCTGTCTCCTGGGTGCAAAAGTTAGCCTGGAAGAGGCTCCTCCTGCCATTTGAGTGGCAGGGCATTTCACACTGACAGTCTGAGGTCTGCCCTTCTTATTCACGACTGCCTCATAGCGTCAGACGACCTTCAGAGCAAGATCATGGGTTGGGAAATCCCTTGTAGTGAGTGCAGCTTGGATTTCCGGGTCTAACCCTTACTGAAATCTTCATGCCTAGATCTCAGCAGCCGGGATCAGGTGTGCTGCGAACCTGTTATGACCTTGTGTTAGCAGTGTAATAAGTGATATCAGGAAATTGAATATTGAGACAATATCTTACCTGCTAAGCATGGTAAACTCAGCATCGTATTCATCCATGGATTTGCTCCACATCGAGTCTTGTTGTAAGTGGATGAACTGCCATTACATGTCGAAACAGGCAGTCTCATGGAAGTATTTCACGTCGAACATATCGCGAAACGTCTTCCATTCAATCAGTTGGGCGAGTCGGCTTTCTTCAGCCTTCCACTAGACTCTGACGTTATCTGTTAGTTGCAGCTTTGCAAATTTCACCTAAGCAATCTCTGGCACTTGTGTTGCTGCCAGATCATCTTCGATAGACTAAGCCCATTCTTCTGCCTCCAGTGGGCTCTCTTTTCCTGAAAAGTGCTTTGGGTGCAGTGCCTGGAATTGCTTGACTCCGGGTGCCTCAGCCTCTGGGTGGTGCATGAGGATAGCAGTTTGCTGCTGCTGACCCTCCAAGAGGCTCTTGATTGCCTCGATTAGTACCGTTTTCTCGTTGATGGGAGCTGCAATGGTAGGTGGTGGTAGAGTGGGCGATGGAGTGTTGCCATTGACGTTCGTGCTGGTGCTATTGGGAGAATCCATGACCTTGATAAAAAAGGAATGGTTAGGATAGATTCAAGAAATTTGAAATGTAAGGAATGTATAGTTGTCGATTCTTATAATTCTTGTGATGTATTACTTAGGATTCCATGCAGAACTGACCCACATGGGCCGCCAACAAAACCTGTCACGCCTCGCTTCCTGGTGTACGGAAGTGGTGACGTGGCAAGCCCGCAACGTATTTACTAAGAAATAAATTCGTTAAGTGTAATTAAGCAATATATGTATAAAATGCACAAGAATTGACAAGAGATATAAAATAAACAGCAACTTTTATTAACATTCATGTTTACATTACAACTGCTTTGAAAAGGAAAGATACAATGATATAAAGCAATGCCTAAAGAGTGTCATACAAACTGAAATAAGTATAAGATGAACTAGAAGTCCTGCTGGGCAATGAACTGGTCCAAGTCCTCCTGGCTCGGCTCGATCTCCTGAGAGTCCGGTCCTCCTGACGAACATTCCAAAGAAAGAAATAGACTGGAATGTCGTCAGCGAACTAGCGCTCGGTAAGTCCCAAAAGAAAGAAAGGAATATAGCAAGTAATGAGAATTGAACTGGTAAGATGTGCAGGTATAAAATTGCTATTCTAACGTAGTTGTTTGTATCTTGGTATAGAAAGTATTTGTATATATGAGAGAAGTCCATCTTACCTCGTGGACTATGATAACATGTAGTACAAGGCCCTGTCAAAACCCAAGGAACAACGGCACGAGTGTTCATGTAGGTGTCTTTTAGTGATCATCTCATGCCACTTTAATACATTCCGTACCAATATAACTTGTTAACCCCGCGTAATGTTTTGTATAGATTATATTTACAAAGCTTGCCGAGACCATGGATACAAATTGTTCAAGTAGTCAGGTTCAGGATGTAAGCTTGTAGTCATGTCAAGTTATTGCCATGGTTCGGTCAAGTCAAGTCTTGTATTCAGATTTGATATTCAGGTTCATGTTTAAGTATACATGTTAGAGTTTGGATTCATGTTTGAATTAGACTCAGACTGAGTCAGACACTTGCAACTGATTTAGATCCTGAATTAGGTTCTGGAGTTATCGGTAACTGCTGTACATGAACGGCAGGATTTGTGTCTTTTTCCAAGACAATTACCATTGATAACACCGTTAAGTTTTCTATCTTAAATAGGCAAGCACTCACTTTCTCTGGCTCCCCGGGGCTCAAGAGAATTGATCCCGCTTAAACCTATATTTACTAAAGTTCTTAAATATAGTTTTATATAACTCGAGGGCGTTTTATGAAAAATATTTTTCATATAGTTTCAAAATAACCTCGAGAAATTATTTATATTATTAAGGGTTTCCATGGATATGAATTTTAGGGATTTGAGGTAGTGATAATAGTTTAGATTGGAAAGTTCATGGTATTTTACTGTAAAACTTGATTTTTGTTGGTATCTTGATGAAACTTGTAATTCTTTCATTTGAAAAATATAAGTTTATTATATTTTGAAAATATATGGATTTTGTAATATTTATATAATTATTAAAAATTAAATTTTTTAATTAAGTAGAAAAATTCGTTTTTCTTAAAAACCATATTAAAAACCTTTCGAGACCGAATGCTCCATGAGGAGGTTTGCATCTCGCTCTACTAGCCCAAGGATGTGCAATAATCCGCACCATCCAATAGCGGGTCCCCTAAAGAGAGTTGTAGAGGCTTATTTGCAAAGAAATTTAAAATACAATTTAAAAAAATCCGGTTTTTTAGTAAATTGTATTTTAATATAATATTGTATCCGTAACAAAAATACATTCAAAGGATATCGTGCTATGGACACCATGTGTGTACGTAAGAGGTAGGTTGTTACCTTATGAAGTTTCCTAAAGGAATGTTTAAGCAAAACAAATAAAATGATATAGAGAAACTTCATGGTATTTTAATGTAAATGTTGAGGTAAAGTTATTTTGTATGATATTTTTGTTTAAAAGTTGGTTCTAAACATTGGTTTTATGTTAACAAGTATGGTGTAGGAATATGAATGAAGAATATATAAGAAAAAGGGGAATTATAGAGTTTTAGAAGAAGATGTCGGTATTAACTCCACTTCCGACATATGTTTTGAAAATGAACTTTTAAAGAAAGGGAATGAGGATTGGAAGGGACTTACACTATAGGAGGCTTAAAGAAAGGTGTAGGAAAAGAGGGTTGTCGTTGTGGCATCGCGGGATCGCCGGAATTTGCTTTGATTCTTGTCGGAACTTGATCGCTTGCTAGCTCCTCTTCTACTCCACTCGTACTTAAGAAAATTTGAAAGTTTTGGCTATAATTTTCAGAATGATGAAGGGCTAGGGCATGGGGTAGTATTTATAGTGTGGAATTAGGGTTTTGGAATTAAAATGGTGAATTAAAATGGATTAAAATTTGGTTTAAAGGTGAAATTAAAAGTCTCTGTTTGATTGCTCAAACAAACAGTGCAGAGGAGTTAGGGGTAGGGGAAGGGTCGTGTGTGCAAAGCCCGGGCCTCATTGGGCCCGGGAGGACCGTCGGTGCTGGCCATGGGGGCATTTCTGCCTGCCGATTGATGTGAGGGGCCGGTGGATTGGAGCCACGTATTCATATTAGTATTAAATCCCTTTTGCACATGTTTGATTTCTTTAGACTTTTCATTTTTATGTGCATTGCACGTATAAACTTTTGGGCTTCCAAAAAGTTTAAAAATAAATCAGAAAATGTGTCTGATGGGATTCAAATACAGAGGCTACGTCACAGCAGTACAAGGCTTTACCAGTGAGCTACAAGTTGCTTCTTGCTGTTTTTAAACAAAATTAACTTATAACTTGTACTCAAGCTTGTATACTCCTTTCTGTATATTAAATTGAAATTTTTCGTACAGTAAATTTAGAGTCGTTACATCAAGAGTGGGGCCCCAAGAGTAAGGAAACACACGCCCATTTCATATGTTAGTATCGGGACTCTAGGCTATGGATGAGTCGATCCGACTGATATTCGAGTAAAATAAAAAAGAGCTTAATACGGGACTCTTGAAGCTCCGTTGGATTCACACAAGAAACTATCCCAAGTACCCAGAGTATATATTATTTGTAACCGTATAATATACTTAATCATTTTGAGTGATTGATTATAATATGTCTTGATCGAAACCATAGATTGCAAAAGATGTAGAATGAAGTCGAGCGAGTCGAGTAAAATGTGAGTCATGTCAATTGCAATTTCTGGTTCGAGTCAAGTTAGTTCGAGTAGATTGGGTTCGAGTTCATGTTTCAGTTTATATTCAAGTTTGGATTCAAGTTCGTGTTCAAGTTTAGATTCGGGTTTGGATTCAAGTTCAGGTCTTTTTCATATGAATTGATTTAACTGTTGAAGATTTTATGTTCGGGAGAAATCAGACAACTGCTGCACATGGACAACAGGATTTGTGCTTTTTTCCAAGACAATTGTCATTGATAACTCCGTTAAGTTGTCTAACCTGAATATGCAATCACTCACTTTCTCCAGCTTCCCTGGGCTAAGGAGATTTGATCCCGCTTAAACCTATATTAATTTAGAGTCCTTAAATATTGTCTGCATATCTCGAAGGAGTTTTATGAAAAATACGTTAATATTGTTTAAAAATAAGTCTCGAGGGTGAGTTATTATATTTAGAGTTTTTATAAAGATATATTTTAGTTTTTGTGGTATTTTAGTGATAAAACCTAGTTTTTAAAAGTTTATGGTATTTTAATGAAAACTACCTTTTTTGTAAACTTGGTGGTATTTTATTAAAATTTTAAATATTAATTTTAAAAATATATTTTCACAAGTTGTTTGTATTGAAAATACGGATTTGTGGTTTTATATAAATTTTTTCAAAGTTTGTTTTGTTTAGAAAAGTCGTATTTCTTAAAAACCGTATTTTTATTTCCTGTCAAGACCGAATACTCCATGAAGATTTCTGCATCTCGCTTTACTATCCTAAGGATGTGCGATAATCTGCACCATCCATTAGCGGGCCTCCTAATGTTACGACCTGAAAAAGGCACGTGACTGACACTTGAATCATGTGAAGTCTATAGGACCCATCTAATTCAAGTAAGCCAAAAGTCCAGAAAATCTAAACCTTTTAATGGAAAAATAGTGGAGGTGGAGTTTTGAAATAAGGTTTTTTGTACTGAAATCACGTTCTTGCTTTAAAACGTAGATAATAGCATACGAAAACACAATGTTTGTATCTAACTTGAAAGCATTTTCGTCATTAAAAATTTGGGCAGCACCTCCTTTGTAATTTTTAACCCAAAAATGAATACAACCAATACTATATAAGGTATTCCCAAGCGGGAGCTATCTCTTCGCCAAATGGCGGAAACAACCACACAATAAAGTAAGATATACAACGTCGAAGGGCGAGGATCAAAACACAGAAAGAAAGCAAGAAAGCTAACGTATCACCAAGAAAATTCCAACAATAATGAATACAAGAGCGCGACTCTAAGGCCGAAAGAATATACAAGCGGTGTTTCTAAGTCTATAAATATGCATAGTCTGATTGATGGAGCCTTTAACTAGGTACAACTGAAATAAATAACAAGTACAACTAAAATGTAATGTGCATAAACAACGGTGGTCACGATGCAAGTGAACCCACCTACCAAGAAATCACCCGGAAGAAAGTGAAGTGCCAGCAAACTGCTACGGAACCTGTACAGCTAAACCTGCAAAGAAACTGTGGCACAACGGGGGTGAGTTGCCAACTCGTGAGTAGAAGACATCACCGAGTAGAAACCGAATGTATGCCGATCTCCTAGGTCATACAGTACAATACAATAATAATAGTAGCACGATAACTTCTAATAACAGTACAGGTAATAACGTAGACATATATGTAAAGTCAAGCACTCGTATCCGTGTCATAAAGCAACTGCATGTCATATGCATTAGGTATGAATGCATCACTGAAAGGGTGTGTCCAGCAACGACACAGAAAAACCAGGATAAACCTGAGTGCCAAGCATCGACACTCGAAAATATCATGAAAACCGTGTCCATTAGCGACACAAAATCCTCAAATCTCGGGCTCCGTCAGTCCGTATCGGTCCATATCATCAAATCTCACGACTGCGGTCGGTATCCTCCGGATGTCCGCCGAGCCAAATATCACCGGTCGGTAGTGTTCCCCTGCCGGGCTCAACGTCTCTCTATACGGCCTTCTTGTCCCGGGATACCACACCGGGTCCACCATATACCCGCAGACGACGTTTCTCTCCTCGAATCGGGTATGTGTACACACGTAGCTCAAGAACCGAGAAAGCTCATGGTGGACGCTACACACATCATATCACGAGAAAACCGCAATTTCTATTTTGAAATGATAATAAGTTTATAAAATTCTTTGGCGGTTTTCTCCAAATCCCAAAATCTCATGAAAATCGAAACCTCAAAATCATGAGATAATAATGGATAATGGATATCGTCATAAAGCACTAACTGCAGTATAAAATCAGAATATAGGTAAACAATGCATGTGGCATCTAAATACAAAATGCAATGTTATAATTAGCATATGAAATCAGAAATGCTACTTAGCTACAACAATCAGTGTATACAAAGTAATAACAGTTACTACAGTGTGCGTGGTATGGCAATTACCGATGATGATGTGTGTGAGCCGGCAAGCAAGTGTACATGGAATATACGCATCATCGGTAATGGTGCAAGTGTCATAGCAAACGAGATCATAACAGAAAGTAAACAACAAAAGCAACAATAAGGTATATATAACTGTATACGAGCCATACCGTTTATCGTGTTTAAATAGCACGAATCGTTGTTTTTAGAAAAGTAAGGATTACGGTGTTTTGAGAAAAGAGATGTCTTTCGAAAATCCGCAGCGTCCCTCGTTTTATTCTTTGAAAAAGCCTACGATTCGTCGGTTTTGAAAATAGGTCTGACTCGAGCCTAAGTTAACCTATATCTATGCTACTAAAGACTAAACTATGAACCTAGTCGAAGGTGATAAGAAATCTATAATATCCCGAGTCGATATATCTAATAGTCGGTGATCCAACCTCATATCATCACGTGAGGTATTAATACATCATACGACATCCTCGAGTCAAGGGTGCGAATCAATAATCATATACATCTCGTACGGTAAAATCCATCGTATGACATCCTAAAAAATCGAGGGTACGGGTCACATATCAAATATATTATTAGTCATACGGTATCATCATCGTACAATATTAATATCAAGGGGTACGGATCTAAAGTCTCGTACAAATCTATTATTTCATCAAGTCGCGTGTTATTTCATGTTTGAATACATATCGCCCAACGATCCATTATAATATCATATCATATACCATATCACGACTCAATCACATATCAAAATCTCAGGGCATCATGCCCGATCATATTGACTCATCTCCACATATCATATATTATCCTTATCACCCGTGTATATGTACACACACACACACACTCACACATACACACACAAATATACACACAAAATCAAGTGTGTGTGTGTGCGTGCGTGTGCGTGTGACTACATATAACCTGCGATTCACCACCAAGGTAATCATCCTATGGATAGGTCTTCCTAATTTAACCTAAGGTCTTCTAAATACCCTATTCTCTAAGTGTCCAAATATCGCATCCAAACTTACTAATATAGTAATACCTTATTCTACTGTTGCGGGGGTGCTATACGCCATCCATCCGATTTCCCCATAGATATACATCTACTCACCTTGATCCTCGCTTGCCGAAGTCAATGACGCCATGCTTTCCCTTGTCATCCCAAAGTTCACGTGGAGGTACCTACAGTTTTAAATGCGTTATATCATAAAACAAGAATTATATACAAGAAAAGCCGATATGGCACACGAAACACACATAGGTTAGAACCTATGGTCTACGTGTGCAAGAACAATCAAACATCCCTCGTCGTTGACGTACAAACATCAATCGACCGAGACAAAACACAAATATCAAAACTCAAGTTACTAAAAACCACAAAACTCAAAACAACAACTAAGGAAAATAGCTCCAGAATTTGACTCAAGTAATTTGGGACTAAACAAATAATATAGGAGCTAGGTTATAAGGTGTATGAATTACAAGAAAAACCACAACACCATCCCCTGACATGGGCTCGGCAAGATGCTCAAGTTACCCGGTGTCACCGGCTAAAAGTTGAAATCTTAGGTTCGCCTTCTCTTGGTGGTCTCCTAATGGTCTAACTAGGTTAATGTATATGTTTGATTTTCTTATAATTACTCCAAGTTGCTCCAGATTCCCTGCAGACCACACAATTTCATAAAATACGACATCGGACAAATTTCAGTTCAAGTCTTGATGTTTTTCTGAGTTAAAATGGACCAGAACAACACTAACAAGATTTTGGTCACTAATTATATTCAATTACATCCTCAAAACTCAAGATAAACCCTAACCCTAATCTTGGAATTTTCCAATATCATCAAGCCTCACAAGTTTAACTCTAAACTACTCTAGAATATAAGGAAAACTAAAAAATTATTTAAGGGTATAGGAATTATCTCATTTGGCAACTAAGGAAAAACCCTAGATGATCCCAAGTGCTCAAAGTCTAATCTTAATTCCACCATAAAGTTTAGGATGGGGTTTATGTCACTTTTTGTGAAGGGGAGATGGGGTTTTGATTGAGTTTTTGAGATGATTGTGGGTGATAGAGAGGAGGTGGAGGAAGTGGAGAAATGAGATGAAGAGGATGAAGATGAGAGAGATGAAGAAGAAATAAAAACAAGCCATGTGTGTAGAAGTCCCCCCTCTTTCTCCCTCCCTCTCTCTCTCACATGGTCGCATACCCCCATGTCTCATATCTATCTCTTCATTTAAAATTTCTTTTTCTTTTCTTTTATATTTTTTCCCTCTTTTTTTGAAACAAAAGAACAAAATCATTTTAGAAAAGGAAAAGAAGCCATGGTTCAATTTAAATGCAACAAGTGGTTTGCAACATGATTTGTTGCATGCCATGCACATAAACATGATTAACGCATAATTAGTAAATATTAATCGAGTTTAGTAAATAACCCATTTACAATTAATTGTATAATGATTCATAAAATGCCTAAATCACATAAACACCTTCAAATCAATAATTTATATTAATTTCCCAATTATTTTCCAAATTATCGGTATATAATTATACCTTTTCATTAAAACTAATCTCCATACTTTTAAAATATTCATAATATTTATTACTTAATTATTTAAATTCCGAAAATAATATTTTATTTTTCTAAAATGTTACACCTAACGAGAGTTGTAGATGCGCAGTTGCCAAAGATTTAAGAATATCGATTAAAAGAAACCCTTTTTTTAAAAATAAAAACTGTGGTATTTTAATGAAAACCTTATACTTTGAATTAACCATATACTTAGAATATCATACTATGAAACCATAGTGTGCGTGTGGGGTAGGTCGTTACCTCGTGCAATTTACCTAAAGTTATATTTAACAATTATTGAAATAATGGTTACACTAAAGTTCATGGTATTTTTATGACAAAGTTTGCTAGATGATTATTGGATATGAAATTTTGGTTACATAAAAGGGTAATTGATATGAATATTACTTTGAAGTGATATTAGGGAATTGGTATGAAGTTTTAAACATAGCAAAGCGACAAAAAATGTTTTAAATACAAAGGTTATATACTAACTCCGCTTTTATCGGTATGACCTTAAATGTGATTTTAGTTGAAAAGAAGAAGAGGGAAAAGGGACTTACAAATCTAGGTGTAGGAGAGAAAAGAGGAAGGAGGTAGGGATGTAGACTTACGGTTTCCGCTTGCACTCGTACAAATGAGAAAAAGAAGCCTCGGTTGAACCGAGACCTGCGGTGCATGGAGACTTGAGTTTGAGTCCGATTACGCGCACAAGAACGGACTCTAGGTAGCTAATGTGTGGAGGAATGAACTTGAGCGACGGAGTTGGTTTAGACTTGTACGCTTAACTTCCTTTGCTAGAGTGAGACTTGAGAGAGAGAATTTTGAATGGTATTTTTAGAATAATCTAAAAGAAGAACTAAGGAGAAAGGCTAGGTATTTATAGGGGTAGATATAAGTGTAAATGAAATTAAAAAGATAATAAAATATATTAAAAGTGAGGGTAAAGGGGTAGATGAAGGGTCTGGGGTTCTCTGGTTAATTGTAGGAAAATCAAATAGGAAAAAGAAATAGTAGGGAGCTAAAGGGATGCACGTGCAAAAAATGGTGGAATTTGGGGCTGGTTCAACCGCCGGTGACGGTAAAAATGGATAAACTGGCGGACCAAAAGGAGAGTAGGGTCTTGGGCTTCATGCAGTGCCTTCATTTGGTTATTTATGTCTCATTTTTATTGATTGATTTATTTGCAACTCTTCGTTTCTCCGTGTAATGCACGTTCAACTCTTGGGCTTCCGAAAAAATTTAAAAAGAAAAATATTAAAAATAATTAGAACTGATGGGATTCGAACTTCCAGGCTATGGGGCAGCAGTGTAGAGGCTTAACCAGTCAGCTATAAGGAGTTTCTTGTTCATAAGTTATCAAAAATAACTTATAACTCGAAACCAGGACATAAATACACTCTTTTGTTAACATTTGATCAATAAAAGTGTATAGGACTTTTAGGGTCATTACATCCTATCCACCTTAGAAAAATTTCGTCCTCGAAATTTATACTAGGGGTTGTTGTAACAGATTCAAGAAAATTTTTGGTTAAAACAAAGGATGCCTTATATATTATGTTGATGAAGGAACTACTAATATCGTACCGAAAGTGCGTGAAAAAGTTCAGATAGATAAAAGAACAAAGGATGCAAGAATTGTAAAAGGCTGAAAAGATGGAAGGAGTTTTACCGGTCTTATCTTGACCCATGGCTTTGTCCTTTACGGTCGATAAAGTGAAAGCCTGACGTCTCGGTACATTTCTCTGTGCACGCTGGTACATCGATGGTTAACGAGATAAAGGTGGTTCACATGGAGGTGGTGCAGGAAATGCTAAACGAGTAGGTGGAGCTTGAATAGCTGGTCTACTTGTGGGGGCTGGGCCAGTTCGGTTGTGTGGGAAAGTTCCTATAGCGTGTGAGGATGATCCACATATCAAACAAAGACCATTTGCTCGACGGCAATCCTTGACCTGGTGTCCGATCCTCTTACAATAGATACAGAAGTTTGGTTCAGTCTCGGAAAATGATCCTCCTGGCCTCATAGATGGCGTTGGGAGAGTTGGCCTAGAAGAGGCCCCTTCGGTAATCTGGTTGGTGAGACGTTTCATCCCGGCCGATTGTGGTCTTCCCTTCTTCATAATGACAGCTTCATAACGACGGGTTGACTTTAAAGCTGCTTCATGTGTTAGGTATTCTCCCGTTGCTAGGGCAGTCTGGATCTCGGGGTCTGATCCTTGCTGGAAGCGCCTGGCTCTGATTTCTGCAGTAGAAATTAGATGGGCAGCGAATCTGCCGAGTATGGTGAATTCGACATCATACTCATCCACTGACTTATCCTACATGGATCCTTGTTACAGGTGTATAAATTTCTGTTCCATCTCAAAGTGTATGGTTTTCGGAAAATACTTGGCGTCAAATAGATTACGGAAAATCTTCCACTCAATCGGCTGCTCAGGACGGCTCTCCTTGGCCTTCCACCAGACTCTGGCATTGTCGGTAAGTCGAAGTTTTGCTATTCTGACCCATGCCACTTCTGGAACTTGGGCTGCTGCTAGGTCGTTTTCTATGCTCTGAGCCCATTCTTCGGCTTCAAGCGGTTTCTCTTTCCCTGAGAAGTTCTTCGGGTGTAAGGCTCGAAATTGTTTTACTCCCGATGCTCTTTAGAGCGGATGAAATTCTGTTGAAGGAGAGCAGTCTGCTCCTGCAAAATCATACTTTGAGCCTACTGACCTTCAAGTAGGATTTTGATAGCCTCCAAAAGTATCGTCTGTTCTGTGAGTAGAGTGGCTATGGTTGGTAGAGGCAGTAGAGCGATAAGATTAAGTGGTGATGGTGTACTTCTATTGACGTTGGTGCTAGTGTTATTGGGAGAATCCATCACCTTAGATAGAGAAGAAAGATTACAATAGATTCAACAGAAATTGGAATGTAAAGAATGTAAAGTTGTTGAATTTCATCTTTTTATGATATATTGCTTACGATTTCATGCAGAACGACCTGCGTGGGCTACCAATAAAACCTGTCACACCCCGCTTCCCAGTAGACGGAAATGATGACGTGAGAAGCTCGCGGCATATTTATCTAGAGAATGTCATTCCCTAAATAAATATACTAAGCGTATTGAAACAATAATATACAATGCAAGAATAAACGAAGACTGTAAAATTTTCAACAAATATCTTTATTTACATTCAACTTCAAATATTTACAAGTATATGAGTTTCTGCTGGAAAGTAAATACAATAAAATGCTTAAACATGTGGCATACATAAACTGAAGAAAAAAATGAAGCTAAGCTAGTCGTGAGTAGCAATCCAGTTGTAGTCCTCCTCTGTGGCATCCACTTCCTCCGTCTCGACCATATCTGATCAACATTCCAAGAAAACAAGGATGGATGGAATGCCCGTCAGCGAACTGGTGCTCGGTAAGTCCCAAGGATAAAGTAAGAGTAAAAATGACAAGTGTAGAATATATATAACAAGTAAGAGTATATGTTCATGGGTAAGTATAAACTATAGATCTCTATATGGTCACCATGTTAACATTAACTTCCAAGTGTGAATGTCAATACAGCTGTAGAAATATTCACGAGCTCAAGAATGGAGCCCCGGGAGCAAGGAAACACGGGCCCATTTCATGTGAGCTGTGGATGAGTCGATTCGACTGATATTCGAGTAAAATAAAAAAGAGGTTAATACGGGACTCCTGAAGCTCCGTTGGATTCACACAAGAAACTATCCCAAGCACTCCGAGTATAAATAGTCTATAACTGTATAATATACTTAATCAATTTGAGTGATTGATTATAACATGTCTTGATCGAAACCATAGATTGTGAAAGATGTAGAATGAAGTCGAGTGAGTCGAGTAAAATGTGAGTCATGTCAATTGCAATTTCTGGTTCGGGTCAAGTCAGTTCGAGTAGATTGGGTTTGAGTTCATGTTTCAGTTTAGATTTGAGTTTGGATTCGAGTTCAAGTTCAAGTTTAGATTTGGGTTTGGATTCGAGTTCAGATCTTTTTCATATGAATTGATTTAACTATTGAAGATCTTATGTTCAGGAGAAATCAAACAACTGCTGCACATGGACGGCAGGATCTGTGTCTTTTTCTAAGACAATAACTCCGTTAAGTTGTCTAATCTGAATAGGCAAGCGCTCACTTTCTCCGGCTTCCCGAGGCTCAAGAGAATTGATCCCGCTTAAACCTATATTAATCTAGAGTCCCTGAATATTGTCTGCATATCTCGAGGGGATTTTATGAAAAATAAGTTAATATTGTTTAAAAATAAGCCTCGATGGTGAGTTATTATATTTAGAGTTTTTATAAAGATATATTTTAGTTTTTGTGGTATTTAGTGATAAAACCTAGTTTTTAAAAGTTTATGGTATTTTAATGAAAACTACCTTTTTTGTAAACTTAGTGGTATTTTATTAAAATTTTAAATCTTCATTTTAAAAATATATTTTCATAAGTTGTTTGTAGTGAAAATACGGATTTGTAGTTTTATATAAATTTTTTAAAAGTTTGTTTTGTTTAGAAAAGTCATATTTCTTAAAAACTGTATTTTTATTTCCTTTCGAGACCGAATATTCCGTAAAGAGTTCTGCATCCCGCTCTACTATCATAAGGATGTGCGATAATCCATACCATCCATTAGCGGGTCCCCTAACGAGGGTTATAGAGGCGCAATTGCCAAGAACTTAAGAATATCGATTAAAAACCCCTTTTTTAAAATAAAAACCATGGTATTTTAATGAAAAGTTTATACTTTGAATTAACTATATACTTAGAATACCGTGATATGAAACTATAGTGTGCGTGTGTGGTAGGTCGTTACCCCGTGCAATTTTCCTAAAGATATATTTAACAATTATTGAAATAATGGTTACACTAAAATTCATGGTATTTTTATGAAAAAGTTCGCTATATGATTATTGGATATGAAAATTTGGTTACATAAAAGGGTAATTGATGTGAATATTACTTTGAAATGATATTAGAGAATTGGTATGAACTTTTAAACATAGCAAAGTGACAAAAATTGTTTTAAATATAAAAGTTATATGCTAACTCCGCTTTTGTCGGTATGACCTTAAAATGTTATTTTAGTTTAAAAGAAAGGGAAGGGGAAGGGACTTACAAATCTAGGTGTAGGAGAGAAAAGAGGAAGGAGGTAGGGATGGAGACTTATAGTTTCCTCTTGTACTCATACAAATGAGAAAAAGAAGAGAAGAAGTTTCGGTTGGGGAACCGAGACCTACGGTGCGTGGAGACTTGAGCTTGGGTCCGATTACGCGCACAAGAATGGACTCTAGGTAGCTAACGCGCGGAGGAAGAAACTTGTGCGACGGAATTGGTTTAGACTTATGCACTTAACTTCCTTTGCTAGAGTGAGGCTTAAGAGAGAGAATTTTGAATGATATTTTCATAATAATCTAAGAAAAGAACTAAGGAGAAAGGTTAGGTATTTAAAGGGGTAGATATAGGTGTAAAGGAAATTAAAAAGATAATAAAATGTATTAAAAGTGAGGGTAAAGGGGTAGATGAAGGGTCTGGGGTTCTCTGGTTAATTGTAGGAAAATCAAATAGGAAAAAAAGTAGCTGGGAGCTGAAAGGATGCACGTGCAAAAAATGGTGGAATTTGGGGCTGGTTCAACCGCCGGTGGAGGTCAAAATGGAGAAACCGGCGGTCCAAAAGGAGAGTGGGGTCTCGGGGTTCGTGCAGTGCCTTCATTTGATTATTTATGTCTTGTTTTTATTGTTTGATTTATTTGCAACTCTTCATTTCTCCGTGTAATGCACGTGCAACTCTTGGGCTTCAGAAAAAAATTTAAAAAGAAAAATATTAAAAATAATTGAAACTGATGAGATTCGAACTTGCAGGAGCTATAAGGAGTTTCTTGTTCATAAGTTATCAAAAATAACTTATAACTCTAAAGCAGGACAGAAATACACTCTTTTGTTAACATTGGATCAATAAAAGTGTATAGGACTTTTAAGGTCGTTATAGGGTCGAGGGTAACTCGTTGCATCTCGGGGAACATTTTTCCATGATGTTTTTCTAATTTAGTCATTGTTTTTTGTTGGCTAAAAACTATCGTTGTTTCTATTATGTGTGGCTGTCTAAATATCAATGTTTTTGCGTTCTTCCAATCTATGTGGGCTCTTGGTTTGGACCGAGAACCCGCGAGGCAGATCAGGGGTTCCCTGGGGAGTTCCCGGGTGCTTTGGATGGGTCGTTCGGACTCTAGATGTTAGCAAATAGTTTGGTTTTTGGACATCGGAGTGCACTTTATTTTCGTCATTTAGAATTTCGAGTTTGAGCTTTGCGGGTGATGAATTCTATGGTCATGAGTTTTGTATCTGTGTATATGTGTTGTTAAATTTCGTCCAATTGCTATATGTTCAATTAGATGGGTTGCACACGTGTTTGTGTTGCTTTCTTGTTGTATATATATCTTGTTTATGGTTCGACGGATTGTCGTGTTGGATAGCCCTCGTGCATTTACTTGTACAGTTTTAGTTTATATATGTTGTATTCATTTGTTCGGGACGAGCTCCAATTTGTAGCCGCCGTTTCCATTTTATGTATATTCTTTTATTGGGGCTCAACCAGGATGCGATCATTGTCACCCTTATATATATTTCATTTCTGTACTAGGATTACCCCGTGGAGGTGCGCACGAGTCACCGGATTCCAGAATTCAAAGGGTAGCTATCTCATGGAGTTGAGATCGTGCTACCTATTTCTAGGATTGGCGGATGGCTCGCCGCGCTCACAGGGGGTTAGGATCGATATTGTACGGGCTATCTACACGACCAGAAAACGTCGCGTTTCATTGGCGGCTCAGATGAAACGCAGTGCTCCAAGTTTAACTGCTATTCCATATTGTTTGTCTCATGCTTGTAATGATTATTATTTACTTGTGATGACTATTATCTGCATGCGATGTTGATATACATATATTATATATTAGTAGATGCTTCTATATGTTTTGCATCCGTGCCAGCCCTGTCCCCGTCCTGCCGTAAGTTAAGTAATCTTACGGTGAAGACCCGGGACCCCGTGGCAAACGCGGATAGAATATAAAAGTATGCTATATTGGTTATTTCTGGTGTGGCTTAGAAACTTGATTGATGGGACTGCGTTATACGTTTAATGTAAGGAAAGCAAACCCGTTTGATGTTGTCGAAACCAATTTTTAAAACTACTCGGTTTTCTTTAAAACTATAGTCATATTCTTTTGCTTTGCATTGAGGTATTCAGTTAGGAATATCCTGCACCTCATTCTATGAGGAAAGATCCTTGATCTCTTCACGGGGAGTTCGCTCTTAAGCAAAAGTTTATGTTACTAGTTTTAAAAGCGGAGCCTAAACCACTCTATTTCCAAACCATTCGAGTTCCTTCAATGATAACAAGTTCATTACGTTAAAGGTTTTTCGCCAAAAATCAGTCATAGCCCTTCGTCATTTCAGATTAGTATTGCTTAGTATTTGTGCTGCGTTTGTTGACCTCGTCAAGGCGTAGTGTTCGGTAGCTATTTATTACTTTTCTGTTGCATAGTAATGCGATTAGCTCGGACAATCGTACGGCCTTATTGACCTCGTCAAGGGCTCGTACCGATGGGTTTAGATTAATTTAGGATAATGACGGATTGAACTTGACTAGCGACTTATGTTTTTTTGACCTCGTCAAGGTTATAAGACGCTAGGGGCGAAAATCATATTGGGAGTTTCAAATATAAGGGAAACTTACTAAGTTTGCGCATACCTTCTGGAGTGTGGTAATTTTGATCGGCTTCCATCAAAGTTATCACACAATAATAGTTGGGTCCTGATTCCCACTGATGAGTAGGTATTACTCTTCGGGAGATTTACACTTCACAATTAGCTAACATATTAGGTGTCTAGAAAGTGTTAATGAGATTACGCCTCTGTGGAAACAGGGTTATTTAATTGGGTTCGTGCGAAAGCATGGAGGACCTTCATCGAAGTACCAACACTGGCCTGGCTGAATGGTTAGCGAGCTTGTAAAGTGTATATGATCCCGACTAGTTCTTCTTTTAGAGTTTGAAGAAGAATTCAAGGAAACAGTAGGAGCCATCCTGATTAGATAAAATGATTAACCAATCTAATCTTGATCGAATGCACCCTGAGTGTTTCTTTTCTCTCTCTGATTACAGCGACTCATGACTCACCTTAAACTAAAACTCATTAACGAAGTTAATCGAACCTTCTTATACATTTTGGGTTTGGATTGTCATGATTCACGACAAAATCGTATATTTCCCTGCTACTCCTACTTTCCCTTTGCATTTCTCCATAACACTCCATATCATTACGATGATCCATATTCTTTGGAAAGGCCATCGTATAATTACGTACGAACTCGAAAAAGTTATTTCAGTCAAGAATGACAACTGGTTCCGGAGAATTTGGATTGTAGTATTCGGTTGTCTCTTCCCTTTACCTTCTCTCAGGTTGCGAGAGCTTTTTGTATTAGAAGATTACACCTATTACGCTTATTGGATAGTTTTCTTCCAAACCTCAAGCTGGTGCCGAAAGGTAGGGAAGGAAGAAACCAATTAGCTTAAGTGCGGTGTACAGAAGGTAAGATGTAGAGACATATAAAGAAATTGAAGTGAGGGCAAAAGAAATTGTGACTACTATCATGAATCTGGATAATGGAAGAGCCATTACTAGGAATACCTGACCACCTCTTGAAACATTTATGTTTCAGAATTTCTGTGTGCTTGTAAATGAGAACCGATTTCCCAATTAATTTTGACTCCAGGGTATGTATTTACCGGACTTGGATCTCATATCCATACGGCGTTATAGATGCTGAGTAGGAGTAGAATATTGGGAAATGAGCGATTTGATCCTCAATATAGGAATTCGTTGTAATTGGTGACATTGGATTAAATCGTCTGGTTTTACCTAACGGAAAATATTTGGTTTCGAATAACCATTGATATATATGTATCTTTATTTTATAAAGCGTGATATAAATTTTAAGACTTTTGTTCCAAACATTTACTTTTATCAGTTGAGGATAATGTAAGGTGTATTGAATAATGGTGTAAGACATTCTGAACTAAAATACAATTTTCAACCTATAGCACATGGAGTTCGAGTTATTGAACTTTTGGGGCTTATAATGAAAATGCATGTTGTCCGGTGTCCTTCGGGATAAGGAGTTGATACTCTTATTTCATTCAGGTTTATCTATGAGTTATCTGGTTTTAGACACACATTCGTTGAAATGCAAGATCCAAAGATTTTGAGAAGTTTATAAGTATAAGAATAAAGTAGAGAACCTTACGTTGGAAATATTAAGATTTTTCGAAGTGATTGAAAATATAGATACTTATGCTAGGTATTCCGCCGTAGTAATATTGAAAACTTGATTCTCTCTCAGGTTATTCATCTACCGGTGTGCTCCATTATGAGTAATGTTGTATGAACTTTTTCCATTTTGTGATATGCATTGAAAACAGCTGCATGACATTTGAATCAGGTTTCATCTAAATTAATGCCTTTGATTCTATATGGACATAGATTTGTTGCATATCTTGAGATTGTTAAGACATGGAGTTATCCGGTTTCTGTTTAAAATTAGAATCCGGACAAACTCAAGGCACGCTTCGGTAATGGCCGTTTATGGATTATCCCAAGCATTCGCTAGCGTTTTGCTTCTTCCATTTTCAAGATCAATAGGTACATTGATCCTGACTCACCACCTTTTTATAAAAGGAATCTTTTTGCAAAACCTCGTTCGTGCTTGCCTACTGGGCAATCACTTACTTGCCTAGCAGCCCGAGGTCAAACTAGTGGGAGTGTGGTAGAACTGGAAGTGATTCCAGAACCACAAATGGTTACGGAAAATTTAATAGAACCTAAAAATTCAATTGGACTTGACAAACTATTAGCCACTCCACAGATTTTAATAGGTGACCTTAGCCACCCGTGATATACTTTAGTTTTCTTGTAGACTGTGACAGGGATGTCAGCATCACGGTGATGATGGCCCTACTAGTTATCAGTAGGCCATAGAAAATGGTGACTTCCGGATGATGACTTGATATTTTATATCCAAGATGGACTTCACGCGCTTCAGCAAATTATGGAATTTGCTGGGTGCTCCTGAAGGGGTAAAGCTCATTAGGAATAAGTAGATCATTCGAGATCTGTGTAAGTGGAAAGGTATTAACCTAATATAGCTATATTTTTTGTAAAGATTCTCATCAAATACCCGTTGTGGATTGTGATGAGACTTTTACTTCAGTGTCTACGCTAAAATCTATACGGATATGACTTGGCATTGCTGCTGTTCTTGACTATGATATCTGGCAGGTGGATGATTATGATGTCTTTCTAAATGGGAATTTAAAAATACATGTGTATATGACTTTGTCATAGGATTATCGTAGTCAGTTGGAGCAGCGGAAGATGTGCAAGTTGATTATGTCTATTTATAGACTAAAGCAGGTATAGCAGAGACGGATCATCTGTTTTGATGTTAGAGTCAAGATGTTTGATTTCATTAAAATAACAGATGAATCTAGCAAGAAGGGTGTAGGGAGTTATATCTTAGGATTTGGATGACATAC
Source organism: Agapanthus africanus (assembly GCA_030015575.1). Lineage (NCBI taxonomy): Eukaryota > Viridiplantae > Streptophyta > Magnoliopsida > Asparagales > Amaryllidaceae > Agapanthus > Agapanthus africanus. The sequence continues at coordinate 343,759,198 of JASDDO010000010.1, forward strand.
TCCGGATAGGAAGTGATATTCCTATACTACAATCGGTCAAACTTTGGTTGTCACAAGATGACCTGGATGACAGAGATGTTGTCAGAGTTTTGAGTTTACCCTCTTCTGAGAAGAAGTATATTGGATAAGGTTCCAATAAGAATACTGAGATAGGTATGGTGCAGTATGCTGGTTATGACTCGATGGAGGATACAGCCCAAGAAGTTTGTTGGATAAAATTGTTCATTTATGAACTTGGTCCCATCATGTATCCATACAAAATTCTTGAGATGGGGTATCGCTCAGTTCGGAAGATTGTTGATCTCCACAAAGTTGAGATATAAAGAGATGAAGTTGGAATATTGTAGTAGATCCACTCACTAAAACTATTTATCGAACACAGATGTTTTCAAACGAGTTTTGCAAAACTGATTAGTAGAGAAATTGGATATTCGGTCGTATATGGGATATGGGTATGCGATACCGTAATAATTAGCCTTAAGTACAAGTAGGAGATTATTGGATATAGTGCCCTCAAGACAATTATTGTAATTGCAGATAGGCGATTGTGATAATTGAAGGATGATTTATATAGATAGAACAGTCTTGCTCGAGACGATAATATGCTATTTGGTTTGTCTTCATCATTGATGAAGTCCATAGGATTTTTCTTGATTACCAGCATTATGATGGCTATTATATACGTGGGAGCTGGGTATTTCATAAGCACATCCTTAAATGTCCCTAGTCGTAGCAGTATCGAGACCGAGCATCGATATTCCGGAGTAGACTAGTGTATACTTTTCGAGATCCCGACGAGAGGCGGTGACCGGTCTCACAAGCTATTGGTGTTGTGTCACCTAAGATAGTATACATGTACTTACTGAAGGTGAGTACACCGGACGGACTCACCGAGAACTTCTAGATGGTATTATATCTATCGTCAGATGGAAGTTCTAAGGTGGTATAAGTACATATTAGTCTTTTGACCTAAAATTGTCATTTGTCTCGTGTGAGTTCTCACTGTACTTAGATTATTATCTTACCACGGTTCAAAGGAGTTATGAAACAGGTTTTAGTTGGGTACAGTTCCAAGCTACATAGAGGCAGTGAGCGATTGTCGCGAATTCATCTCTTCTGGTATTAGGAGTCAATGGCGCGCTGTGTTTGATTGGTCATCACCCTAAATCCGTGGCCACGGTGGACAAGATTTACTGATATGCGTTTAGTAGTTTCTTAGTTAATGATGATCTTAACTCCGACACGACTTATCGGGATAGTAGGGGTCTGACATTATCCACCCCTAGACCCGATATGCGATACTCTTAGACAAAATGACTGGACTGTGCAGAGATTGTCACATTCAGGCTCAGTAGGGTATGTACGGACTTGATTGTTGACCTCCCTTTCGGCATATACCTGGATAGTCGTTATATACAGTTAGTGTCGCTGATGTGCTTGTGGTTATGGATTTATCCAGTAATTACTTCCAGCGTATTGCCGAGTCTTTAGAGTCCCATACAGAGCGTTTTTCCGGTTCAGGCAATATGATATAGATGACGTATATTAGTACATATATGAGTACGATTAAATATGTATATAGGCTACACGGATTTTAATTGGACGGTTGATAATACTAGTGGCTTAAGATTAAGTCGGATTATTAAATCAGGTTTTGATTTAATAATTTATATATATATATATAATATATTCTAGTATTATTGTTTACTATTCATTTTCTCTTTCTTGGCTATTCGTATTTTTTATACGGATACACGTATATGTATTTCGATACGTATACCGGGTTGTATTATGTATTTATACGGAATATGTTCTAGAAGGAAGAACTCATTTTATGATTTTCTTTTTAGAAAATCATTTGGAAATAAGGTGGAGAGTGAGGTAGCATTGAGTATGGTTGAGGACATGTAGAGAGGAATGGAATTTATTTGTTTATTGGAAAATATTGTGATATTTTTACATGGTTGTAAAAATTTGTAGCCATTTTATTCTCTCATTTCTCATTCACAACACTTAGTTCATTTTGGTATGGTTAGCTTCTTCACCTTCTCCTTCTTTACTTGCTCTCTTGAGCTTTAGATTTGAGAGAAAATGATGTGGAAAATTCCTACACTCCCACTCTCAATTCCTAACGAGCTTGGAGTGTCGGTTGCTGCACTAGGTGAAACTGATGCTTGGATCGGTTCTCTCGGATGGATCATCTTCGGTAAGAGCGGTCGTCTCTCAAGCTTGTTTCCGACGGCCTACGAGGAACTTGGAGGAATCTTCCATGATTAGGTGGTCAAGCATCAAATGTTGTAATCCCTAGATTAGTGTTTGGAACGATCACTAGGGATTAGTTTCTGGTGCTTTTTTGATTTTTTTTTTCGCTTCCGCATCAGCCGCGGCGAGGCGGTAGGAACTTTCATGATGGTAATCTAGGACTTCCCTTTTAAATTTACTATGTACCAAACACCTCGAAAAGTAACTTTAAGATTTTTGGGTCATAAGTGTATACTATGTTTTATGGTTTTTTTAAAAGTAATTAGGAAAGTTTTGAAGGTCCTTGAAATAAAAAGAAAACCCTTGATTTTAATACATGAGATTAACCTCTTACATATTAACGCTTTCGGGGCAAGTGACTTCAAATTAACGTTTTCGAAGAAAACTCGTGGGTCCTCTGGGTACGTGTGTGCGTGGGTGTGCTTGTGTTGTGTGTGATGTGTGTATGAGTGTGTTGTATGCATAGTTTAGCACTTACACACCCGTGTCAAAAACAAAAACAAACAAAAACAAACAAAAACAAAAAAAACCCTCTTAAGTACATATTGATCCGGCAGCATTTATTTGTTAAGGTATAATTAATATGCACTGCAATTTAAGTCCTTATTTTTCGAGTACCGTGTACGGATGCAAATATAGATATATATTTAAATATTTTCTTGGATATGAATATGGTTAAATTTCAATTATTCAATTCCGAATATATATATATATATATATATATATATATATATATATATATATATATATATATATATAGAGAGAGAGAGAGAGAGAGAGAGAGAGAGAGAGAGGATACGAGTATTTGCATAGAAATAGTTAAGTGTATCATTTTTAATTGTAATCCTTGATTTGGGGGGATTTTTTTTTTTTTAGGTTGGATCGTGTACTTTAGTTTTGAATTAGACATCTATGATTTCTCTGAGACAAGTAGCTGAAATCAGCATTGTCTTTTGACTTCGTATTGCTGCCATTGTTTGGTTACTGAAACTTAAAGAAAGCGAAGGAGTAGTAGTAGTTCCTCTAGCAGTAGACTTGGCTTCTGTAGCTTGAAAATATAGACAACTCGTTCGTTGCCCGGAATTTAAATCGAAGTATGTTTCGTAATTCTAGGTAGCTTGTTTATCCTTAGAGCGAAACGTGGTCTTAGTCATGATTAGAGACACAATGAGAGTCGACAATTCAATCGATGTGATGGATAGAGTTATCTCCTTTCCTAGTTACATCACATTATTGATGATCTATGGATTAGATCCTGTTAGTTCATATCCCTTGTTTTTTTAGCAGAGTTTTCTGCTGAGCCTGAGATTTATGCATGCGACATAGTCACATAACTTGTTGGCTTCTGCTCACTTTATGTACCTCTATTTCCTTGTCTGAAATCGATCTATTTTTACAGGTCGTCACCATATCGCAAAGCTCTCTAAGAACTTTAGCTCGATTGAACACCGAACACTAGGATTAGGGATTCTTGCCGGGCTTCTCCTTTCATTGACTTATCTATCTCCATCGATATTCTACTCATTCCTCTTTTCCAATGGTAAGTAGTTTATATATACTTGATAGTAGCTTTAATGAATGTTTTCCATTATTGACTTATACTCATTTCTCTTTTCCAATGGTTAATAGTTCATATATATGATAGTATGTTTTATGTTATTTATGATCATTTAATCATAATTATTGTTGTTGCAGTAAAATTACGCTAATCATCGATGAATACATCTACTACAAGTCAACTGAGAAACGATTCGGTGATGAGCACTTCAAACTCAGGTATGACAAGGCACGTATTAAGCTGAAAATTCGAGTTGTGGTTTCTGTTTTCGTCTGCAATGTCAATGCTTGGATTCATAAAAATGTACTCAGGTATTCAGAATGCCACACTTGATAATCTGCCGAAATGCAAAGACACGAGCTCAAGTCGAGATCCTATTAGTTGTTCATGTAGTCACAGAGCAGATTACACCTTTCACAGCACGATGAAAATAGTAATTCATATGCCCTGTTTACGATTTCTAGGCTTCATATCAAATTTCATATATTGAAGACCTTCATGTTTTGTGGGAAATGATGTACATCTATAAATTATATCCTGGCATAGTAGCTAGCAGAAGTCTTGCACAACTTGTTAGATTCAATCCAGGATTCACACAATCAATGTCAGTTAATTAAACACTTCAAATTATTTCAGTTAACCGAAACACTTCAAAATGGTGTGCTCGACTCCTGAAGTTACGAAAGCCATGCATAACTTGTTAGATTCCACATACATAGTAGTTACCAAAAGCACATCATGTATGTATTGAGGAAATTAAAAAGAAGGAAACAATGGTTGCAAGATAACATAATGCAGCCGCATGATATAATTCAGTTCTTAAAAAGGTATAAGACCCTGGACATAGATATCATGTTACCCTAATTCATTAATTGCATGACTCAACTTTTAAAGCATTGTCAATAACCACTCCTGCTATTGGCTGTTGACGTATAATTTACAGTGTATCAAAAAGAATTTTAAGAAATAGATAGTTAGATAGAAAGCATAGTCTTGCATACCATTACGCTAAACTCACTTCTTGTTTGATATTCTAAAGCAAATTTGGATTATACTAAAATTATATTTTAGTGGCTATTCGAACTGTCTCTTCAGCCTAAGAAAAGTTTTTTAAATCCGTGACATCGCTTTTGTAACAATTTTTATCAAGTACCACAATATTATATATGAAACAAAACTCTAGCATCGTAACCCAATTAATAGATGCAAATAAATTTATAGAGATTTTCTTGAGAAAAACTTTATTGAGAGTTTACTCAAATTGCAATTTTATTCTCGACTTTAAATTCAAAATGAGCGAAGTAAGAAGAGATTTTAAATTTATTTATAGACTCGGAGATGTATAACCAAAATTTCATTTCAAATATTGACTTCTTAAGCTTTGACTACAATCAATTATATTTAAAAAGATTTTGTATAATGAATTTTATTAGAAAACATGAGCTTTTGCTTGAATAACCAATCCTCCAACCACAAGACCAACTAGCATTCCTATTAGAATTATTCTTTATTTTATATTTCATAGCATTATACAAGCTATATACCGTATACCAAACTACAAATCCAGGTGGGGCGGATGCCTAATCTCGTCCCTATAAGGATCCGCTGCAGACTACCTGATGCAAAAGAGACGAGGTATGTAAGCTTGTTATTATCTCATCATACTTGATGTAAGTTTGGGTATGTAAACATCGGCCTGTGTGTGTACCCGGGGGGCTTGCCCCTGGGTACAAACTCCTTAGTACCCATGGGTATCCATGGGTACAAGAAGTACACATGCGGTTGCTACACAGGGACCAGATATTTTGTACCCAGGGATGCGCCCATTGGTACTGGCATCGGTACCAACAGGGGAGCCCGTGGTATTGAGCATATGTGCACTAGTGCATATCTCTTAGCTAATATTTTGCATTCATCATTTTCTCGTTTCAAATTTCGGATAATAGGCTAGTAAGAATAAAATATATTTTTTAACATATATATTATTTATTCATAATAAATTTTTTCATTTGCATGCATATTTTTTTGTGTCATATATTTTGGGCAATCATGTTTAATAAATATTTTAGTTAGATGTACCTCACTCCTGGTTTCCATTTGTTTTAGTATGCATTGTGTACTATTGTCCAATTCATATCCGAACTCGACTTTCTCATATATGTTTTATATTAATGCATGATTTTCTCAAATACTGATTTGTTTTTCAGAAACAAACATGAATAAGATATATAATGCACACCATGCAACTGATACAAAAAGTGTGAAAGGAAATTAAGTTATAATTTTAAATTTAGAATTTCAATCAAAATATGATACACATTACACATTAGGGTAATCTCTAATGACCTCCATCGGTATCCAAAGCAACCAGTTGGCACTACAAATCCAGATGCAGTTCCCACTACATTTTTTCAGAAAGACTTTGCAGGCATTGTTCCGTAAGTGATGTTTATGTTTTGTAACCTCATCCCTATGCATGGATAGCTTGGGCTGCAGTCGAATTTCACCGCAATCAATGTCGCCGATGATCCTTGGGTGCCGCTGTACGTCACCTTACTGATCTTAATCCCCGAGCTCTGAGTTGGGCAGTTTATGCCACTTGGACAGTAATTTTGGTCGATGATGTTTGGATTCTGTACATTTTTCTTGACCGCGTTCTGAAAACTGACTCCCTGAACAAATCCGGTACTAGGTTTTGCCCATGTCTTGATCCTGAGCCCGTTCATTGTTCCACTGAGCGTTACGGTCTTCACTGTTATGTTCTGTACTCCTTCCTCTTGCTCTTGAGATCCTAAACTCCCGATGCTACATATTGGAATACATATATGCATTCGCATCATAAACTTTAAGATGGTATCGTAACCTCAAGTTTATTTAGGAATTTCTGAGTGCATTTGATGCGTACCTGATGCCATGACGACTGGGTCCACAATAGACACCGTCGATCCAAATGTTAGTCGCCCTAGGACCAATAGAGACGCAGTCATCGCTGGTGCTTATGCTTGTTCCTATGATGGTGACCACATGAATACCGTCGGTGTTGGGGCTATTGCTAGGGGCTTTGATCTTCACATTATGCCGCTGTTGCCAAAACTCAAAATGTGAAATAGCTCACTGTATAGGGAAGTAACGCCGCTGATAAGCATGTTCTTGGACTGACTGATCACTACCGACTGCATATATATTGTTTAGGTTATATATATATATATCTATATCTATATCTATATATATATCAACATCGTCGTGGGTGTATCACTCTGTGCGTGTGTGTCATAAAGTTTCTTTTATTGTATCAAAACTCTAAAGTTGTCGAGATGCTTAGTAATATATTTTGAACTGTAACTGTTCGCCTAGATTGTTCCATGAGATTGAGTTCTAAGATAGATTAGATGTTCATTTCAACGTTGTTTCACAGCTTTGAAATGATTATCTATTCTATTACAGTGTACTCGGAGAACAGCGGGGAGGTGCTGCCGAAATTTACTCGAAACGGTTGAAAGCACAAGTGATGGGCGTTCGCTCTATACATTCTTAATGGGATAGAAGCCTACCCCCGACAGCCGGAACACACATATACAACAAGAATACACAACAAACGCATAATTAGAGAGCGATTCGAGATGTTCGGGTTAAAACCAATATATGATAATATAAAACCTTCATATTCTCATCGATACTCATATATGAAACTAAAAGCGCCACTTAGTCCCCGTCTATCGGTTAACATACATGCGATGCTCGTCGTGACCTAGAACTATACGAAGGTTGTTAAATATCGGACAGTATAGCTCGATACTAACAACCGTCGTATAGTCTACGCGACGAGAAAATTCAATCGTATGGTAACCCATAGATTTGTCCCGTGTGGACAAGTTAAGAATGTATAAAGCAAACGCCTTCATTCACTTGTGTTTTCATCCGTTTCGAAATATTTCGTCGGTACCTTTCCGCTGGTTCTCCGTGTACAAAGATAGATTAGATGTTCATTTCAACGTTGTTTCACAGCTTTGAAATGATTATCTATTCTATTACAGTGTACTCGGAGAACAGCGGGGAGGTGCTGCCGAAATTTACTCGAAACGGTTGAAAGTACAAGTGATGGGTGTTCGCTCTATACATTCTTAATGGGATAGAAGCCTACCCCCGACAGCCGGAACACACACATACAACAAGAATACACAACAAACGCATAATTAGAGAGCGATTCGAGATGTTCGGGTTAAAACCAATATATGATAATATGAAACCTTCATATTCCCATCGATACTCATATATGAAACTAAAAGCGTCACTTAGTCCCCGTCTATCGGTTAACATACGTGCGATAATTTATTCTTTTCAACGACAAACGCACACACAAAGCATATACACGGATTTTCTCCTTTGTCAGTAACTATCCCGTTCTTATATTTCTCAATATAGTCAGCATAACCTACAATTTATATGTTATACAGTCTAACATGGCCCATGAGTACGTCAGTGTTAAGGACTGGATGTATGTGGATTGGAAACAACGTATGCAACCTAAGTTTGTCGCAGGAGTTGCTGCTTTCCTTGAATTTGCACGCGTACATAATAAGATCATAATAGAGAAGATTCTCTGTCCGTGCGATAGATGTGGCAATAAGTACTGGCAGAAGGTAGAATTGGCAGAGCTTCATATTGTAAAACATGGGTTTACTAGACTTTATACAACTTGGAAATATCACGGGGAAGGAGAAGAATGCAGTACTGCGGCAGAAGAAGAAGGAGAACACGATAATGCGGCAGGAGAAGAAGAAGAATTCGGTAATGCGGCAGGAGACGGAAATTTATTTCCATCAGAAGAAATGGAGGATATGGTAGAGGCTGCCCTAGGTGAATCTATTCGTACCGAAGATGACATTCCTTCCGGTCAAGGACCGCGTGCGGATAAATATGAAAATTTCATGAATGATGCTAGGAAACCAATTTATGAGAATGCGAAGTATTCCACCTAATATACCTGTGAAGATAGCACGATACTTTCCCATAACACAGAGGCTACAGAGGCTATTCAGGTGCAAGAAAACAGCCGAGGCAATGATTTGGTATCACCGTGCTCCTCCAAGCGGAAATGGAAAAATGAGTCATCCAAGAGATTCACCGGCATGGAAGGATTTCGATAAGAAGCACGCAATATTCAGTAGCGATCCTCGCAATGTCCGGCTCAGACTGGCTACCGATGGCTTCTGCCCATTCAACTATATGGCTGGAAGTCACAGTACATGGCCCGTTGTAATGATAATTTATAATCTGTCTCCTTGGTTGGCTATGGACCAATCATACTTCATGATGGCTCTTCTTATCGACAGACCAAACTCACCAGGGAACAATATCGACGTCTATCTCCGACCTCTGATCGAGGAGTTGAAATCTTTGTTCATTGATGGTGTAGAGACATATGATTCAAACACAAATACAACCTTAATACTGCATGCGGCTTTAATGTGGACAATTAATGACTTTCCTGCGTATGGAATGCTATCAGGTTGGTCCGTACATGGTCACAAAGCATGTCCTCATTGCCATGAACACACAACATCAAAATTTTTGAATTTTAGCAGGAAGCTTTGTTATTACGGCCATCGACGTTTTCTGCCTTCAGACCACCCCTATAGGTTAGACACGGTTCACTTTGATAGTCATCAGGAGCTTCTTGGACCTCCATCCCCATTGTCCGGAGAGGACGTGACTGCTAAATGGGATGGTTACAATAACGTGACCTTCGGGATGGATCCGACGAAACAGGTCAAACCACAATATTGGAACAAGTTAAGCATTTTCTCCGAGCTTCCGTACTGGTCTACAAATTCAGTGCGTCATTGTCTGGACGTCATGCATATAGAGAAGGGAGTATCAGAGCACATACTTAACTTGCTTCTTTGTAAAGACGGGAAATCGAAAGACAACATGAATGCTCGGATGGATCTACAAGAGTGGGGAATAAGAAGTGAATTGCACCCTAGACCGGTAGCGGGTAAACCGGGCAAGTTTGTACTTCCCAATGCCGCTTATCATATGTCACAACCGGAGAAGAAAAGATTCCTGCAGGTGTTGCATGATTTGAAAGTCCCCACAGGTTTCTCAGGATCATTCAGCAAGAAAATAAAAATTGTGAAGGGCAAGATCGATGGGGTGAAAATTCATGATCACCATGTTATCGTGGAGCACCTTCTTCCATTAGCCCTCAGGACTTCTCTCCCCGACTCGGTTGGTCTAGTAATCAACGACCTATGTTGTTTTTTCAGGGAGTTGTGTGCTAAAACACTGGAGGTTGCGACGCTGGATAAACTAGAAAATTCTATTGCGTTGATACTTTGCAAGTTTGAGCGTATTTTCCCACCGTCATTCTTCGATATCATAATACACTTGACGGTTCATCTTGCAACTGAGGCGAAGTTAGCCGGACCGGTACAATATCGATGGATGTATCCCTTCGAGAGGTACATGTAATTTTTCGTTTCGCGCAATTTATAAATTTATTGTTGTCCTGTATGCCCGTATTTATTTATTCAACATATTCTCATTAGGTACCTCCACACTCTTAAGAAGTATATACGCAATAAAAATCGACCAGAGGGTTCTATCATGCAAGGTTATCTTCTTGATGAAGCAACCACATTTTGTTCCTGCTATCTGGATGAGAACATTGAGACAAGGCTTAACCGACCACGAAGAATTCAAGACGGGCCATATGGTAAAGCCGAGTATAAGAGGATAGACACTATGTTTATCAACAAGATATACCGGTTTATCTTGCTTAATTGCGCATGTCTTGAACAAATTAGAGAGTAAGTTCTTTTGGATTAATTGTTATATCTGTGTTTGTGTGTATATGAAATGACATAATATTAATGTCACAATTATTTGTCGAAAACAGAATTCATTTTAACGAGGTACGTGAGGGGCATCCTGATTGGAACGAAGAACGTTTGGAAAAATACCATCAGGATAATTTTTGTGATTGGGTCACAGATCATGTAAGTTATTCGAATAACATTTTATTGCTATCAGTTTTAATCTAAACTTGTATCGTTATGTATTTATCGTAAAATTTATTTTGTTAGATCCACGATCAGAACTTGTCTGCATCATTTGAGAGTGATTCAAGATGTTTAGCTCAATTTCCTAGTATGGAGGTTGCATATTACAAAGGATTTGGTGTCCTTGGATACAAATTCGAAGTTAAGGACATAGAAACATCTAGAACCACTCAGAATAGTGGGATTGCGACGGTAGGATCGGACGGTGTGATTTACTATGGGTACTTAAATTGTATACTCGGCATCCACTATCCCGGACGATCAGAACCCTTTTATATATTCCAGTGTACTTGGTACGATCCGCGAACCGATACGGACAGGTGGAGAAGCAGTCTTGGGACTTGGAAAGATGAATATGGATTGACCAGTGTGAACACACTTCGATTTTACGGTCAGGACGATCCGTTTATCTTTCCGAACCAAGCGTTCCAAGTATACTACTCACAGTGTTTGAAGTATCCGGGGTGGAGTGTTGTATGCCGATGGAAATCCAGAGATGTCTACGATGTCCCAAAATACGAGGACAGCGATGAGGACGAAGAAGAGAGAAGGCTTAAAGTGCTCCGACCGTCTGTTTCGAAGGACGGGTTGTCTTCGACCGATCATGAAGTTACGTGGGTTAGAAATGACATCGACGATGAAATCCAAGTAGATATGTATGATGCGCCCACGAAACGAAAAAGGTTATCAGTAATGTTATATTATTACTTCACATTTTACGCTCTATACATATATAGTCAATACTTTTAATGATTGTCTAATGCGTCCACGAACCGTTTATCTAGATTTGATGACGATGTCAGGAGCAGCGAGGGGCGGCAGGAGCTCCAGCCACGGCAGAGGCAAAGGCAGAGCGGTTCTGCCGCCCGGAGAGCTCCGTAGGGAGCTTCAGAGGGCCGGTCTTGCACCCAGATCGGAGACCCCTTCGGATGCCTCCTTCCGTGTGGATTTTGCCACACCTCCAGGTATACTGCACGCATATTCATTTTGAATGTAATATTACAGATATTCATGCCTGTTTATCTCAAAATTACTTATATTGTTAATGTTTGATTGTCTAGTTGTTGGTGATGCGTCCACATCTGGGACATAGGCCACCCCCTCTCCTCCAGGTATGTTTATATATCATATAGTGTATGTATATTGATTTAGAATGCTATATCATAAATACACACATTCCTTTTGCTCTTACTTAGCAATTTTTATTATTGTCTAACTGTAGGAGGTGACACCACCGCACCTGCGGGTATGTTTATATATCCTATAGTGCATGCATATTGATTTAGAACGTTATATTATTGATCTACACATTCTTTTTGTAATTACTTATATAATCTATTTTTAATTGTCTAATTATAGGTGGTGCGTCCACATCTTCCGCAGGGGCCACTCCTGCCGCTTCCATACCCTCCGCATCGTCTGCAGGTTAGTATGAATAAATTTAAAATATTTATTCATTTTACATATGCTCTATAGAATAAATATGAACTTCATGGAAATTTAGCGTCGATGTTTATTTTCTAGTTGGAGGGGATGCGTCCGCATCCGGGACCCCGGTTGTTCCTCACCGGAGGAACTATCGTCCCGCTCGTGCTGCTGCCCGGGCCCAGGCTCGTGCGATAGTCACCGGAGGTATATATCACACTTGAATTTTCGTTTAACCTTGATTTCTTAATACAACTTTGTCTTATTATTGATTGTCTTGATATTTCGTGCAGACGCAGGGCCTCCCTATCCCCAGAGGGGGACTCGAGGCCCGAATCAGTCCCATAGGCTGAGGCCTGACAGAGCTAGGGGGGAGGCAGCATTCCCCCTTTTTTTACCCTTGACTATCGCTATACCGGTCCTCATGCCGAGAGGTTCGGCCGGTATTTGGGGGACGAGAGCCGGCTCGTGAAGAACTATCCACTTCACGTTGAGTGGGGCGAGCAGCACCAGCGCTCATTCGCCCTCTTCTTTGATCAGGCTCGGGTATGTATTAATATAAATTTTCATTTGATCTATCCAATATATTTATTATTAACACTTGCAATCTAAAAACAATGTTTTTTTTGTATTTTCAGTTGGATTACGATTTTCAGCCTGTAGCCGACCCTGATCACCTGGGGAGGGTGCTCGACTTTCATACTCTGTACAATAGCCTGATGAAGAACATGCAGGCCAAGGTCCGATACAACAGAAATGAGCTGAATGCCGACTGCTACTCCCTGTGGATGGAGACCCCCGAGGCAGAGAGAGCGGCCCTCCTATCTACTCCGGCGTTTGCGAGAGTCGACGTAGAGACATGGCCTCTATTGTGCGCTTATTTTGACTCCCAACGCAAACAGGTATGTATTTTAAATATAATTCATTATTTATGATATAATATATTTCTTTGTGTTTCTTAATTAGAAAACTAAATGTTAATGCATTGTGCAGAAACAGGCCGCTCAGAATACAGAGAACAGGAAGTCGGCGAAGAGGGGTCGCCCTACTTACACAGGTGGCTCGAGGAACATTACTCGAGCCATGGAGTTATCGGTAAATTACAATAGACCGACCTTTGTGATATTCTGCAATATTAAGAGTTATTTTCTAATATTTCTAATATTAAGAGTTACTTTCTAATATTGCAGACATCTCGGACCGTGGCGTCAGGTGGTACACCGAGCGTGATGTCCGCATATCTTGCCGTCCACGGCACCTCGACAGATCCCGCCACGGGTGAGCTTCGATATCCCGACGTCGCTACCTAGGAGTACTGCGTAAGTGTTAATATTTTTTCTACCCAAATTTGAAATTTTAGTTTTGGAAGGTTCAAGTTTAAATTTTATACTTATACTTTACTGCTTAATGTGGGTGTAGGAGCGGGTGGTTGAGCAGGCCCAGGCCTCAGGGATCGATTTTACCGGACAGAGCGATCCGAGGCTGCTGACCCCAGTTCTGGACGCCGCACACGGAGGGCACCACGGAGGTTGGGAGAGAGGCCGGGGACTGGGCCCTAGCAGGGCCCATATAAGGTTGGACTCCACCCCGGCGGTTACTTCCTCCGTCTCCGGTGACCGACGTGTCCATCAGGAACTGGAGAGCTTGAGGGCCACCGTTCAGGAGTTGAAGGAGATGCTGGTATGTATACTACTTTATAGTAAAATATCATGTCATATTATATAGATATCAACATATCCATAATTAGTACGTAGCTTGAGCTTATTTGGTTTTAGACTTAAGTTTGATTAATCATACATACAGATGTAATTAAAATAAACAACAAACTAGATATCCAAACGGGGTTTCGAAATAAGTTAATAATGATACGAATTCGAATAATACATATTTTTTACACGCTTATTACACACGTTAGGTCCAGACGCGGCAGGGTACATCGGCCGAGCCTCCACATGCATCTCCTTCGGCTGCGGCTCCGCAAGCCACTACATCGGCTGCGGTTCCGCAGACAGCTCCTATAGCTCCACCGCCCGCTCAGACTCCCGCAGCCGCGGCTCCGCAAGCGACTACCTTGACGGCGGCTGCGCAGACCACATCGCTAGCTCCACAGGCCGCTCAGACTCCCGCTCGCGCCGAATTGCAGAGTTTATTGACCGAGGAGCAGGCACACGTTATTCTATCGTTATTCAGAGGTGGAGCTGGACCGAACTAGGGTAGCTTTTTGGTTCTTATTTTTTGAAACATGTATTTATTTATATCATACACATTGTACTACATTTTGAAACGATATTGATATTGGTTTATATTTATATCATATTCAGTTTTTGGGTTTCTTTTGTATATTATATATATGCGTGAGATGTGATTATGAATACTGCGATATATGTTGTGTGATGATTAATTTTATATTTGATTGATGTATATATTATTGTGCACAGGGCGGGAAAAAATCAAGCAGCCCATTTTTAAAAAAAAAATACAGATAATATGTACCTACGGATTAATCCGTAGGTACACATGTTGCCCCTACGGTTATATCCGTAGGGGCACAATATCAGCAGTAACTGATATTTCCCCCTGATTTCAGTACCGGGGGGTTGGGAGTGCCCCTACGGACAACAGCCCCTACGGCGTTATCCGTAGGGGCAAATTATCAGGATTCCTGATATTCTGCCCCTACGGATAGATACCTACGTATATATCCGTAGGGGGTAGTACATGTCCTTACGGTTATATCCGTAGGTACATTTAATATATTACAAAAAACCGTAAATAATATAACTTTTTTTTACCCTACGGCCTACTCCGTAGGGGCAACATGACCTACACAGAAATCCGTAGGGGCAAGAATTAGCCCGTAGGGGCAAGTTCAGGGCTTCAACTTGCACCTGCGGCCTTTGCACCTACGGGGTATTTTTTCGCCCCTACGCATATATCCATAGGGACAGTGGGTTGCCCCTACGGATAAATCCGTAGGGGCAACCCTTATTTGTAGTAGTGAGAAGAATAAGAAACGTGCAAAAAGAAATTATCAAGGTTTCTTGAGTGAAATTCACGAACATAATTCATAGCTTGTTGTTCTTGAAGCTATATATATATATATATATATATATATATATATATATATATATATATATATATATATATATATATAATCTGATTCTGTTAATTTGAAAATAATATATAATCTTAATTTGTATAGGGGATTATGCTAAATTTTTTGACATAAGTTATCATAATCCAGAGGAAATCTTGATTGAAATAACCGAATTAAGTGAGGCACACTTTCAGCGTTTCGGATAATCTTGATTCACATTAAGTTTCTATAGATCTCTTATTTTTCTTATAAACATTCAAAAATAAAACTATTCCAAATATATATACGGTCTTCACGAAGCAGCAGCAGCTGCCAATGACACAACGTACAATAGAAGTGGGTCCTACCCCTGTAATCCTCGACCTTCCTGTTTTATCCAATGTCGACCGCATATATATATATATATATATATATATATATATAATGGAGGAAAGGTGCCATAGGAGGGAATTTCCTCATATGGCGTCGGAAAAATGCGCCTTCCATGATTTTTTTCGACGATCGGCATATATCATCTCCATCTTTATCATCTAAGATGTGGATACACCAAATTTCATATGATTATACCATTTTTCATGGTTGATTTAGTTGGTTCAAAATTAATGGTTTACTGACAATAGAACTTTTTACATTGCTAATTCAACGGTGGAAAGGTGGTGGAATCACATGAAATTTGGTATATGCACATCTTAGATGATAACGATGATGATGATGGATGCCGATCATCGGAAAAAATGGTGGGGCTTATATTTTTTCGACGTCATAGAAGAAAATCCCCTCCTATGGCCTTCTCTCTCTCTCTCTCTCTATATATATATATATATATATATATATATATATATATATAACGAAGGAAAGAGAGGCCATAGGATGGGATTTCCTCCTATGGCGTCGAAAAAATATACTCTCCGTCGTGTTTTCCGATGATCGGAATCCATTATCTTCATCGTTATCATCTAAGATGTAGGTACACCAAATTTCATGTGATTCTACAACTTTTGTTCGTTGATTTAGCAATGTAAAAAGTTCTATTATCGGTAAATCGTTAATTTTGAACCCACTAATTCAACGATGAAAAGGTTGTAGAATCACATGAAATTTGGTGTACCCACATCTTAGATGATAACGATGAAGATGATGGGTGCTGATTGTCGGAAAACACGATGGAGGTTGTATTTTTTCGACGCCATAGGAGTAAATTTCCAGCTTTCCTCCATTATTTTCTATATATATATATATATATATATATATATATATATTCCAAATGTCTGATCTATCTAATGCATCATAAAATACAAAGCTTTCTGTTAGCTAACTACTAACATATATAAACTTAAGCGAGTTGTTCAAAAACATTCTCCAAATCTCAATACTCTAGTGATAAGACATTACTACAATAAGGGATTGCCCCTACGGAGATAGGGATCCGTAGGGGTAACTTTTTATTTTCCCTACAGATTAATCCGTAGGTCCCCCATGGTTACCCCTACGGTGTCCTATGGATTAATTTAAAAATATTAAGACGTAATTTTTTATTTGGCCCTACGGAACCACAAAAGAAAGCCCTACGGATTAATCTGTATGGGCATAAATGGGTTATTTATATAAAAAAAAGCCCAGAAATTACCTCGTTCCCAAAATTTCTCAATTTGCTCTCCCCGATCTCCCGCGCGCGCCTCCTCGCCACCTCGTCATCTCCGCGCCTCGTCGTCGCCGACTTCATCGTCGACAGTAGGATCCCTCTCGTCACCGATCTCTCGCTTGCGTCGTCGACGGTGGAATATTCTCCGGTCTCCTCCACCTCATCGACAGTACAATCGACGGCCTAAGGTGAGTTAATTTCATTTTTTAAGTTCTAATTATGCTTTTATTTATGCTATTGTTGATTTTTGGGTTGCAATAATTGCTTAGAGTTAGGGTTTGGTCTAGAGTTTGGGCTAGGGTTAGGGTTAATTAGGTAGGGTTATGGTTAGGGTTAGGGTTAGGGTTCGGTTTAGAGTTAAGGTTCGGTTTAGGATTAGGATTAGGGTTAGGGTTAGGGTTAATTAGGTAGGGTTAGAGTTAGGATTAGAGTTAGGTTTTATTTATTGGTTTATAAAATAAACCAATCAATTATTGCTTCTTCGATTGTCGCGGTGCAAGGTTCGGTTGCGGACATCTTTGTCTTTATCGGCCCAAGCGATGGCAATTCTAGATCGATGATGTATTCGAGACCCATCAGCACGGAATTGTATCTTTCGAAGGAAAGTAGAGGCTAAACTAGTAGTAATTGGATTGATTTCTAACATAGAGAGGAGGAAGAGAATTAATGTTGAATTCTAAAGGGGGAGATGAGACATTAGAGATAGTAGATGATGATGATGATGATGAGTAAATGTGGAGGGAAAAGAGAGGAGAATTATGGAGGGAGGTGGTGAGAGGTGTTATATAGTGATGGAAATGGGAGGGAAGGGGTAAATAAATGCAAATGATTGTGAAGTGGAAAAATAAGGCAAGATTTAAGAAGGGGGTAAAGATGTTACTTAATCAGGGGAAATGGGAATTAAATGCAAAGGGCTTAGCTGGTCTCATGTGTGCTAACTTGGTACCTAGATTTCTATCCCATAACAATAAAGATTTTGGGTTTAGGTTAAGTGTCTATGTAAAATTGGTAATGAACGAGGGTTGATTTGGTCATTGTATATTAAAATAAACACTTATTGCATGGCAACAGTTAATCATCTTTGCATTACAACCATAAAAAAGAAAGGTGTAGGGGGTGTCATGATCTAAAACCAGATCTAAAGATATGTAGCGATGTGAAAAGTGTGCTTGACTGATGTGCAACATCAAAACTTTGCTTTGATTGATTCATGTATCTGAAGTTATGTAAAGATGATGCACGTTGTGTGCATCATCTAAAGATAGGTATCATAACAAGAATAATTATTGGGTCTCAGAATAGGAGTTTACCGCAGCATACATGATAATTTATATGCTTATGCTTATTGCTTTATCTATATTCTATAATTAACTTATCATTAGCCGGATATTTTTACTTTTTCACCTGAACATCAGTTCATGTTTTAAGCTGTGGATTTTTCTTCACCTTGGATTCTATTCAATATGCAGGCAGTGATGTTTATATGATGAATACCACATGGAGAGACGAACAACATCCATCATTAATTCATTTCATTTCATCATTCCTGAGTGCAAACTCATATCGTCTTAACTTTCTCTCTATATCCCCTGTAATTATCATTTCTTTCACATAGATATTAGATATCCTATGATGCTCCAATCTCTTAGACTGGTTGCTGGAGTGCAGGATCTCATATTCAACAACGGCAGTTTGGGCATCTCTATGTGGTTGTGTATGTACCCACCACAGAGCTAAATGACTCTTTTAACCAATCTACTTCAAGTAGGTAACAGATTGACAATAAATTTTGCTTTCAGAGCTGAACGAATTTCAATTTGAGTTATGATAATGTTCTTGAGGTATGGTATGGATCTTGGTAGCCCAACATTTGTCCGAGTTCGTGATCCAGAGATGGGATTTTAGGGTTACTGCTAGGGCTTAGAATTAGGGTTACTACTAGGGCTTTTATTTGTGTTATTGTTGATTTTAGGGTTACTACTAGGGCTTAGAGTTAGGGTTCGGTCTAGGGTTCGGGCTAGGGTTAGGGTTAATTTAGGTTAATTTTACAGTAAACGTCCATTTATCTTTCCGAACCAAGCGTTCCAAGTATACTACGCACAGTGCTTGAAGCATCCGGGATGGAGTGTCGTATGCCATTGGAAATCAAGGGATGTGTACGATGTCCTAGAATTCGAGAATCGTATGGAGGACAGCGATGAGGACGAAGAAGAGAGAAGACTTAGAGTGCTCCGACCGTCTGTTTCAAAAGACGGGTTGTCTTCGGCTAATCGTGAAGTTATTATTTCACATTTTTACGAAAAAAGTTATCAGAAATATTATATTATTATTTCACATTTTTACGATATATACATATATAGCATGCATATGTAATGATTGTACTCTTGTCTAGATTTGATGACGACGACTGGAGCAGCGAGGAGCGGCAGGAGCATCATCCGCGGCACCGGCAGAGACAGAGGCAGAGCGGTTCTACCGCCTGGAGAGCTGCGTAGGGAGTTTCAGAGGGCCGGTCTAACACCCCGATAGGAGCCCCCTTCGGATGACTCCTTCCATGTGGTCTTTGTCACACCTCCAGCTATATTGCACGAATATTCATTTTGAATGTAATATTATAGATATACATGCATATTTATTTCAAAATTACTTATATAGTCAATGGTTGATTGTCTAGCTGTTGGTGGTGCGTCCACATCAGAGGCAGAGGCCACTCCCGCACCTCCAAGTATATTTATATATCTTATAGTGCATGCATATTGATTTAAAATGTTATATCATAAATATACACACATTCTTTTTGCTCTTACTTAGATAATCATATTTTTACTATCTAGCTGTAGGTAGTGCCTCCACTGCACCTGCGGGTATATTTATATATCTTATAGTGTATGCATATTGATTTAGAATGTTATATTATTGATATACACATTCTTTTTGCAATTACTTATATAATCTATTTTTAATTGTTTAATTATAGGTGGTGCGTCCATATCTGGCGCAGAGCCACTCCGCTACTTTCGTACCGTCTACTCAGTCTGCAGGTTAGTATAAATAAATATAAAATATTTATTCATTTTACACATCCTTTAAAAATAAATATGAACTTCCTGTAATTTTATCGTCAATATTTATTTTCTAGTTGGAGGGGATGCGTCCACATCCGGGTCACCGGTTGTTCCTCACCGGAGGAACTATCGTCCCGCTCATGCTGCTGCCCGGGCCCAGGCTCGTGCTGCTGTCGCCGGAGATATATATTGCACTTCAATTTTCGTTAAACCTTGATTTCTTAATACAACTTTGTCTTAATATTGATTATCTTGATATTTCTTGTAGATGCGGGGCAGCGCCATCCCGAGAGGGGGACTCGAGGGCCGAATCAGTCCCACAGGCTGAGGCTCGACAGAGCTGGGGGAGAGGCATCATTCCCCCTCTTCTTTACCCCCCGATTATCTCTATACCGGTGATTATGCCAAGAGGTTCGGCCGGTATATGGAGGATGAGAGCCGCCTCGTGAAGAAGTATCCACTTCACGTTGAGTGGGGCGATCAGCACCGGCGCTCATTCGTCCTCTTTTGGGATCAGACTCGGGTATTAATATATATTTTCATTTGAATTATCCAATATTTTTATTATTATTTAACACCTGCAATTTAAATATTTTTTTTTGTATTTGTAGTTGGATTACGACTTTCAGCCTGTACCCGATCCTGATAAAGCAATCAAAGGTCCGATACAATAAGAACGAGTTGAAGATTGACTGCTATTCCCTGTGGATAGCGATCCCCCGAGGTAGAGAAAGCGACTCTCCTACATACTCCGGCCTTTGCGAGAGTCGACGTAGATACATGGCCTCTCTTATGCCAATATTTCGACTCCCAGCACAAACATGTTTGTAATTTAAATGTAATTCATTGTTTAGTATATAATTTATTTTTTTGTGTTGCTTAATTAGAAAACTAAATCTGAATGTGTTATGCAGAAACATGCCGATCAAAATAAAGAGAATAGGAAGTCGGCGAAGAGGCCGCCCCACTTATACAGGTGGCTCAAGGAACATTACTCGTGCCATGGAGGCATCAGTAAATTACAATTGATCTATTCTGATATAATATAATATTAAGAGTTATTTTATAATATATGTAAATTTTTTGTGAATTGTAGAGAGCTCAGATTCTGGCGCAGGGTGGTACACCGAGCGTGCTGACTGCATATCTTTTCGTCCACGGCACCTCGACAGATCCCGCCACGGGCGAGCTTTGATTCCCTGACATCGCTATCCAGGAGTATTGCGTAAGTTTTAATATTTATTTTAACATGTTTGAAATTTTTGTTTTGAAAAGTTCAAATTTAAATGATATGCTTATATTTTAATGGTTAATGTGGGTGTAGGAGTGGGTGGTGGAGCAGGCGGAGGCATCGGAGATCGATTTTACCGGACAGACCGATCCGATGCTGCTGACCCTAGTCCTAGACGCCGCACACGGAGGGCACCACGGAGGTTGGGAGAAAGGCCGGGGACTGGGTCCTAGCAGGGCCCATATGAGGTTGGACTCCACTCCGGTGGTTACTTCCCTATTCCTCGTGAGCGACGTCTAGAGCATGATATTGCTGTCTTGAAGTCCACCGTCGAGGAGTTGAAGAAGATGGTACGTATACTATTTAATAGTAAAATGTTATATCACATTATAGATACTAACATATGCAATATTAGTAGCCAAAACTTATTTGGTTGTACACTTAGCTTTGATTAATCATACTTACATAAAACTATCTAATTAAAATAAACTATGGTTTTCCAAACTAGATACCCAAACGAGCCCTAAGTCCCTAAATATTCTTAGATTGGGGTTTCGCAATAACCTGATAATGATACAAACTCGATTAAAATCTAATACAACGTTCTTACTCGTTTATTACACACAAAATTTAACAGATGCGACATGCTACTTCGGCCGCGGCTCCACATGCATCTCTTTCTGCTGCGGCTCCGCAAGCCACTACCTCGGCTGCGGCTCCGCAAGCCACTATCTCGAATACGGTTGCGCAGACCACTCCTGCAGCTCCACAGCCCGCTCAGACTCCCGCACAGTCCGCTCCTTCATTGGTCGAGTTTTTGACGACTCAAGGCTGCACCGAGGAGCAGATGCGCCAGATTACGGCGATTATCAGAGGCGGAGGAGCTGGACCGAGCTAGGGTAGCTTTATTTATATTTTTGAGGATGTATGTACTTATCTGATACATATTGTATAAATTTTGGACGATATTGGCAGTTGGTTGTTTGTTCACGATAATTTAGTTTGATATCATATTCTATTTGTTTATTTCTTTTATATATTATACGTGAGATGTTGATTATAAATATTTCTGTATTTGGTTATATGATGTATATATTATTGTGCACAGGACGGGGATAAAACAGAAAGCCCTTTTTAAAAAAAAAACTTGATATTTTATGTCTACGGATTAATCCGTAGGGCCATCTTTTGCACCTATGGATTAATCCGTAGGTGCAACATTTACCCCTATACAGTTAGCCGTAGGGACAATATCAGGGTACCTTGCCTCTACGAATTTATCCGTAGGGACGTTTATATGGACCTACGAATTTATCCGTAGGGGCATTTATCCGTAGGGACTCAGAAAAACTTGTCCCTACGAATTTATCCGTAGGGACTCGGTAAAACTTGCCCCTACGAATGGTATTTATATGGACCTACGGATATATCCATAGGGGCAACAATTAGGCCATACGAATACATCCGTAGGGGCAAGAATTTATTTTATAAATCAATAAATTAAAATATTTATCAGGGCCTACGGACAGATTACTCCGTATGGATAAGTGTCCCTACGGATTAAGGCGTAGGGGCAATTTTTACTGCGCACCTACAGGGATTTTTTTTTTTGCCCCTACAAGTATAACTATAGGGACAATAGTAGTGAGATCATTTGATAAGAGGATGTGCACACTGCATCCGTAGCTAACTCCCAATTATTGGAATAATTAGTGATATATATGATTTAGTGGTGAGGGCAACAAACACCCATGTGCATGTTAAAGTTTGTTATAGAGAATGTCAGCTGAGATTTGCTAAGCATAGGATTTCTGCTTTTTTGCCCTTTCCTTTCTTCTTAAATAAATATGAACTGCAACCGTACCTCATGGAATTAGAATGTTCTACGTACCTACCTTCTTAGGTTTCAGAGTGTGGATCCTTATTTTGGGATTCCTTAGATGGATATCTATTTTATTTGGTCAGCTAATGAAATTTAACTTTCCCGAAAATTGAAAGAATTACTTAGTGACAACCTTTTTTTTTTGGGCGCAAAAGGCTTCTTTAAGCTCTTATAAAAAAGCAACTCTCGCGGTCATTTTGGACCAGCTACAATAAAGCATCTGGAAGTGTTGTCTCAACAAATCCGACAACACCATCCATTGCTCCTGAATTAGCCAGAAAATCAGCTCTTGCATTTCCTTCTCGAAATATATGAGTAGCTGTAAACTCGAGCAGTCGAGTCCATTCCTAAATATCCTCTAACATTAACTTTGCAATACCAGATGGATTGCCTTCATGATTAATCCAATCAATAACCATGAGAGAGCCATCTTTGAGCTAGAGTTTACGAGCATGCAACTCGAATACCGCAAACCTATCCATTTCTCGAGCTGCCCGATAACTCAACCAAAGAAATTGTGATCCCTGAAAGTTGCCAGCCTTTGGCTTGAAGAACATGTCCACGCTCATCCTGACAAAGAACCCAGCTCTTGCTACAGAAAACTCTTTGATCGAATCATCGAAATTTTCTTTGATTCATCGTGCCGTGGGTGTGACTATTGAAAGGGAGGGGTATGGAGAGGGTGTCCAGAAGACACGGGATCACACCAGTTAGCCATCGATGAGCTTGAATAAATTCCAAGTTCATGACACCAGTACTCTTTAGCAAGAAACAAAACCTTATCGCGAACCTTCTCAGGTGTCGAAGCAATTCCACTAAAATCCATCTCATTGCGTTGTTTCTAAATAATCCAAGCTCCGTACATGAGAAAAGATTGTTTCAGGAGGTGTTGACTACAGCGCCACCCTGACAAAGACTTGGTTTCTGATATAAGATCCTCAACTGTTTGAAAACCTAAATATATCTCACCCTCGACCACATACATGATATCCCAAGAATGTCTTACAATCGAGCACTGAGTGTGCTCGATGGTTTCAGAGTGTGCACCACAAACAAGACAACTATCATCAATATGACATCCACATCTTAGTAAAGCACGCCTCTCAGCAATACGACCAATACAAGAAAACATGGACTATTTTGTCGGGGGTATCTATTCCGTCACTTATTTTCCGACGGAAGAGCCTAATTTAAAACAAAGGGGGGCCCGGTCAAGGAATTGGTTTTTGGCCGACGAAAAACAAAATCTACCCCCCAAATCGCAGTCATCCCCCCCCCCCCCCCCCCCCAAAAATTTCTAACTCCCTAAATCCCCAATCCCGGTCAGCGCCTTCACCATCGCCACCATCATCGACTTCACCATTGCCACCACCGTCCCCACCATCGCCTCCACCATCAAATCCACCGCCTCCACCATCTCCACCAACGCCTCCCTAAAATCCTAGCAGTCATGGGCGTCCACATAGTGTCACCGGCCTCCTCTACTCATGATCGATTTCTTCTCTCTCTCTCTCTCTCTCGCGCGCGCGTGCGTGGTGTGGAAAAATTGAAAATGTGGAACAAATTGAATGTTAAGCTTTATTGAAAAATTGAAAATACATGTGGAAAAAATTCCGAAACTTATTGTTGATTATGCGGAAAAAATTGAATGTTAGGTTTATGAAATTTATGATTATGTGCTAAAAATTGTTGATCATGTGGTGATATTTCATTATAGAGGTGAAATGAGTGAACCCTAATTTGACACCAAAAGCCGGGAACTAAATCCCAAACCCCAAAATTCAACCATAAAAAATCTTGAAATTGAACCCTATAAGAAACTTCAAATTATTGAAAATCCTAAAAAATCCAAAACATTGAACTAAAAACTCTCAAAAACCTTGGAATTGAAGCTTAAACCCCAAAATAATATGAAAATCTTATGCCGGTTGTATGAAACTTGATGATAATATGAAATTTACATGTTCTCATCGAAAATCTCACATTCAAAATGAATGAAAGTACAAATGCATGGTGTATGTGTCATACATTCTTGTATGGCTATTGTTATGTTGGCATTCAATTTGTGGTGAAATGTTTAGTTCTTAATGAGTTTCAATTATTACAAAATTTCATCAATATATGTATAACCTAGCACTTATATCTCATTTCACTTTCATTTGATGAATGTGAGAACATAAATATACATCTTTCTTATTTTGCTAAACTTTTTCTTCAATCTCTTTCGCTATAGTCAATGATATGTGTTTCATTAGTTTCCTTCAAATCTTCCTCTTTTTCTAAAGATTTTAATTCATGATTTGCCTCTAATCAAATGCATTTGCTCTTTCCATTGTTCAAGATTAAAAATTTGTTCTAAAAGTTTGCGATTTGTTCTGTATCTTTTGGGCATAATAATTTTTTCCCATGTTATTGTGACTAATGGGCATTTAGATTGAATTGTGCAGGTTCATGCTCAATATAGCTTCGGACCTCTAACCGCCTATTTATCTATTAACTACATGGATAGGTTCCTTTCGGCCAATGAACTCCCCGTAAGAACTTATCTACTAATGCTACCTGAATCGATTCTACATTGTGGCATTTTAGATGATATCGATATGATATAGTTTGATAACTCTATTAATATTTATGATTTTTTTCCATTTATCTAGAAAGACAAGATGTGGATGACACAATTACTATATGTGGCTTGTTTATCTTTAGCTGCCAAAATGGAGGAAAGTGAAGTCCCTCTAATTCTAGATTTACAGGTAAAGATCACATAAAAACTGTATGCATACTTGATGTTCTTATAATTTCTTTTTGTTGCCAAATATAATCAGTATTTGTTATTTTCTATTGATTTGGTATAATTCTATTTGATTCGGTAGGTCGGTGAGGCCAAGTACATATTTGAAGGTAAAACAATACAAATAATGGAGATTCTAGTATCTTTACGATTTCAATGAGTTTTCGTACGACGATGGAGGTGAAGAGCAGCAAGAGATAGAGTGGATAAGTGTTAGAGATATATGCTCTAAAGGCCATTATTGTATAATTTTGGATTGCATATTACATTTTGGAAGCTTTGGATATATACAGATATATGACAGTCTTGCTCAATATGATAGTATGCTATCTGATTTGAGTATATCTTAACATGTGTATATATTTCTTTGTACGTAATACTCTTGATAGAGCCCTTAGGATCTTTGCTTGACTACCAGCGTTGTGATAGCAGTCACACTAGTGGGAGATAGGTAGTCTATAAGTATATCCTTAAACTTGTCCCTAGTCATAGGATCATTGAGACCGGGCATCGATATTCCAGAGCAGACTAGTGTATGCT
This sequence comes from Agapanthus africanus, assembly GCA_030015575.1. Taxonomy (NCBI): domain Eukaryota; kingdom Viridiplantae; phylum Streptophyta; class Magnoliopsida; order Asparagales; family Amaryllidaceae; genus Agapanthus; species Agapanthus africanus. The sequence continues at coordinate 343,785,755 of JASDDO010000010.1, forward strand.
TCTTATCTCCGTCAGGGAAGGTGGCATGTCCTGCAGCCATTGGTATACGGTATCAAAGATAGTATACATGTGCTCATTGGGTTATGAGTAACACTGGACGGACTCGCTGGAAACTGCTGGTTCGTATTATACCTATCGTCAAATAGTAGTTTTCCGGTGACATGAGTATAGATTAGTCCGTTGACTTGACATTACTTTTCGTCTCGAGTGTGTTCCTATTGTACTTAGATTACTACCCTACCACGGCTCAAATGAGTCGTGCAAACAGGTAGTAGTTGGATGCAGTCCCGAAGCACTTGGAAATCGTAAGGGATAGAAGGGATTCATCTTTCCCTGTATTGGAAGTTGATATCGTACTGTGTACGGTTGGCCAATACTAAAGGTCCCTGGTCAGGGCAAGTGAGATTTACCGGTTGGTACACCAGTTTCTCAGGTTGTATTGGGCTCCATACCGACACGACTTGTTGCGCTATTAGGAGTATGACGTTTACCATCCTCCTATGCCCGATATATGATACTCTTAGACGAACATACCGGACTGTACGGAGAATGTCACTTATAGGCTCAGTAGGGTTTTCGGACGAGTTATCGTGTCGATCTTTTCTTCGACAGATACCTGGGTAGTCATTACGTACAGCTAGTACCACTGACATGCTTGTGGTTAAACCCACTGCCAGCATATTGTCGAGTTTTTAGAGTTCCACACAGAGGGTTTCCCGGTTAAGACGAATCAGTATAATTTGTGTATAGTTTTACGAACGGGTGTTCGATTGAACACGTGTATTTATACTCATGCTTTAATCGGATGGTTTTGTAGTATTAACAAGTTTGAAAGACAGCCAGTTTTGATACTAGTATTATATTGCTCTCTTTTGGGTATTTGTATTTTAACACGAATACGGTATTTATACGAATACATGTATTTGTATAAATACGGGTATTTGTGCTTTGATACAAATACATGTATTTCTTTCTAAATATGAATACGCATATTTTATTTTTCGGTACAAATACGGTATTCATATTTTGGTAGAAATACAGTATACGTATTTATACGGGTTTAGGCATGCTTGTTTATATATATACATTTATATTTATATATGTGTGTGTATGTATACTTAGTGAGGTGTCCATTCTCTACACTCATTTCTTCTAGGATTTACAAGAAGAGTGGGGGGTTTTGACTCACACTAGTAAGTCACAAGCCTAGTCATTCTTCTTGATTACTTTATTTTTTAAAGTATATGAAGAGATAAGTGTGAGAGTGAGAGAGAGGTTGATGTTTATCTTGTGATAGATATTTTCTTTAGTTGTCATTCTCCTTCATCTTCTTCCTCATTTTCTTCTTTAGAATTTTTAGGGTTAAAAGAGAGTATCTTGTTTCACAAACTACACCCTCCTAAGTATCTTGTCTTAGCAAGACTTGATTTTTAGTTGTTTCGGTTGATCCTATCATTTGAATCGGTATCCTCGGGTGGATCGTCTTTGACGTGGGAGATCGTCTTCGAGAGCTCGTTCTATCAACCCAAGGAGTTTGAGGAGTCGGCCTTTCAAGATCCGAAGGACCGTTTACAAAGGTTGTGCACTAACCTAGTAGCTAAAACTTCTAGTTAGTGTTGTTTAGTTTAGTGTTTGGGCTTGTATCTTGAGATTTTAATGTATTATGCTCAAAATTTTAAAGTTTTTGATTCCGCGAAAACGTAGTTGTAACGGCAAGGAGCACATATGTACTTACACTGGTATCAGAGTCTACCTAAACACTTAACTAACATGAATAGACAAGATTTAGAGTCTCGAAACTGAAATAGTTCCGTAACGAAAATCTCAAATCCAAGTTTCTGTTCGAAATTTTTTTGGTCTCTGAAAATTATTTTGCCTATTACAGAGAGACATATATACTAGTAGTATACCATTGTAGAAACACGGGATCACAACTCAAACTTTTGTCCGCCAATTAATTCTTTTGAGCCGCAATTTGCGGCTAAGTGATGAGCAATTGTGTCGTGGTTTGGATAGTAGTTTGGATACTTGGAATTAGGATTTTTGTCATACGCAATTTCGGCCCAGATTTTCTATAGTGTATCTTTGTATTCGGGCTTCACGGAATGTTTCGAAGTCGAGATATTAGCATCGTTTATTCGCTTTGTGTTTGTATATGTGTTTCTAAATGTCCATTAATTGCTATACGTCGATTAGTAGGGGTTGCACATATCTTGTATCTTGTTATTGCGGTTTGTGGATATGAAGTATTGGATCGTCGTGAATGAATAGCCGAGGGATGTGAGAAGAATGTTTTTTTCTTTCATTCATATAATATATAATGTGATGTAATATTCTTTTGCGGGGCACATCAGAGTTGAGGTTGTATTTACCGTTGTATTATTTCATTTACTTTTTCTGCATTTAGGATAGACCCAAGGTGGGGTGCACAAACTACCGGGTTCTTGAAGTGCCAAGTGGCCTACTCATTTCATTGAGAGAGGTTGCTCTACTTCAGGGATTTGGCGGGTAGTTTGCCGTATCCGTAAGGGTTTAGGGTAAGGGTTTGGCTATTTATCACGACCGTGGAATCCGCTTTTCGTTAGAGGCTAAAACGAAATACGGAAATCCTAGTATATCCAATATATCCATCTGTGTTACTTGTGCTGTCATCTGTGATCTGGAATAACTATTATTGCATGAGACGAATCGCTATATATATAAATTATATATAATAAACATTGCTTATGTTTTTCACCCGCGCTAGTCCAGTCCCCGCTCTTCCGTTAGTTAAGTAACCTAACAGTGCATGGCGGGCCCCCGTGGCGAACGCGGATGGTATAAACGTATGTTCTATTTTCATTTCTTTCTTCAATGATAGGGTTAAATGATGAGACAATATTAATATTGATTAGTGCAAAGAAAACAAACCAAAACTTAAATCGTTGGAATAATTTAAAAACCACTCGGTTTTCTTTAAAAATAATTTTTAAATGCCGAGCCTAAACCACTCCTTTTAAAAGCTATCAGGTTCTTTTGACTATATCAATTTCATTACATTCACGGTTTTCGCCAAAACCGGCAGTAGCCCTACGTTATTTCAGAAGGGTATTCACTAGTATTCAAGCTATATATTTTTACTTTCACCAAGGCATATTGATTGGTAGCTATTAAGTATTCATCTATAGCATAAATATATGCGTTAATTTAGGACAGGCGCACAACTATTTTGGCATTCGTCAAGGGTTTGTACAAATAAGTTTAGATTAACCTGGACAATGACGGGTAGAACTTGATTTGCGTCTTATGATATTTTGGCCTTCGTCAAGGTCATAAGCGCCTGGGGCAAAAATCCACATCGGGAGTTTCAAAGGAAAAGGAAACTTGCTAGTTTTGCATACCATCTGAAATGTGATGATTTTGGTAGGATTCCTTCAAATTTATCACACGATGATAGTTGGATCCCGATCCCACCATGAGTATTATTACTCCTCAGGAGAGTTTTTCACTTTACGATCCATACTATAAACCAAGTAGGTATCTAGAATGGTGTTAGCGGGGCTACAACTGCAGGGAAAAGAGCTTATTTAATTAAGGAATTTCGCGAAAGCCTTGTAAAACCTCCCTCGAAGTACCGACATTAGCCTGACCGAAAGGTTGAGCAAGAATTGTAGATTGCGATTAATCTCGACTAATTCTTCTTTTATGATTTGAAGGAGGATTCGAGGAAACAATGGGAGCCATCATGTTTAGATAAACTAAAAACCAATCTAAACTTGTAAGAGTATCATAATGAATTTTTTTTCTCTCTCTCCTGATTGCAGTGACCAAAATAACCGGGCTTAAGTTACTATTAGATAAAAATATATTGACAGGGCCAAACTATAAATATTGGCTAAGGAATGTCCAGATGGCCATTACTTATGATAAACTGGGCTACCTCCTTACTACTAAAGCCCCTGCCGTCCCAAGTCCAGATTCCACCGTTGCGGATAGAGAGATTCATAAGACATGGAAAATAGACAGTGCGAAAGACAACTGTCTCGTGCTGGCCTCTATGGATAATGAACACCAGAGGCGGCACGAGAATATGGACCTTGGTTCCATATTCCTCCATACCAAAGATTTTGTTAGTGTATATGCCCTAGAGGCCATTACTGTATCATACTAGTTTGTATATTACTTAATGGAAGCTTGGGATATTCACCTTGTATAAACAATCTTGCTCAATATAGTAGTATGCTACTTGGTTTGTTTCTACTTCAATGTGTACATGTGTTTATTTTAGTATATCACCTATACACATTAGTGGAGCCATTAGGATCTTTGCTTGATTACCAGCGTTGTGATGGCAGTCACACTAGTGGGGGCTGGGTAATCTATAAGCACATCCTTATGCAGGTCCCTAGTCGTAGGACTATCGAGACAGGGCATCGATACTCCGGAGTAGACTAGCGTATGCGCTTCTCATCCCAGTGTGGGAGATGGTCTGTCCCACAGCCATCAGTACGTCGTACTGGAGATAGTATGCGGGTGCTCGTTGGGTTACGAGTACACTGGACAGGACTCGTCGGGAACTGTTGGTTGGTACTATACCTATCGTCAGTTATCAGTTCCCAGGTGACATGAGTACAGCTTAGTCCGATGACTTGACACTGTCACTTCGCCTCGAGTGTGTTTCCACTGCACTTTGATTACTACCCTACCATGGCTCAAAGGAGTAGTGCAAACAGGTAGTTTTTGGGTGCAGTCCCGAATCACTTGGAGGCAGTGACGGTTAGACAGGATTCGTCTCTCCCGGTATTGGGGTTGACATCGCGCTGTGTCTAGGAGAGCCATTACACGAGTAGTCCCTGGCCAGGGCAAGCGAGATATACTGGTAGGTTTCCAGTGTTATCTCAGGGTGTTCTGGGCTTCACTCCGACACGACTTGTACCGCTATTGGGGGACTGACGTTTACCGCCCCCTAGGCCCGCCATGCGATGTATCAGACGAACAGACATGACTGTATGGAGATTGTCACAGTCAGACTCAGTAGGAGTTCAGATGGGTTTCACCTCGTCAGTCTTCTTGTCGGCATCTACCTGGGGACCGTTACGCACAGCTAGTGCCGCTTGCGGTCTGTGGTTAAACCCACTGCCAGCGTAGTGTCGAGTCTTTAGAGTCCCACACAGAAAGCTATTCGCCTTTAGGCAAAAGAGTAGAGGTCGCATGGTTTTGCGACAGGGTTCGGTCACATCCGTGCACTTGTGCACGTACAGTGTCTGGACAGTTAACACTAGCGGGCTTTGGTTTAAGCCAGATCCTAGTGTACGTTTTGGGGTTGGTTTTATCTCGTATGTATTCGTGTTCCTCGGAACGCGGATACGGGTGTGTATGCACAGTTGACAGAGAGACAGAGGCAGAGTATTCTCATTAGGGTTGTTGACTGTTGACTGTTGACCATTGACTTTTGCTCAACCCTAATGAGAATAAGATATATGATTAACATTAATATTAATTAATGATTATAGTGATATGGTTGTTGAGGGGTTGACATTGTTGACTTGTTGACTTTGTTGACCGGTTGACTAGGTTGGACTAGTTGACCATCATCATGACAATTGCTATCATTCCATGGCAAAGACTTTTGCTTGCTTGTTTATTTATGCAAAATGAGTGCATGAAATGATATAGCCATTTTGACTTAAACTATTTACACAATAGTTGATTACTATTTTTGTTATGATGGCTTTTGGATTATGAGAGGTGAGAATGAGAAGAGTATGGTTGATTCTATCATTTGCTTTCTCTCTCTTGCGCTCTCTCATTCTCAAGCTCTCTCTCTTCCTCTTGCTCTCTCTACCTCAAGGCAAATCATTCTCATGTGTTGAGACTCATTGCCTTAGAGATAAAAAGACACCAAAACATTCCTCTACTCATTCTAGTTCACAAGGCCTAGCAAGCCAAGTGATCTAGTTTCTTCAAAGTTCGAAGAAGAAGCCAAAGGTAGAAGCTTTCGGGTGGATCCATCTTCGGCGCAAGGAGACGACGAGGTGAGGCCGATCCGTACACCGGGAGGAGTCGAAGACGAAGGAGTTCAAGAAAGGTATAGCCCCCTAACCGAGTAGGTAAACTCTTATTAGGTTGTTAGCTACTAGTTTAACAAAGATCCGTATTGGTAGTCCATATTACCACCCTCTTGAAAATCGTTTTTCACCAATTCCGCAACCCCGTAAGTATCGGGGAAGGGTAGCATGGACTTACAGTGGTATCAAAGCCTAGTTAAACACTACCTAACATGTTAGCATAGTAACTAGAAATTCGATCGGAGAAAAAGTCGCGAAATACACCCCGATATCTAACTTGCTGTCGATTTTCAAAGTGCTGTAAAAGTAATAAATCATGCTTTAAAAATCGACTCAGGGTTTTTATAGTCTACTGTAGAAAAACGGTCCAGAGATCCCACCAAACCGCCGCGGAAACGCGGCAATAGCTTGCGCCGATTTATCTCCTCTCTGGATCGTCTTCACTGCAGTTTGTTCTATGGGGTATTTTGGGAATTTTGGTATATGTTTTTTCAGCCCAGATTTTCCAGAAAGAAAATTTTGTTTTTGGGGCTTTAAAAACCGTATTTTGATCGAGTTTCTAAAGACTTAAGCTGACGGGTATTTATCTGTGATGTGGAATTTGTATTGAACGTCTGCTAATCGCTATATGTCGATTAGTGGGGGTTATACAAATCTGTGATCTGTAATGTTGTTGGAATGTGTATATGAATTCATTGGATTGTCGCGGGTGAATAGCCGGGGGTTGTGAGACGAGAGTTTTCTTTTCTTTCAATTCATGTAAATTTGTAAATTGATGTAATAATTATTTATATGGCCGCACAACCGGGTCGGGGTTGTAGCCGTCATTGTATAATTTCTTTTTACTGTTTTTGCTCCTAGGATAGACCCATGGAGGGGGTGCACAAACTACCGGGTATGCCAAAGTGCCGAGTGGCCTACTCACGGAGTTGAGGGAGGTTGCTTCGCTTCGGGTACTTGGCGGGTAGTTTTCCGCACCCGTAGGGGTCTAGGGTGGGGTATTGGCTATTCACCGCGACCGTGTAATCTGCTTTTCGTTACAGGCTCGTACGAATTGCGGGTTCCTAGTATATCCAATATTTTCATCTGTGATCTGAAATGGCTATCATTGCAATATATCTATATATGATATTATTTAGGCGTTGCTTATGTTTTACAGCCGCGCTAGCCCAGCCCCCGCTCTGTCGTTAGTTAAGTAACCTAACGGGTAATGACGAGGCCCCGTGGCGAATGCGAATGGCATAAGCGTACGTCATATTTTGGTTGTTTTCTGCAATGGTAGGATTAAATGATGGGACGCATTAAAAGAACTAATGCAAGAAAAATACGCATTAAAAGAACTAATGCAAAGAAAAATAAACCAAGTAAAAGTCGTTGGAACACTTTCAAAAACCACTCGGTTTCTTTTCAAAATAACTTTTAAACGCGGAGCTTAAGCCACTCCTTTTAAAAGCTATCTCGTTCCATCGATTATATCAAGTTCACTACGTTCACGGTTTCGCCAAAACCATTCGTAGCCCTCCGTCGTTTCACATGGATGGTCAACAGTATTCAAGCTATGTATGTTGGCCAAAGTCAAGGCATAGTGATTGGTAGCTATTGGGTATTCATGTGCAGCATAGATAGATGTGTTGGTTCGGGGCAGTCGTACTACCATTTTGGCCAAAGTCAAGGGTATGTGCGGATGGGCTCAAATTAACCTGGAGAATGACGGGTAGAACTTGACATGTGACTTATGATATTTTGGCCAAAGTCAAGGTCATAAGAGCATGAGGCAAAAATCCACATCGAGAGTTTCAAAAGAATTGAAACTTGCTAGTGTTGCATACCATTTGGAGTGTGATGATTCTGGTAGGATTCCTTCAGTTTCGTCACGCGATGATATTTGGATCCCGATCCTGCTGTGAGTATATGCTACTCCTCGGGAAATTTCTCACTTAACGATCAATGCTATAAACCAAGTAGGTGTCTAGAAATGTGTTAGCGGGGCTACGCCCCCAGGGAATAGAGGTTCTTAAATTAAGGAACTTCGCGAAAGCGTTGGAAAACCTCCCTCGAAGTACCAACACCAGCCTGGCCGAACGGTTAAGCAAGTATTGTACGGTGAGATTGATCCTGACTAATTCTTCCTTTCTGGTTTGAGGAGGGATTCGAGAGACAGTGGGAGCCATCCTATTTAGACAAATTAAAAACCACTCTAAACTTGCAAGAGCATCATGCTGAGTGTTTCTTCTCTCTCTCCTAATTGCAGCGACCAATCGACATGACTGGACTTAAGTTACTTCTAGATAAAAACATACTGACAGGGCCAAACTACAAAGATTGGCTCAGGAATGTCAAAATGGCAATCACTTATGACAAGTTGGGGTATCTCCTTACCACCAAAGCTCCCCCTGTCCCAAGTCCCACCTCCAGCATCGTGGATAAGGAAATCCGTAAGACTTGGGAGATTGATAGCGCGAAGGCCAAGTGCCTCATACTTGGCTCTATGGACAACGAACATCAGAGGAGGCACGAGAATATGGACCTCGAATCCATATTTCTCCATACAAAAGAACTGTATGGAGAGCAGTCTCGTATCGCAAGATACGAAGTGTCGAAAAAGTTATTTTCGGCAAGGTTGGCCATCGGATCATCGGTAGCGGAACACGTGCTTAAGATGATTGGCTTCATTGAGGAGCTCGCGGAACTTGGGATCACGTTAGAGAACGAGCTCTATACGGACTTGATTCTCCAGTCCCTTCCTTCCACTTACGCCCAGTTTATCCTGAACTTCAACTTACAAGAAAAAGAAGTTGAACTTTCAGAACTCCTCAACATGCTGAGGAGTGCAGATGGCACCCTACAAAAAGGTAGGGAAACATCCACTTTGTTTGTAGGAGGATCTTCATCTTCTAGGTCCAAGGCGAAAGCCAAGGGAAAGAAGAAGAAAGCCTCCGCCAAACCAAGGGGCGGTGTTAGTAAAGTGGATACGAAGGGAAAAGCAAAAGCAACAAAGATAGCGGGGAAGCTTATAGGGAAGGAAGAGTGCTTTTTCTGTCATAAGAGTGGTCACTGGAAGAAAGATTGCAGGGCTTGGAAAGCCAGGACACAAGAACTGAAGCAAGTTGCGGCTTCAGCTTCAGGTGTGTATGTTATTGAAAACTGTCTATCAATAAACTCTACTTCCTGGGTATTGGATACCGGATCAGGATCTCATATCTGTAATTCTTTGCAGGCGTTGAGAAACCGTAGGGTTTTGAAGGCAGGTGACATGACCCTCAAAGTTGCAAACGGAGCTAGCATGGATGCTAAAGCCGTGGGGGACTATCACTTGGGAATGTCAGATGGACATGTTTTGGTTTTGCGTAATTGCTATTTTGTACCGAACGCAACTTGTAATATCATTTCTGTATCTTTGATTTCTAAAGAAGGTTATGAATTTGCGTTTGTAAGTAATGTTGTAAACATTCACCTTAATCAAGTTCTGATTGGGTCAGGTACATTAAGCAATGGTATATACGTACTAAACCAACCACAAATTTTCAATGTCCAGAATACACACAAAAGAAAGTCTCCGGAAATAAATCAGACTTTCTTATGGCATTGTAGACTGGGTCACATCAATGAGAGAAGGTTGACAAAGTTACATACAGAACGATATTTGAATCCGTTCGAATATCAATCATATGCCGCTTATCAATCTTGTCTCAAAGGAAAGATGACAAAGACTCCGTTCACTGGACACGGAGTAAGAGCGAGCGAGCTCTTGGGACTCGTACACAGCGACGTGTGCGGTCCAATGTTTACACATGCGCGAAGCGGTTATTCTTACTTCATTACTTTTACGGATGACTTTTCAAGGTACGGTTATGTCTTCTTAATGAAACATAAATCCGAAGCCTTTGGAAAGTTCCAGGAATATAAGAATGAAGTAGAAAAACAAACCGGCAAAAGTATCAAGATTCTAAGATCGGATCGAGGTGGTGAATACTTGAGTGCCGAGTTCCTGGACTATTTAAAAGAGAACGGAATTCTCTCTCAGCTTACTCCTCCATACACTCCGCAACATAACGGTGTATCGGAGAGACAGAACCGGACCCTATTGGATATGGTACGTTCCATGATGAGTAACACTGAGTTACCGCGATCATTCTGGGGATATGCACTAGAATCAGTTGCATACCTTTTGAACCGAGTTCCAACTAAGACTGTGCCTACTACACCATATGAGATGTGGTGTGGGAAGAGACCCTATCTTAATCACATTAAGAGATGGGGAAGTCTAGCTTTTGTCAAAAAGCGGCATGCGGACAAGCTCGAGGCACGCTCAGTAGAGTGCAAGTTTGTGGGATATCCAAAGAACTCCAAGAGATATCTCTTCTATTACGCAGAGGAACAAAAGATCATTGTTTCTCGTAATGCCCATTTTCTAGAACACCAGTTCTTAGAAAAGGAAACAAGTGGGAGCGAAATAGAACTGGAAGAAATTCCAGAACCACAGACTATTACTGAAAGCTAGTGGAACCAGGGGGTTCAATAGAAAATGACATTCCTACGCCGCTCCGCAGGAGTAGTAGGCAGTCTTATCCACCCGAGAGATACTACGGTTTTCTCATAGACGGGGATAGAGAGGATTGCATCATAGATTATGATGAGCCGACTAGCTTCCAGCAGGCCATTCAGAGCGTTGACTCGGTAAAATGGCTGGATGCAATGCGGACCGAAATAGAGTCCATGTACACCAACAAAGTATGGACGTTGGACGTTGCTCCAGATGGGGTAAAACCCGTAGGAAGCAAGTGGATCTTCAAAAGGAAGATTGGTGTAGATGGACAGGTTGAGACCTATAAAGCTAGACTGGTTGCAAAGAGTTTTCGTCAAAGACTTGGTTTGGACTATGACGAGACCTTTTCTCCAGTAGCTATGCTGAAATCCATTCGGATCCTTCTTGCCATTGCTGCCTTCCATGATTATGAGATTTGGCAGATGGATGTAAAGACCGCTTATCTAAATGGAAATTTAGAGGAGTGTGTTTATATGGACCAGCCAGAGGGTTTCATTCAGAGTGGGAGCAGCGGAAAGGTATGCAAGTTGCTTAAGTCCATCTATGGACTAAAGCAGGCATCGCGGAGTTGGAACATCTGTTTTGATGAGACGGTCAAGGAATTTGGCTTTATCAAAAATCCAGATGAACCATGCATCTATAGTAGATTTGTAGCGAGAACTGTAGTATTCCTCGTTTTATACGTGGATGACATTCTCTTAATAGGAAATGACATTCCTATGCTACAATCTGTCAAGGGGTTCTTGTCACACAGGTTCTCCATGAAAGACCTGGGTGATGCCTCATACTGTTAGTGTATATGCCCTAGAGGCCATTACTGTATCATACTAGTTTGTATATTACTTAATGGAAGCTTGGGATATTCACCTTGTATAAACAATCTTGCTCAATATAGTAGTATGCTACTTGGTTTGTTTCTACTTCAATGTGTACTTGTGTTTATTTTAGTATATCACCTATACACATTATTGGAGCCCTTAGGATCTTTGCTTGATTACCAGCGTTGTGATGGCAGTCACACTAGTGGGGGCTGGGTAATCTATAAGCACATCCTTATGCAGGTCCCTAGTCGCAGGACTATCGAGACAGGGCATCGATACTCCGGAGTAGACTAGCGTATGCGCTTCTCATCCCAGAGTTGGAGACGGTCTGTCCCACAGCCGTCAGTACGTCGTACTGGAGATAGTATGCGGGTGCTCGTTGGGTTACGAGTACACTGGACAGGACTCGTCGGGAACTGACCGGTTGGTATTATACCTATCGTCAGTTATCAGTTCCCAGGTGACATGAGTACAGCTTAGTCCGCTGACTTGACACTGTCACTTCGTCTCGAGTGTGTTCCCACTGTACTTTGATTACTACCCTACCACGGCTCAAAGGAGTCGTGCAAACAGGTGGTAGTTGGGTGCAGTCCCGAAGCACTTGGAGGCAGTGACGGTTAGACATGATTCGTCTCTCCCGGTATTGAGGGTTGACATCGCGCTGTGTCTAGGAGAGCCATTACACGAGTAGTCCCTGGCCAGGGCAATCAAGATATACTGGTAGGCTTCCAGTGTTATCTCAGGGTGTTTTGGGCTTCACTCCGACACGACTTGTACCGCTATTAGGGGACTGACGTTTACCGCCCCCCTAGGCCCGCCATGCGATGTATCGGACGAACAGAACGGACTGTACGGAGATTGTCACATTCAGGCTCAGTAGGAGTTCAGATGGGTTTCACCTCGTCAGTCTTCTTGTCGGCTTCTACCTGGGGACCGTTACGCACAGCTAGTGCCGCTTGCGGTCTGTGGTTAAACCCACTGCCAGCATAATGTCGAGTCTTTAGAGTCCCACACAGAAAGCTATTCGCCTTTATGCAAAAGAGTAGAGGTCGCATGGTTTTGCGGCAGGTCGCATGGTTTTGCGACAGGGTTCGGTCACATCCGTGCACTTGTGCACGTACAGTGTCCGGACAGTAGACACTAGCGGGCTTTGGTTTAAGCCAGATCCTAGTGTATGTATTGGGATTGGATTTATCCAGTTTGTATTCGTGTTCCTCGGAACGCGGATGCGGGTGTGTATGCACAGTTGACGGAGAAACAGAGGCGGAGGATTCTCATTAGGGTTGTTGACCGTTGACAGTTGACTATTGACTTTTTGCTCAACCCTAATGAGAATATGATATGTGATTAACAATTATATTAATTAGGTATTATGGTGACATGGTTGTTGAGTTGTTGACTTTGTTGACTTGTTGACTTTTGTTGACTTGTTGACTTTGTTGACCGGTTGACTAGGCTTGACTATTTGACCATCATGATAACCATAGCTATCATTTCATGGCAAAGACTTTTGCTTGCTTGCTCTTTTGTGCAAAATGAGTGCATGAAATGATATGGCTATGGTTGCTTAAACCATCACATAATACTTGATTGATATGATGTGTTATGATTGTTTTGGATTATGAGAGCCAAATGAGAAAAGTCTTCTCTCATTCTTTCATGCTCATTCTCTCTCTTGTTCTTGAGCTCTCATCTTCCTCCTCTTGCTCTCCCTCTCTTGACTCTATGGTTCACTTGTCTCATGAGTTGAGAACCAAGAACCATAGATAAAATCCCATACAAACTCTTCTCTACTCACTCTAGTTCACAAGGTTTAGCAAACCAAGTGAACTAGTTTCTTCAAAGACCGAAGAAGAAGCCAAAGGTAGAAGCTTTCGAGGTGGATCTATCTTCGGCGCAAGGAGACGACGGAGTGAAGGCGATCCGGACATCCATCGAGGCTTGAAGACGAAGGAGTTCGAGAAAAAGAAAGGTATAACCCCCTAACCGAGTAGTTAGCAACTCGTAGTTAGGTTGTTAGTTAGATGTTTAACAAAGATCCGGGTTTTAAGTCCATGTTACCACCTCTAAGAAAATCGTTTTTTATCAAATTCCGCATGCCCGAAAGTACCGGGAGAGGTAGCATGGACTTACAGTGGTATCAGAGCCTAGTTAAACTCTATCTAACATGTTAGCAAAGTAGCTAGAAGATCGATCAAAGAAAAGTCCCGAAATGAACCCCGAAATTCAAACTTACTGTCGATTTTAAAAGTGCTGGAAAACTTTTTTAAAATACACCAAAAATCGACTCAGGGTTTTCTGAAGAAACTGCAAAAATTTGACACCCTAACTCGATCAAAGCGCCGCGGTTCCGCGGCGGGAGCTTGCTCCCGCCGCGGAACCGCGGCCGAGTTGACTCGGTCATAGGTTTTAATTTTTGCAGTTTGCTCATAGGGGTATTTTGGGATTTTTGGAATATGTGTTTTCTGCCCAGATTTTCCAGAACGAAAATTTTGTATTTGGGGCCTATAAATCCGTATTTTTGATCGAACTTCTAAAAGACTTAAGCTGACGGGTTTTTCTGTGATGTGATATTTGTATTGAACGTCTACTAATCGCTATATGTCGATTAGTGGGGGTTATACAAATCTGTGATCTGTAATGTTGCTGGAATGTGTATATGAATTCATTGGATTGTCGCGGGTGAATAGCCGGGGATTGTGAGACGAGAGTTTTCTTTTCTTTCAATTCATGTAAATTTGTAAATTGATGTAATAATTATTTGTATGGCCGCACAACCGGGTCGGGGTTGTAGCCGTCATTGTATAATTTCTTTTTACTGTTTTTGCTCCTAGGATAGACCCATGGAGAGGTGCATAAACTACCGGGTATGCCGAAGTGCCGAGTGGCCTACTCACGGGGATGAGGGAGGTTGCTTCGCTTCGGGTACTTGGCGGGTAGTTTGCCGCACCCGTAGGGGTCTTGGGTGGGGTTTTGGCTATTCACCGCGACCGTGTAATCTGCTTTTCGTTACTGGCTCGTACGAATTGCAGGTTCCTAGTATATCCAATGTGTTCATCTGTGATCTGAAATGTCTATCATTGCAATATATCTATATATGATATTATTTAGGCGTTGCTTATGTTTTACAGCCGCGCTTGCCCAGCCCCCGCTCTGTCGTTAGTTAAGTAACCTAACGGGTAATGACGGGGCCCCGCGGCGAATGCGAATGGCATAAGCGTATGTCATATTTTGGTTGTTTTCTGCAATGGTAGGATTAAATGATGGGACGCATTAAAAGAACTACTGCAAGAATATCACGCATTAAAAGAACTAATGCAAGAAAATAAACCATGTAAAAGTCGTTGGAACACTTTCGAAAAACCACTCGGTTCTTTTCAAAACAAACTTTTAAAATGCGGAGTTTGAGCCACTCCATTTAAAAGCTATCTCGTTCCATCGACTAAATCAAGTTCACTACGTTCAAGGTTTCGCCAAAACCATTCGTAGCCCTCCGTCGTTTCACATGAATAGTCAATAGTATTCAAGCTGTGTTTGTTGGCCAAAGTCAAGGCATAGTGATTGGTAGCTATTGGGTATTCATGTGCAGCATAGATAGATGCGTTGGTTTGGAGCAGTCGTACTGCCTTGTTGGCCAAAGTCAAGGGTAGGTACGGGTGGATTCAAATTAACCTGGAGAACGATGGGTAGAACTTGACATGTGACTTATGATTTGTTGGCCAAAGTCAAGGTCATAAGAGCATGGGGCAAAAATCCACATCGGGAGTTTCAAAAGAACTGAAACTTGCTAGTGTTGCATACCATTTGGAGTGTGATGATTCTGGTAGGATTCCTTCAGTTTCGTCACGCGATGATATTTGGATCCCGATCCTACTGTGAGTATATGCTACTCCTCGGGAAATTTCTCACTTAACGATCAATGCTATAAACCAAGTAGGTGTCTAGAAAGGTGTTAGCGGGGCTACGCTCCCAGGGAAAAGAGGTTCTTAAATTAAGGAACTTCGCGAAAGCGTTGGAAAACCTCCCTCGAAGTACCGACACCAGCCTGGCCGAACGGTTAAGCAAGTATTGTACGGTGAGATTGATCCTGACTAATTCTTCCTTTTTGGTTTGAGGAGGGATTCGAGAAACAGTGGGAGCCATCCTGTTTAGACAAATTAAAAACCACTCTAAACTTGCAAGAGCATCATGCTAAGTGTTTCTTCTTCTCTCTCATAATTGCAGCGACCAATCGAAATGACTGGACTTAAGTTACTTCTAGATAAAAACATACTGACAGGGCCAAACTACAAAGATTGGCTCAGGAATGTTAAAATGGCAATCACTTACGACAAGCTGGGGTATCTTCTTACCACCAAAGCTCCCCCTGTCCCAAGTCCCACTTCCAGCGTCGCAGATAAGGAAATCCGTAAGACCTGGGAGATTGATAGCACGAAGGCCAAGTGCCTCGTACTTGCTTCGATGGACAACGAACATCAGAGGAGGCACGAGAATATGGACCTTGAATCCATATTTCTCCATACAAAAGAACTGTATGGAGAGCAATCTCGTATCGCAAGATACGAAGTGTCGAAAAAGTTATTTTCGGCAAGGTTGGCCATCGGATCATCGGTAGTGGAACACGTGCTTAAGATGATTGGCTTCATTGAGGAGCTCGCTGAACATGGAACCACGTTGGAGAATGAGCTCTATACGGACTTGATTCTCCAGTCCCTTCCTTCCACTTACGCCCAGTTCATACTGAACTTCAACTTACAAGAAAAAGAAGTTGAACTTTCTGAGCTCCTCAACATGCTGAGGAGCGCAGAGAGCACCCTACAGAAAGGTAGGGAAACATCCACTTTGTTTGTAGGAGGATCATCTTCTTCTAGGTCCAAGGCGAAAGCCAAGGGAAAGAAGAAGAAAGCCCCCGCCAAACCAAGAGGCGGTGTTAGTAAAGTGGATACGAAGGGAAAAGCTAAAGCAACAAAGATAGCGGGGAAGCTTGTGGATAAGGAAGAATGCTTCTATTGTCATAAGAAAGGTCACTGGAAGAATGATTGCAGGGCTTGGAAAGCCAGGACACAGGAATTGAAGCAGGTTGCAGCTTCAGCTTCAGGTGTGTATGTTATTGAAAACTGTCTTTCAATAAACTCTACTTCCTGGGTATTGGATACCGGATCAGGATCTCATATCTGTAATTCTTTGCAGGCGTTGAGAAACCGTAGTGTTTTGAAAGCAGGTGACATGACCCTCAGAGTTGCGAACGGAGCTAGCATGGATGCTAAAGCCGTGGGGGACTATCACCTGGGAATGTCAGATGGACATGTTTTGGTTTTGCGTAATTGCTTTTTTGTACCCAACGCAACTTGTAATATCATTTCTGTATCTTTATTTTCTAAAGAAGGTTATGAATTTGCGTTTGTAAGTAATGTTGTAAACATTCACCTTAATCAAGTTTTGATTGGGTCAGGTACATTGAGCAATGGTATATACGTATTAAACCAACCACAGATTTTCAATGTCCAGAATACACACAAAAGAAAGTCTCCGGAAATAAATCAGACTTTCTTATGGCATTGTAGACTGGGTCACATCAATGAGTGAAGGTTGACGAAGTTACATACAGAAGGATATTTGAATCCGTTCGAATATCAATCGTATGCCATTTGTCAATCCTGTCTCAAAGGAAAGATGACAAAGACTCCGTTTACTGGACACGGAGTAAGGGCGAGCGAGCTCTTGGGACTCGTACACAGCGACGTGTGCGGTCCAATGTCTACACATGCGCGAAGCGGTTATTCTTACTTCATTACTTTTACGGATGACTTCTCAAGGTACGGTTATGTCTTCTAAATGAAACATAAGTCCGAAGCCTTTGGAAAGTTCCAGGAATTTAAGAATGAAGTAGAAAAACAAACCGGCAAAAGTATTAAGATTCTAAGATCGGATCGAGGTGGAGAATACTTGAGTGCCGAGTTCCTGGACTATTTAAAAGAGAACGGAATTCTCTCTCAGCTTACTCCTCCATACACTCCGCAACATAACGGTGTATCGGAAAGACGGAACCGAACCCTATTGGATATGGTACGGTCCATGATGAGTAACGCGGAGTTACCGCGATCATTCTGGGGATATGCGCTAGAATCAGCTGCATACCTTTTGAACCGAGTTCCAACTAAGACTGTGCCTACTACACCATATGAGATGTGGTGTGGGAAGAGACCCTATCTTAAACACATTAAGACATGGGGATGTCTAGCTTTTGTTAAAAAGCAGCATGCGGACAAGCTCGAGGCACGCTCAGTACAGTGTAAGTTCGTGGGATATCCAAAGAACTCCAAGGGATATTTCTTCTACTGCAAAGAGGAACAAAAAGTTCTTGTTTCTCGTCATGCCTACTTCTTGGAAACTGAGTTTTTGGAAACCCAGATAAGTGGGAGCACAGTAGAACTGGAAGAAATTCCAGAACCACGAGCTATTACTGAAAGCTTAGTAGAACCAGAGGGTTCAAAAGAACAGGACATTCCTACGTCGCTCCGCAGGAGTAGTAGGCAGTCTCATCCGCCCGAGAGATACTACGGTTTTCTCATAGACGGGGATAGAGAGGATTGCATCATAGATTATGATGAGCCTACTAGCTTCCAGCAAGCCGTTCAGAGCGTCGACTCGGTAAAATGGCTGGATGCAATGCGGACTGAAATGGAGTCCATGTACACCAACAAAGTATGGACGTTGGACGTTGCTCCAGACGGGGTAAAACCCGTAGGATGCAAGCGGATCTTCAAAAGGAAGATTGGTGTAGATGGACAGGTTGAGACCTATAAAGCTAGACTGGTAGCAAAGGGTTTTCGTCAAAGACCTGGTTTGGACTATGACGAGACCTTTTCTCCAGTAGCTATGCTGAAATCCATTCGGATCCTTCTTGCCATTGCTGCCTTCCACGATTATGAGATTTGGCAGATGGACGTAAAGACAGCTTTTCTAAATGGAAATTTAGAGGAGTGTGTCTATATGGACCAGCCAGAGGGTTTCATTCAGAGTGGGAGCAGCGGAAAGGTGTGCAAGTTGCTTAAGTCCATTTACGGACAAAAGCAGGCATCGCGGAGTTGGAACATCTGTTTTGATGAGACGGTCAAGGAATTTGGCTTTATCAAAAATCCAGATGAACCATTCATCTATAGTAGATT
Organism: Agapanthus africanus; assembly: GCA_030015575.1. NCBI lineage: Eukaryota > Viridiplantae > Streptophyta > Magnoliopsida > Asparagales > Amaryllidaceae > Agapanthus > Agapanthus africanus. The sequence goes on from JASDDO010000010.1 coordinate 343,804,338, forward strand.
TGTAGCGAGAACTGTAGTATTCCTCGTTTTATACGTGGATGACATTCTCTTAATAGTAAATGACATTCATATGCTACAATCTGTCAAGGGGTTCTTGTCACACAGGTTCTCCATGAAAGACCTGGGTGATGCCTCATACATCCTGGGGATCCAGATCCATCGTGATAGATCCAAGAGGATATTAGGACTTTCACAGTCCATGTACATCGACACCATACTGAAAAGATTCAGTATGGAAGATTCCAAGCGCGGTAACCTACCGGCTTGTCACGGGATCACCCTCTCTAAAGAGATGTCTCCCAAGACTGATTTGGAGAGGGGTCGCATGTCGATTATACCCTACGCTTCTGCGGTAGGCTCTATAATGTATACGATGTTGTGTACCAGACCGGATGTAGCTTATGCACTGAGTGTAGTAAGCCGGTATCAGTCAAACCCTGGGGAGAAACACTGGATAGCGGTAAAGAACATTCTCAAGTACCTGAGAAGGACTAAGGAGATGTTCTTGTTGTATGGCGGAAAAGACCTCCAGATCGAGGCCTTTGCTGACTCCAGCTTCCAGAGTGACAAGGATGATTCCAAGTCCATGTCGGGTTTTGTCTTTACCCTCAATGGAGGGGCGGTGTGTTGGAAGAGTTCCAAACAGGAAACCGTTGCAGACTCGACGATGGAAGCGGAATACATCGCTGCATCTGATGCCGCAAAAGAAGATGTCTGGATGAGGAAGTTCTTGAAAGAACTTCAGGTGGTTCCGTCCATTGTTGATCCAATACCTCTGTATTGCGACAACAACGGGGCTATAGCTTTAGCGAAGGAACCCAGGTCCCATCAGAGATCCAAACACATCTTGAGGCGGTATCACCTAATCAGGGAGATCGTGGATCGCCAGGAGATCGAGGTTCGTAGAGTCGCTTCAGAAGATAACACTGCAGATCCATTCACCAAGGCCTTGCCCCAGACTCAGTTCGAGCGGCTGATCGAGATGATAGGTCTTCGATACGCCAGTACATGGCCTTAGTGCAAGTGGAAGATTGTTAGTGTATATGCCCTAGAGGCCATTACTGTATCATACTAGTTTGTATATTACTTAATGGAAGCTTGGGATATTCACCTTGTATAAACAATCTTGCTCAATATAGTAGTATGCTACTTGGTTTGTTTCTACTTCAATGTGTACTTGTGTTTATTTTAGTATATCACCTATACACATTAGTGGAGCCCTTAGGATCTTTGCTTGATTACCAGCGTTGTGATGGCAGTCACACTAGTGGGGGCTGGGTAATCTATAAGCACATCCTTATGCAGGTCCCTAGTCGCAGGACTATCGAGACAGGGCATCGATACTCCGGAGTAGACTAGCGCATGCGCTTCTCATCCCAGAGTGGGAGACGGTCTGTCCCACAGCCGTCAGTACGTCGTACTGGAGATAGTATGCGGGTGCTCGTTGGGTTACGAGTACACTGGACAGGACTCGTCGGGAACTGACCGGTTGGTATTATACCTATCGTCAGTTATCAGTTCCCAGGTGACATGAGTACAGCTTAGTCCGCTGACTTGACACTGTCACTTCGTCTCGAGTGTGTTCCCACTGTACTTTGATTACTACCCTACCACGGCTCAAAGGAGTCGTGCAAACAGGTGGTAGTTGGGTGCAGTCCCGAAGCAATTGGAGGCAGTGACGGTTAGACAGGATTCGTCTCTCCCGGTATTGGGGGTTGACATCGCGCTGTGTCTAGGAGAGCCATTACACGAGTAGTCCCTGGCCAGGGCAATCGAGATATACTGGTAGGCTTCCAGTGTTATCTCAGGGTGTTTTGGGCTTCACTTCGACACGACTTGTACCGCTATTAGGGGACTGACGTTTAACGCCCCCTAGGCCCGCCATGCGATGTATCGGACGAACAGACCGGACTGTACGGAGATTGTCACATTCAGGCTCAGTAGGAGTTCAGATGGGTTTCACCTCGTCAGTCTTCTTGTCGGCTTCTACCTGGGGACCGTTACGCACAGCTAGTGCCGCTTGCGGTCTGTGGTTAAACCCACTGCCAGCGTAGTGTCGAGTCTTTAGAGTCCCACATAAAAAGCTATTCGCCTTTAGGCAAAAGAGTAGAGGTCGCATAGTTTTGCGGCAGGTCGCATGGTTTTGCGACAGGGTTCGGTCACATCCGTGCACTTGTGCACGTACAGTGTCCGGACAGTAGACACTAGCGGGCTTTGGTTTAAGCCAGATCCTAGTGTATGTATTGGGATTGGATTTATCCAGTTTGTATTCGTGTTCCTCGGAACGCGGATGCGGGTGTGTATGCACAGTTGACGGAGAGACAGAGGCGGAGGATTCTCATTAGGGTTGTTGACCGTTGACAGTTGACTATTGACTTTTTGCTCAACCCTAATGAGAATATGATATGTGATTAACAATTATATTAATTAGGTATTATGGTGACATGGTTGTTGAGTTGTTGACTTTGTTGACTTTTGTTGACTTGTTGACTTTGTTGACCGGTTGACTAGGCTTGACTAGTTGACCATCATGATAACCATAACTATCATTTCATGGCAAAGACTTTTGCTTGCTTGCTCTTTTGTGCAAAATGAGTGCATGAAATGATATGGCTATGGTTGCTTAAACCATCACATAATACTTGATTGATATGATGTGTTATGATTGTTTTGGATTATGAGAGCCAAATGAGAAAAGTCTTCTCTCATTCTTTCATGCTCATTCTCTCTCTTGTTCTTGAGCTCTCATCTTCCTCCTCTTGCTCTCCCTCTCTTGACTCTATGGTTCACTTGTCTCATGAGTTGAGAACCAAGAACCATAGATAAAATCCCATACAAACTCTTCTCTACTCACTCTAGTTCACAAGGTTTAGCAAACCAAGTGAACTAGTTTCTTCAAAGACCGAAGAAGAAGCCAAAGGTAGAAGCTTTCGAGGTGGATCTATCTTCGGCGCAAGGAGACGACGGAGTGAAGGCGATCCGGACATCCATCGAGGCTTGAAGATGAAGGAGTTCGAGAAAAAGAAAGGTATAACCCCCTAACCGAGTAGTTAGCAACTCGTAATTAGGTTGTTAGTTTGATGTTTAACAAAGATCCGGGTTTTAAGTCCATGTTACCACCTCTAAGAAAATCGTTTTTTATCAAATTCCGCATGCCCGAAAGTACCAGGAGAGGTAGCATGGACTTACACATACATTCTGGGGATCCGGATCTATCGTGACAGATCCAAGAGGATATTAGGACTTTCACAGTCCAGGTACATCGACACCATACTGAAAAGATTCAGTATGGAAGATTCCAAGCGCGGTAATCTACCGGCTTGTCACGGGATCACCCTCTCCAAAGAGATGTCTCCCAAGACTGATTTGGAAAGGGATCGCATGTCTATTATACCCTACGCTTCTGCGGTAGGCTCTATAATGTATGCGATGTTGTGTACCAGACCAGATGTAGCTTATGCACCGAGTGTGGTAAGCCGGTATCAGTCAAACCCCGGGGAGAAACATTGGATAGCAGTAAAGAACATTCTCAAGTACCTGAGAAGGACTAAGGAGATGTTCTTGGTGTATGGCGGAAAAGACCTCCAGATCGAGGCCTTTGCTGACTCCAGCTTCCAGAGTGACAAGGATGATTCCAAGTCCATGTCGGGTTATGTCTTTACCCTCAATGGAGGGGCGGTGTGTTGGAAGAGTTCCAAACAGGAAACCGTTGCTGACTCGACGATGGAAGCGGAATATATCGCAGCTGCAGATGCCGGAAAAGAAGCTGTCTGGGTAAGGAAGTTCGTAACTGAACTTCAGGTGGTTCCGTCCATTGTTGATCCAATACCTCTGTATTGCGACAACAACGGGGCTATAGCTTTAGCAAAGGATCCAAGGTCCTATCAGAAGTCCAGACACATCTTAAGGCGGTATCACCTGATCAGGGAGATCGTGGGTCGCCAGGAGATCGAGGTTCGGTGAGTTTCTACAGAAGACAACACTGCTGATCCACTCACAAAGGCCTTTCCCCAGACTCAGTTCGAGCGGCTGATCGAGATGATAGGTCTTCAATACGCCAGTACATGGCCTTAGTGCAAGTGGGAGATTGTTAGTGTATATGCCCTAGAGGCCATTACTGTATCATACTAGTTTGTATATTACTTAATGGAAGCTTGGGATATTCACCTTGTATAAACAATCTTTCTCAATATAGTAGTATGCTACTTGGTTTGTTTCTACTTCAATGTGTACATGTGTTTATTTTAGTATATCACCTATACACATTAGTGGAGCCCTTAGGATCTTTGCTTGATTACCAGCGTTGTGATGGCAGTCACACTAGTGGGGGCTGGGTAATCTATAAGCACATCCTTATGCAGGTCCCTAGTCGTAGGACTATCGAGACAGGGCATCGATACTCCGTAGTAGACTAGCGTATGCGCTTCTCATCCCAGTGTGGGAGATGGTCTGTCCCACGGCCATCAGTACGTCGTACTGGAGATAGTATGCTGGTGCTCGTTGGGTTACGAGTACACTGGACAGGACTCGTCGGGAACTGTTGGTTGGTACTATACCTATCGTCTGTTATCAGTTCCCAGGTGACATGAGTACAGCTTAGTCCGATGACTTGACACTGTCACTTCGCCTCGAGTGTGTTCCCACTGCACTTTGATTACTACCCTACCACGGCTCAAAGGAGTCGTGCAAACAGGTAGTTTTTGGGTGCAGTTCCGAAGCACTTGGAGGCAGTGACGGTTAGACAAGATTCTTTTCTCCCGGTGTTGGGGGTTGACATCACGCTGTGTCTAGGAGAGCCATTACACGAGTAGTCCCTGGCCAGGGCAAGCGAGATATACTGGTAGGTTTCCAGTGTTATCTCAGGGTGTTCTGGGCTTCACTCCGACACAACTTGTACCGCTATTGGGGAACTGACGTTTACCGCCCCCTAGGCCCGCCATGCGATGTATCAGACGAACAGACCGGACTGTATGGATATTGTCACAGTCAGACTCAGTAGGAGTTCAGATGGGTTTCACCTCGTCAGTCTTCTTGTCGGCATCTACCTGGGGACCGTTACGCACAGCTAATGCCGCTTGCGGTCTGTGGTTAAACCCACTGCCAGCGTAGTGTCGAGTCTTTAGAGTCCAACACAGAAAGCTATTCGCCTTTAGGCAAAAGAGTAGAGGTCGCATGGTTTTGCGACAGGGTTCGGTCACATCCGTGCACTTGTGCACGTATAGTGTCCGGACAGTTAACACTAGCGGGCTTTGGTTTAAGCCAGATCCTAGTGTACGTTTTGGGGTTGGTTTTATCTCGTATGTATTCGTGTTCCTCGGAACGCGGATGCGGGTGTGTATGCACAGTTGACAGAGAGACAGAGGCAGAGTATTCTCATTGGGGTTGTTGACTGTTGACTGTTGACAGTTGACTGTTGACCATTGACTTTTGCTTAACCCTAATGAGAATAAGATATATGATTAACATTAATATTAATTAAGTATTATAGTGACATGGTTGTTGAGGGGTTGACATTATTGACTTGTTGACTTTGTTGATCGGTTGACTAGGTTGGACTAGTTGACCATCATCATGACAATGGCTATCATTCCATGGCAAAGACTTTTGCTTGCTTGTTTATTTATGCAAAATGAGTGCATAAAATGATATAGCCATTTTGACTTAAACCATTTACACAATACTTGATTACTATTTTTGTTATGATGACTTTTGGATGATGAGAGTTGAGTATGAGAAGAGTATGGTTGATTCTATCATTTGCTTTCTCTCTCTTGAGCTCTCTCATTCTCAAGCTCTCCCTCTTCCTCTTGCTCTCTCTACCTCAAGGCAAATCATTCTCATGTGTTGAGACTCATTGCCTTAGAGATAAAAAGACACCAAAACATTCCTCTACTCATTCTAGTTCACAAGGCCTAGCAAGCCAAGTGATCTAGTTTCTTCAAAGTTCGAAGAAGAAGCCAAAAGTAGAAGCTTTCGGGTGGATCCATCTTCGGCGCAAGGAGACGACGAGGTGAGGCTGATCCGTACACCGGGAGGAGTCGAAGACGAAGGAGTTCAAGAAAGGTATAGCCCCCTAACCGAGTAGGTAAACTCTTGTTAGGTTGTTAGCTAGTAGTTTAACAAAGATCCGTATTGGTAGTCCATGTTACCACCCTCTTGAAAATCGTTTTTCACCAATTCCGCAACCCCGTAAGTACCGGGGAAGGGTAGCATGAACTTACAGATTTATATGGAGAGCAATCTCGTATCGCAAGATACGAGATCTCGCGAAAATTGTTTCAGGCGAGATTGACTATTGGGTCATCTATAAGAGACCAAGTCCTTAAAATGGTCGGTTTTATTGAAGAGCTCACGGACCTTGGGACTACGTTGGAGAATGATTTGTATACGGACTTGATTCTATAGTCCCCCCTCTACCTATGCCCAGTTTATATTGAATTTCAATATACAAGATAAGAAAGTTATACTTCCAGAGCTCCTTAACATGTTGAGGAGTGCAGAGGAAACCCTGAAGAAATTCCAGGAGACACCCACTCTACTTGTTGAGGAAACCTTCTTTTTCTAGATTTAAGGCGAAAGCCAATAGGAAGAATAAGATGTCCCCCACCAAACCGAGAGGCGGTGTCGGTAAGGTACAGGGGAAGAGCAAGGCAAAAGTTGGGGGGCCAACAGTAGGGAAAGAGGAATACTTCTATTGTTGTAGGAAAGGTCATTGGAAGAAGGACTGTAAGGCTTGGAAAGCCAGGTACCAGGATTCGAAGCAAGTTGTGGTTTCGGTTTCAGGTGTGTTTATGATTGAAAATTTTCTGTCAATCAACTCTACTTCCTGGGTATTGGATACCGGTTCAGGATCTTATATCTGTAATTTATTACAGTCACTGAGAAGCCGTAGAGTTATAAAGGCAAGTGATATGACCTTCAGGGTTGCTAACGGAGCAAGCATGGATGTTGTTTCCGTAGGGGAATATCACCTAGGATTGACAAGTGGACACATTTTGATTTTGCGTAACTGTTTTTGTGTTCCAAGTTTGACATGTAATATCATTTCTGTATCTTTACTATCTAAAGAAGGTTATGATTTTTCATTTGTAAGCGATGTTATAAACATTTACCTTAATCATGGTTTGATTGGGTCTGGTACACCAGACAATGGTATATACGTATTAAATCAACATTCAGTTTTCAATGTCCAGAACACACTCAAGATAAAAACTCCAGAATTAAATTAAGGTTTCTTATGGTATTGTAGACTAGGTCACATCAATGAAACACGGTTGACGAAGCTATATAAAGAGGGATATTTGGATCTGTTTGAATATCTGTCTTATGTAACTCGTCAATCATGTCTCAAAAAAAAGATGACAAAGACTCCATTCACTGGACACGGAGGAAGAGATTCCGAGCTCTTGGGACTCATACACAGCAACGTGTGTGGTCCAATATCTACACATGTAAGAAGTGATTATTCCTACTTCATTACTTTTATGGATGATTTCTCAAGGTATGGACATGTATTCTTGATGATATATAAATTCAAGGCCTTTGAGAAATTCCAGGAATACAAGAATAAAGTGAAAAAATAAACAGGCAAAAGTATCAAGACACTTCGATTTGATGGGGATGGTGAATACTTAAGTCCCGAGTTCCTGGGATATTGAAAAGAGAATGGAATTCTCTCTCAGCTTACTCCTCCATACATAGCTCAACATAATGGTGTATTGGAAAGGCGGAACCGCACCTTATTGGATATAGTATGTTCCATGATGAATAATACTGAGTTACCGCGATCCATCTGGGGTTATGCACTAGAACCTGCTGCATATTATTTGAACAAAGTTCTGACTTAGTCTGTGCCTACCACACCATATGAAATGTGGAGTGGAGAAAAACCCTATCTTAAGTATCTTAAGATATAGGGATGTTGTTCATATCAGATTTTTGCATTTTCATACCGCCCAATTTTTATCACATTGCATATCGGTAGGTACTCTTGAGCCGTGTTTGCTAGTCAATTACAGGATACAGGTTCTCGGCTCTAAACGGTGAAATTCATAGAAAAACACGACAAAATCCGGGTTCCTGCCATTCACAGATAAAACACGGATCTCCGCTCTTTATCCGTCTGTTGCCACACACCAGTTTAAGAGACAAAATGGCAAATCAATGTCGTTTTCATGCACAAGGCTCAATGGCAACATAAGATCCAAGAAATCTACACGGAGCTCGAGGAAATCATGACAAAAAGATCCACATCAAATCACCTTTTGATCAACAGAAATTCTGGAAAAATCGTGAAGCAATTCTGAGAAAAGTCATATACCAGACTAATGGGCACAGCAAAACAGGAAAAGCCACCAAAAATGATGGACCAATTCCTCTAAAGTGCCGCGGTTCCGCGGCAATAGCAGGCTTAGGCCGCGGAACCGCGGCCATACTGTGGCGGCAGAATGTCAAACTTTGGGGGTATTTTGGTATTTGCATGTAGAGGCAGAATTTTGCCCTAGATTTCCAGTTCCCTGCCTATAAATAGCCCAGAACCTTGTGAAGCCAAATGTGTGCATAATCTTGTATTTTTCTAGGTTTAGAATACTTGTTTCTTCTTCCTCTTCTCATCTCTTCTCCATTGAAAATCTTGTAGTGAGCTTTTGTGAGTGAAGAATGATGAATAAAGAAGATCCTTTTACTTATCATGCTTGTCTTGTTCTTTAGTTAAATTATTATGCTTGTAATTTTCATTTGTTAACTTAGTTGTTGTTATTTCTTGTTGTTTCTTTCTTTTCTCTTTTCCTTTATCTTTAAACAACCATGATGCTAACGCTTAATCCTTGCCAAGGTGAGGTCGCAAATAGCTAGTTGTTACCTTTAATCTCTTTCTTTCTATCTTCCTCTTTTGTTTTGTTTTGTTTTCTTTATGACGTGTGAGTAGTTTCATACTTGTTAGGGTAGGATAAGGGAAGTTTGAGAGAAGGAAATCCCTCTCACTCTTTCCTTGCCCAACATCTTAAATCGACTCCCGTTAATTGAACCACAATCCGCTCCCTTCGGCACCCTATCCTACATGATAGCGGTGATTCCGTAGTGAGACCGGTTGTGGTTGAATTAACCGGAGGTTATGGCTAAGAGCCAAGAACGGACGGACAAGCACCAAAAGGAAGAACTTAAGCGTTGGAAAGCCTAGCTTATACTCGCAAGTTCCTTCCTAGTCGTGCTAATCCCCGTTGTTGCCGATTACCGTAACACCGATATTAAGAGTGGCAACGAAAGAAGTGAGCGACTCCTAACTCAAACTAACCTAATCCTAACCCTAACAAGCTCTCTTTACATATCATTTTAACACTTAGTTAATCACAAACAAATCTGGAAAACTGGACTTAACTCGTTAAAGCACATAGAAAAAGATTCCCATCTCCCTGCGGACGACCCGTACTCAACCGGCTAGCTACGAGCGAAACCGTCTTGATTGCGGTAATTAACTAAACTTGAACACGCAGAATATCTAACAATCAAATGGCGCCGTTGCCGGGGAGACGGTAGTTTATTTCTTTGTGTAATTTCGGGTTAACTTGTGAATATAACCGAAAAACAAAAAAAATATACTTTGTAAAAAAATCATTTTGTTATATTTGATTAGTTTTTGTGCAAGTGTGCAGGATAATACGGAGTTCGAGTTCAGTGCCAAAGACGTGGGAAGATAGACCCACATTTCGCGGCTACACCGCGACGGATCAAAACGAAGCAAACAGTCTACTGTAAAAATCTGGAGCAGATGCAGTAAGCAAATAAAGATTCAGCAAATTCAGACAAGAAGAGGACAACCACTGCAGCACACCCCAAAATTCCAGAGCCCCAACTCCACTACCTTGCCGCGGAACCGCGGCATATGCTGGCTTAGGCCGCGGAACCGCGGCCACTTGGTGGAGTCAGTGAGCAAAAATCTCTGTAAGTCCTCCTTTTCTCTCTCCCACTCCTCTGGACTCCAATAAACTGTGTTTTCTGCAGCATTCTTTGCGCAAACTCTCTTCCCCCTTCCAATAAACTGTTCTTGTGCAGGATTCTTTGCGCCGCGCTAAAATAAAAATTGTTTGCAGTTGATTTATGATCGCTTTGCATTCACTAATACGGACTTAAGGGGCTTGAAACCAATTCAGATTGGGTGGGGATTTCATCACCCTTCCCAGGACCCCAAAAATCACAAAAAGCATATGCATTGACCATTGTTAATTAAAAAATACTAGACTCAGCCCTAAGGACTTCGCGCTCAATAGGACAGAGGACTAGTTACAGGCATCGGCCGTTTATCCTATCTGACTTTTGCGGTGCCTAGGCAAGTGTGACGAAGGCAAGTGGTTATTTAATTAAGGAACTTCGCGAAAGCGTTGGACAACCTCCCACTTACCTGGCACTTATCTGGCCGCATTAGACGGAGAAGAGGCGGTTTGAGGTCCTATTTCTAGCCCTCTGGAACAGTTAGGAGCAGGTCTAGTTGACCAAGGTGACCCTAGATCTAGGTGAGATTGTGCATATCTTATTTGTGATTGCTTAAAGCCGTAAGTCCGTACATATTTCTGTAAAGCTCTTTCTAAAAAAAAAAGAAAAAAATCAAAAACTTTTATAAAAACTTGCCCTTTTGTCGCCAAATCCATTTTTCACCCACCACCCATCGTTTTTTCCATTGACGTTTTCTTACCCTCACCTTCTCCGCTTTGACTATACTAAACTCGTTTAGTGTATGTCCGCTTGGACTCGGGACACTAGCGCCTGCCTCGTCCGCGTTACGTTAGTCGCTACCGACTACGCGATCGACTCAGACGTCGAAACTCTGTCCACTCCTCTTTCACCCCTTCCTTTGCCGGCCAACTCCGACGTTGACCGGAATTCTGTTTATACATCTTCACCTTCACCTTCACCAACCTCTTCTTCCGCGATGTCAGGATTTAATCCGAACATCTCTTTGACTACCCCTGGATTGGCTCCACCTCCTACGGAGACCAATAACCCACCACCACCGCCTGTTGTAGCGCCGCAGCGAATCGCGCTCCAGGATCGTTTCTATCCCACCCGTTCTGCACTTCCCACCTGCCTTTCTCTTCCACCGGCCAATGGGGATAATTTTGAAATTAAGCCCCACTTCATCAACATGCTTCCACGATTTCATGGGCTTGAATCTGAAGATGCCTATATCTTCATCAATAAATTTCAAAACGTTTGTGCCATGATGAAAACTACCCAACTGTCGGACGATGCTATACGTCTACGGGTCATTCCGTTCACTTTATGCGATCTTGCTGAAAAATGGCTGTATAGCACCGCTTCCCACTCCATAACCAGTTGGGACGAGTTTGTTAAAGCGTTTCTCAAAAAGTTCTATCCGAATCATAAAACCGCAAGGATTCGCAATGAAATCAACCAATTCTCTCAGCTTCCTTCTAAACCCTTCTGGAAGTGCTTTGACCGGTACAAAGACCTTCTTGTTCAGTGTCCTCACCATGGTATCGAGAGATGGCAACTTTGCCAAACCTTATACGAGGGCCTGAACCCAGCAACGAAGCAGTTGTTGGAAACCATCTGTCAGGGCCACTTCCTATCGAAATCTGACGAGGAAGCGGGGCAGTTCTTTGACGACCTTGCGGAGCAAACGCTACAATGGGAGAGCACCAGACCGACTTCTTCTTCTTCTACCTCCACTTCTACCGGTCAGTCTAGGGTAGGAATTCACCAACTTGATGTCTCTATTATGATGAAAGCTGAAATGACTGCAATAACAAGAAAGCTTGAAGAGATAGAGAGCAAATTTTCTTCTCCTGCCCCTGTTCTCCCCCTTCGTACCATTTGCGCTTGTTGTTCTGATCCTTCTCACTTAACCGAAGAGTGTCCTTACAGTCCACCATCGCAAGGACAGGATCAGGTTAATGCTGCATTTCAGCAAAGACCGAGGAATGATCCATACTCTTCCACCTACAATCCCGGTTGGAGGAACCACCCCAATTTCGCATGGAATCAGAATCAGAATCAATTCCAAGGCAACAATTTCCAAAGGGCCCATCTGCCGCAACAACAAGCGCAACAACAAACTCAACAGCAGTTTCAGCAGCCCTTCCAACCCCAACCTTTTCAAAATCAGACGAACAACTTTGCACCCAACAATTCTTTTCCACCAAACAACTTTGTTCCGTCAAACAACGATAAGGTTTCCTCGCTCGAACGAAGTCTGGAGGCGTTCGTTAAACAATCGACTCAGTCCACCGCCAACATCCAGTCTTCCATTCAGTCCTTAGTGAAACACACTGCCGCACACGGGCAAAGCATCAAGACCATCGAGGCCCAGATTGCACAACTGAATGCGGCCTTAAGCGAGCGAGAAAAGGGGAAGCTCCCGTCCCAGCCACTCCCAAATCCCGGTCACCCACATAATGCATATGTTGCTCTTGAACAACAGAACCATAATGTGAGTGCCGTGACTACACTGAGATCGGGAAGGATGCTGCAAAACAACATTGGCAAACGGATCAACGATGACACCCCGGCCGCTTCTTCTTCTTCTTCTTCTTCTTCTTCTTCTTCGTCTTCGTCTTCTGAGCCTATTCTCCGTTCTTCACAAGGCTCTCCTTCCTCCTCTTCTGCTCTGAATGGACCCACTTCTCACTCAACGAAAACACCTGTTCTAGGATCCGTTCCAACTCCACAATCTCCTCCTCCAGCATTAGACTCAACCAATTTTAAAAATGTTCCATTTCCAAACCGATTGAGGTCTAATAAACAAAATCCTCAAATGGAGAAGATTCTGGAGTTATTTAAGCAGGTTAACATTAACATTCCTCTTTTAGATGCTGTCCAACAAGTCCCGTCCTACGCGAAAATCTTAAAGGACTTGTGCACGAAAAAGAGGAAGTCTCAGGTACCCAAGAAAGTTTTCTTGGCTAGTGCTGTGAGTGATGCTCTTACCCAATCTTTACCACAAAAACGGAAGGACCCTGGCTGTCCTACGATTTCAATTACCATTGGGGATAAGAACATCAACCGCGCACTATTAGATCTTGGTGCCAGTGTTAACCTGCTTCCGTACTCAGTATACGAGCAATTAGGCGTCGGAGAGCTGAAACCCACACACTGCACTCTCCAAATGGCCGACCGATCAATCACCCATCCTAAGGGTGAGCTAGAGGATGTGTTAATAAAAGTCGGGGACTTCATATTCCCCGTCGACTTCATTGTATTAGACACACAGCCTGTAGCTAACCCCCGGAATCAAATTCCGGTGATACTCGGTCGCCCATTCCTTGCAACCTCAAATGCTGTGATCAATTGTCGCAATGGTTCGATGAACCCCTCTTTTGGAAATATGACGATTGAACTCAACATTTTTAGGTTGGGAAATCAGCCCTCCGAACCTAATGCTCATATACTGGACGTCTGCTCGATCCAGGAGATCACCCCTGAAGAGTGTGAATTCGAGGAGTTTCTGTTCGAACACGATAACCTTGACGCCACTAGTGCGTTCCTCTTCGAACCTGCTGCTGTTTCTTCGCCCGACAACGACTACAAGTGTTTCACGTTCTCGAACGATCTTAGCCGCGCACAACCCGAGTTTGAATCTTTCGAATTTCCGGATGAGTTACCTGAACCATCCAACTCGGTCGCCTACACTCATTTTGAACCTTTGCTGGAGTCCTTTGAGTTCGAGACCTCTGCACCAATCTTACCTTCAATCGTTTCACCTCCAACGCTCGAACTTAAGCCTTTGCCGTCTCACCTTAAGTACGCTTACTTGGGTGAGAACGAGACCCCCCCTGTCATCATCTCGGCTTCTCTAACTCCCGAGCAAGAGAACGCCCTTCTCGCGGTCTTGCACAGCAACAGGCAAGCTTTTGGCTGGTCCATGGCGGACATCAAGGGGATTAGTCTCCTGATCGTTGAGCATCACATTCATCTGATGGATGATGCCAAACCAGCCCGGGATCCATAAAGATGTCTCAATCCAGTCATGAAAGAGGCTGTGAAGAAGGAGATCGTAAAATGTCTAGATAGTGGTATCATTTACCCTATCTCTGATAGCCAGTGGGTTAGCCCCATCCACGTTGTCCCCAAGAAATCAGGTATAACGGTCATAACCAACGAGGCGAACGAGTTAATCCCTACTCGCACCCAAACTGGGTGGCGAGTATGCATTGATTACAGGAAACTCAACGCCGCAACACGGAAAGACCACTTTCCGCTACCTTTCATTGACCAGATGCTTGAACGATTGGCCGGACACGAGTACTACTGCTTTCTTGATGGCTACTCCGGCTATAATCAAATTCCCATCACCGAAAAAGACCAGGACAAGACCACTTTCACTTGTCCTTTCGGCACATTCGCATATCGTCGCATGCCCTTTGGGTTATGCAATGCGCCCGCTACCTTCCAGCGGTGTATGATGGGAATCTTCTCTGACATGGTGGAAAAATTTCTGGAGATTTTCATGGATGATTTCTCCATCTTCGGCGATTCCTTCAACGAGTGTTTGCTGCATCTTGACGCTGTCCTTACCCGATGTAAGGACAAGAATCTCACTTTGAATTGGGAGAAGTGCCACTTCATGGTGCACGAAGGTATTGTCTTAGGACATATCATCTCGCAAAATAGCATAGAGGTTGACAAAGCAAAGATTGAGGTCATTTCCAATCTACCTCCTCCCCGATGCGTCAGAGATATCCGAGCCTTCCTTGGCCATGCCGGTTTCTATAGATGGTTCATCAAGGACTTTAGCAAGATTGCTAGGCCCTTGACTCTTTTGCTGGCTAAGGACACGCCATTCGACTTCAACTCGAGCTGTGTGACTGCATTCGAGTCATTGAAACGCTCACTCACTTCTGCTCCCGTTCTTTCTTCACCTGACTGGACACACCCATTTGAGATTATGTGCGATGCATCCGAGTTTGCCATTGGTGCTGTCCTTGGACAACACATCAACAAGATGCCGCACGTAATCTATTATGCGAGCCGAACCCTGAACGATGCCCAACTCAATTATACAACAACTGAGAAGGAATTCTTGGCTGTTGTATTTGCTTTAGAAAAGTTCAGGCCCTACCTCATCGGCTCTCCAGTCATTGTCTACACCGACCATTCTGCTCTGCGCCATCTTTTTGCGAAGAAAGATGCAAAATCTCGGTTAATACGTTGGATCCTCTTGCTTCAAGAGTTTGACCTTGTCATTAAGGACAGACGAGGATGTGAAAACGTAGTTGCCGACCATCTCTCACGACTTCCTTCTTCGCCCTCGCTTCCAATTCCGATCAACGACGTTTTCCCGGATGAACAGCTCTTGACAGTATCTTGCGAACCCTGGTTTGCAGATATTGTGAACTATTTGGCCACGGGATTACTACCGACTGAATGGTCAAGTCAGGACAGACTTCGCTTCTTATCCCAAGTAAAACACTTTTACTGAGACGAACCCTATCTGTTCAAGTACTGTCCCGACCAGATTATTCGTCGGTGTGTCCCTGACGAGGAATTCAAGAGTGTGCTGTCATTTTGCCACGATCAAGCGTGTGGCGGGCATTTTGGCCCCAGAAAGACAGCTGAGA
This sequence comes from Agapanthus africanus, assembly GCA_030015575.1. NCBI lineage: Eukaryota > Viridiplantae > Streptophyta > Magnoliopsida > Asparagales > Amaryllidaceae > Agapanthus > Agapanthus africanus. The sequence goes on from JASDDO010000010.1 coordinate 343,819,910, forward strand.
AAATCTTGCAATGTGGTTTCTACTGGCCACAACTCTTCAAAGACGCTCATGACTATTGCAAGACTTGCTCCCGGTGCCAACACATGGGCCGGATATCCCGGAGGAACGAGATGCCGCTCCAACCGATCTTGGTTGTGGAGATTTTCAATGTTTGGGGGATAGATTTCATGGGGCCGTTTCCCAGCTCTTTTGGGAACTTGTACATCCTTCTCGCTGTTGATTACGTCTCTAAGTGGGTCGAGGCTGTGCCCAGCGTTAGGTTCCTTAAAGAAAACATTTTCTCCCGGTTTGGGCACCCCCGAGCGATCATTAGCGACAATGGAAGTCATTTTTGCAACAAGACTTTCGAGGCCTTGATGCGGAAATATTCCATTAATCATAAGCTATCCACGCCCTACCACCCCCAGACCTGTGGGCAAGCCGAAGTTTCAAATCGGCAAATCAAGCAGATACTGGAGAAGACGGTTTCCAAGAATCAAAAAGATTGGTCGCTGAAACTCACTGATGCCCTTTGGGCATTTCGAACCGCTTATAAGACCGATCTTGGCATGTCTCCCTATCGGCTTGTGTACGGAAAAGCCTGCCACCTAGCTGTCGAAATAGAGCATCGCGCATTTTGGGCGATAAAGGAGTTGAATCTGTCTCTCGAAGATGCGGGCAGCCATCGGAAGCTGCAGTTGAACGAATTAAGCGAGCTTAGGGATGAGGCTTACGATAACGCAGTTGTCGTTAAGAATCGAACGAAGGTGTTTCACGATAAACACCTTTTGCGCAAAACCTTCATACCTGGCCAACAGGTACTGCTTTACGACACCAGACTTCACTTCCATCCAGGAAAGCTCAGATCTCGCTGGAAAGGGCCGTATTTTGTGCGGAATGTATATCCGCAGGGCGCTGTGGATTTGGAAAATCCAAAGGACGGTTCATTTTTCAAAGTGAACGGACACCGACTAAAACCGTACCTTAGCGCCGAACCAACAGAGGATCTCCTGGTCTTACAGGAGCCGATTTACCCTGCATGATCTTCCTCTGCCTACCACCAAACTTCGGTTATCCAGCCAAGAACAGTGGACACTGTTCCAAATAAGTTTGGGGGTATGTATAAAGCCTTTTGTATATATTTGTGGATATTCTTTTCCATTCTTTTTCTTTTTCTTTTCTTTAAAAAAAAATAAAAAATTGTGTATCGCTAACCGATAATTTTTGACCCTTCAAATGATCTCTTCATGCAATGACAGTGAGGACACTGTCCAGTTTAAGTTTGGGGGTACGCTCGGTACGCATTTCTAACCTTCGCATTCATATGTATATTTTGCATCTGCATACTAAATCCATAAAATCCATAAAAATCAGAAAATTTTCGAAAAACATAAAAACTTTTCTGTCAAGTTAGCTAGTGGGAGGACTCTGATTCAACATTTCGACGGTTTTGTTTGATAAAATAAGAATAACTAAATCTTATGTTTAGATTTTGAAAACCTGAAAGATAACTCTCCTTTGAAGTTAACTATAGCTGATATACGTCTTTACATCACACTACACGTGTCGTGAGTTTTGGAAATTAGATGACAAGTCTTTTATGTTTAAAAACTTTTAAATAGATAAATGATTTTCTGAGGATTAAATAGGTTTGTTCTGAAATAAGTAATATCAAGAATAGTTTATGAAGTGAGTGAATATGAAGGAATGTTATTGATGCCTTAATTGGAACTAAGTCTGAAAAATAACCCATCTGAAACTTGATTGGAATGATTACACACCGAACCCACTAAACACGTCTTTTATCCAAAAAAATAATTGAACTGCCGGTTATATCTCCGTTCGTATTGAATCATCTTGATTTTCACGCCAAACTGTCTTTTGTTTTTGGACCTAGGTAACTTGAGTAATTAAGTCCGCTGGGCTGTTTCTACACCTAATGCCCTAAAACCAACTGGTTTGGGTGCATTGGCCCAAAGCTCGCTAAGAAGCCTAGAAAGTCCAGATTAAAACAAAGTCAAGCAAGTGTTCTCTCCGAGTTAAAATTCCTAACGGTTCTTTGTGTGAGAATAATCTTGATAAAAGACAGGCTTTTATAAAAAAAATTTAGCGGAGATATGAAGGTTTTATTCTATGATAAAGACTATTGCACGTTCACAGAGGTGTGTATGAAATGAAAACAAGAAAAAGGTGGAGTGAAAAATAAGACCTAGTTTCCTGTTAAGGAAGATAGAAATTCTGAAGTTGAAACCTTACTGGAAAACGAAACTTGAAAAATGCTTAACTCTTTATAAAACTTATGTGATCCTTTCAAAATTCTTATCTGGGCTTTATTGTGTGACATGAGGACTTTATTCGACCTTTCTGGAACTTAACGACACTATTTGCACTGCACGTAAAGACATATAAAATCTGTAGTTAAATAAGAAGCGATGTGTGAAAAATAAAGGTTCGATAGTCTAGACTTAGGATAATAGATTTGTTATTTTCTGAAACAAAACTTTAGGGTTTGAATCTTAGTTATTTTACAAAACCAACTTGACCGGATTTTGTGGGTAGTATCCGCTGAAAACCCTCAGGAGACAACACTCCTCCTACTAGGGACACCTAGAGGTTTAACGGCTTGTTGCACATGCTCAGTGCAATCGCGTTCCCTGCGAAAGTGAGGTTAGGAAATTTTTTGTGAATAAATTGGCTTTGCTCGGGACGAATAAATGATAAGTTTGGGGGTATTTGTTCATATCAGATTTTTGCATTTTCATACCGCCCAATTTTTATCACATTGCATATCGGTAGGTACTCTTGAGCCGTGTTTGCTAGTCAATTACAGGATACAGGTTCTCATCTCTGAACGGTGAAATTCATGGAAAAACACGACAAAATCCGGGTTCCTGCCATTCACAGATAAAACACGGATCTCCGCTCTTTATCCGTCTGTTGCCACACACCAGTTTAAGAGACAAAATGGCAAATCAATGTCGTTTTCATGCACAAGGCTCAATGGCAACACAAGATCCAAGAAATCTACACGGAGCTCGAGGAAATCATGACAAAAAAATCCACATCAAATCACCTTTTGATCAACAGAAATTCTGGAAAAATCGTGAAGCAATTCTGAGAAAAGTCATATACCAGACTAATGGGCACAGCAAAACAGGAAAAGCCACCTAAAATGATGGACCAATTCCTCTAAAGTGCCGCGGTTCCGCGGCAATAGCAGGCTTAGGCCGCGGAACCGCGGCCGTACTGTGGCGGCAGAATGTCAAACTTTGGGGGTATTTTGGTATTTGCATGTAGAGGCAGAATTTTGCCCTAGATTTCCAGTTCCTTGCCTATAAATAGCCCAGAACCTTGTGAAGCCAAGTGTGTGCATAATCTTGTATTTTTCTAGGTTTAGAATACTTGTTTCTTCTTCCTCTTCTCATCTCTTCTCCATTGAAAATCTTGTAGTGAGCTTTTGTGAGTGAAGAATGATGAATAAAGAAGATCCTTTTACTTATCATGCTTGTCTTGTTCTTTAGTTAAATTATTATGCTTGTAATTTTCATTTGTTAACTTAGTTGTTGTTATTTCTTGTTGTTTCTTTCTTTTCTCTTTTCCTTTATCTTTAAACAACCATGATGCTTACGCTTGATCCTTGCCAAGGTGAGGTCGCAAATAGCTAGTTGTTATCTTCTAATCTCTTTCTTTCTATCTTCCTCTTTTGTTTTGTTTTCTTTTCTTTATGATGTGTGAGTAGTTTCATACTTGTTAGGGTAGGATAAGGGAAGTTTGAGAGAAGGAAATCTCTCTCACTCTTTCCTTGCTCAACATCTTAAATCGACTCCCGTTAATTGAACCACAATCCGCTCCCTTCGGCACCCTATCCTACATGATAGCGGTGATTCCGTAGTGAGACCGGTTGTGGTTGAATTAACCGGAGGTTATGGCTAAGAGCCAAGAACGGACGGAGAAGCACCAAAAGGAAGAACTTAAGCGTTGGAAAGCCTAACTTATACTCGCAAGTTCCTTCCTAGTCGTGCTAATCCCCGTTGTTGCCGATTACCGTAACACCGATATTAAGAGTGGCAACGAAAGAAGTGAGCGACTCCTAACTCAAACTAACCTAATCCTAACCCTAACAAGCTCTCTTTACATATCATTTTAACACTTAGTTAATCACAAACAAATCTGGAAAACTGGACTTAACTCGTTAAAGCACATAGAAAAAGATTTCCATCTCCCTGCGGACGACCCGTACTCAACCGGCTAGCTACGAGCGAAACCGTCTTGATTGCGGTAATTAACTAAACTTGAACACGCAGAATATCTAACAATCAGAGAGGACTTTCTTGCTCGACATGATAGTATGCTATCTGGTTACTCTTTACCTTAATGTGTATACTGATTGTCTCTCTATTACATGTTGGTAAAGCCCTTAGGATGTGTACTTGACTACCTGGACTATGATGCGGATCATACTAGTAGGGACATGGTAGTCCATAAGTACATCCTTGAAAGTCCCTAGTCGTGGGTGTATCGAGATGGGGCATCGATATACCAGAGTAGACTAGCGTGTACCTTCTCGACCCATACAGATGGGCGATGGATGATCCCATATCCATTGGTGTTTGACATCGGAGATGATATACGGGTGCTCAGTAGAGACTGGGTACACTGGACGGACTCGCCGAGAACTCCCAGATGGTATTATACCTTACGTCAGATGGCAGTTCTCTGGTGACACTGGTACAGAGTAGTCTGTTGACCCGAGATCGTCATAGAGTCTTGTGTGATTCCCACTGTGCTTTGATTTCCATCTTACCACGTCCAAGAGGGCGTGCAAAACGGTGGTTTTTGGGTACAGTCCCGAGTCACATGGAGGCAATGAGCGATAGGAGGGGAGTCGTCTCTCCCGGTATAGGGAGTTGATGTTGCGCTGTGTTCGATTGGCTGTAACCGGAAATCTGTTCATCACAGAATACTGCATTTTATACCGCCCATTCTTACGCTCGGTTGTTTATAGGTAGGTGCTTTTAATCCGTGTTTGGTACATATTTGCAGGATACAGGTTCTCGGTTCTAAAACGGTGAAATTCATGGAAAACACGACAAAATCCGGGTTCCTGCCAACCACAGATAAAACACGGTCTCCGCTCTTCATCCGTATGTTGCCAGATACCAGTTTAGGGAGACGAAATGTCAAATCAATGTCACCTTCATGCACAAGGCTCAATGGCAACAACAAGTTCCAAGAAATCTACGCGGAGCTCGAGGCAATCATGACAAAGACATCCACAAAAAGTCCACCTTTCCTCAACAGAAATTCTGGAAGAATTGTGAATGTATTTTCAGAAAATACATATACCAGACAACAAAGGACAAGAAACCAGGGAAGCACAGAAAATCAGAGCCCCTAAACCCTCTATAGTGCGGAGGATCCGCGGCCAATAGGGGGTATTGGCGGCGGATCCGCGGCCAAGTGGGTCCCTCTCTCTGTCGTTTTTTCTGGGTAGTTTGGTAATTGCATCTATGTGCAGATGGTTGCCCTAGGGTTTCATTTACCTGCCTATAAATACAGCAGAACTTGCCAAGCCTTAGGGTCCAATTTGGTGTCCACTCTTTTGTAGTTTTTGTATAGTTTTTCTTCTTCTTCTTCATTCTTTTTCCATGAAAATTGTAGTGAGAGCTTTTTGAGTGGAGATCAATGAAGATGACGGTTTTGTATCATTCTCTTGTGTTTCTTCTTCCCCTTGAGATTCTTGCTTTCTCTTGATCATTCAACCTCTTCATTGAGCTTGAATGGTTAAGGGTTAGTTATTAATCTCAAGGGTCGTATTTTCTCACGGGACTAGCACTTCATTTCACATGCGTTCACTACCCTTCCCTTGATCTTGCAACCTCTTGATTGAGCTTGCAAGTTTAAGGGTTGGCTATTGATCACATGCTTGTCTTGAGTCCTAGTTCCTTGTTCTTTTTACTCGCTTTTTATTACTTGCAATTTATTTCATGCACTTAAATTCCATGCACTTATATTCTTGTAATCTTTTCTTTTCTTTGTTCTTTTCTTTTTGTTCTCTCTTTTTGGTTCTCTTTTGTGAATGAATGTAATTATTATTGTTAAGAAGAAATACGATATTATAAGTTAAAGATTTTCTTTTCTCTTTTCCTTTTCCCGTTATTTTCCATTGAACTCCGCCCAAACCATACGCAAGCGCTCCGTTAGGCACCGTACCCTGACAAGGTAACGGTGATTCCTAACCGCGACCGGTTGCGTTCGGTTTGGCCGGAGGCGAAAGCAAAAGACAAGAACGGAAGGACAAGGGTAAATAAGCCGGATTCCACGAATACCGCGCTTAAATCCCCTAATCCACGTTGTTGCCGATTGCTCTAGCTTCAATTGGTCAAGACTCGGCTCAAAGGTTTTGAGTACGGATTTCTTAGCTTACAATCTCGTATCTTTTCTTAGCAACTTTATACTTGCAAATAAACACATAGGTTAGAATCAAACAAACATACAGATTCTTTATTGACTCGTCTAAGACAAGAAGGTAAGATACCACCATCTCCCTGTGGACCGACCCGTGCTCAACCGGCTAGCTGCAAAGCGACACCGTCCTGATCGCGGTTATACTTTAATTCTTTGAACATCCGACACGCCAAAAGCGTGCGATCAAAATCCCTGGCCAGGATTGCTGAGATTTACTGGTAAGTGTTACCAGTAGTTTCTCGAACTGTTATAGACCTCATATCGACACGACTTATCGAGCTATTGGGGTCTGACGTTTACCACCCCTAGGCAAGATATGTGACATATCAGACGACGAGACCGGACTGTACGGTAAGTGTTACTGGTTGGATTCTGAGGGGTGTGAGCGGGCTTGCTCGTCGATCTTCTGATCGCTCAATACCCGGGTGGCCGTTACGTTTAGCAGACCGCTTACGGCTTGTGGCTGTTAGATATGATCATCACCTGCTGCCGGCGTATTGACGAGTCTTTAGAGTCCTACACAGAGGTTTCCTGGCTCAAGCGAAACGAAATAGGAGCGCATATGAGATATGTGCGGGACCGAGAATAATGCGTGTATGTGATACCGTATTCCATTCTCGCGATGTATGTATCGAATGGTTATATGCGATATAACCTAGTTATCGAATCGAGGGTTGATTCGATAAGCCGATACATTGGATACTAGTCGGTTATATGCGATATGACCGGATCATTGAATCAAGTGTTGATTTAATGATTTAATGTATAATTATATATTTGATATATCACTTTGCATTAACTAGTATTGGTTCATTTTAAATGGATATTCTCACTCGGATGTACACATTGTATATGTGATATACTTTTGTGCACTCGATTGTATCATGTTTGATGATGCATGCAAAATTGGTTTGTGTAAAGAATTAAACCTAGGTTAAGTAAATGGTTAAGGTTTCTATTTATTTGTCCATTCATTTATCTTTTTATTTTGGATGAAAATGAAATGACAAAAGAAAACAAAAATGGTTTCATTCTTTCTTTCTTTCTTTCATGAAGCTTGATGAAGCTTCATGAAGCTTTGACCATATGACCATTTTTGTCTTCAAGCTTAACCCTAATCATTCTTTTAACCTTAGTCAATTCTCTACACCTAACTATAGTTAATGTTATGATAAGTATTCTTTTTCTTGATTATTCTAAAAAAACTTATCATATCATTATCTTCTTCTTCTTCATCTTCAACATTGAAGAAAGCTTTCTACCAACAATGGTGGAATGTGAAAATGAGTGAGAAATCCAATTCTAAAGTGAACCCACTTCCTATTTCTTCATCCTCTACCTCTTGCCAAGTAGTAGAGTGTGTTTCCTTCACAAGTTTTCTTGACTTGGTGAAGTGGGAGCTTGATCTAGCGATGCCTCGACGTAGATCATCTTCGGCATCGTCGTCGATGACCTAGACCGCTTCTTCTCCGATGAAGCCGACGCTAGAGCCCGGGATTGCATTTGGACAGCGGAGAGGACTTCATCACGGAGCCGTGGAGGTGGAGGACTGGATCTACAAAGGTTGTATTTCCGTTCACTTAGTTAAAATAGTTAACTAGTTTCTTTTTCGCCTAAACTTCTAGCCAACGATCCGTAGTCTAGGGTTTCTCGGCACCGTAATTTTTGAAATTGGCATGGTTGATGCCTTGTGAGACCTATTGGGAGTGCCTAGGAATCCTACACTGGTATCAGAGCCTAGCTAGAGCCTTAGGCGAAGTCCAGACGAAGTTTGAAACCCGATCGAACCAAAACCAAAACCCTAAAATGCTCTCTGGACAATTTCTGAAATCTGGTCTTTTTCGAAATTAAAAATATGCAGAAAACACAGCAGGAATTTCTAAGAGTTACTGTAAAATTCGAGTGTCTAATTCCACTATAGTGCGGCGGAACCGCGGCAATAGCATGGCTATTGCGGCGGTTCCGCGGCCAAAATGGCTCTTTGTTTAAAGAGTTTTACACAGTAATTCATACTTAACAGTGCTGGTTTTTCTGGGATATTTTAATATTTATTCAAGAGTTGAATTTTCTAGGATTGTTTTGGGGATTTGGTGTTTAGATCGGAGTATCAAATTTTGTCTATATGGCTTTTCCGGATAATTTTTGAATATGTTAAAATGTTCGACCGGATATAAATACCCACCTTTTCCCCTGCCGGAAATTTTCCAAGTGTTGGATTTTTTCGTGGTTTAAAGACGTTCTAAGTAGTGCAAGTAACGCGATGGACCCTCTAGAAGACAACAAACCTTAACTCGATTATGTGACCGTCTTGAACTGCCCTTTGAACCTTAGGATTTGGGGCAGTACGGCGTGCCACATGTGAGGCGTTGGCTTGACCCTTCTACGGCTGGACCGTTGGTACTGAGGCACGAACTGAATGTTTTTAGACTTGTTTCATGTGTTGATCTGTTTAGGGAAAACTTGGGTGTTTGAATGTTCGATCAGAAAATTTAACATTTTCTATTTATCTGGAATGTGATACAATAATTGGAATTCACAAGTTGTTATGAGATAACTGAATGAATATTATAAACATAGCAGTTTAGTCTCACTTGATCGGTTGCCACGGAATTTTGATGTGATCAAACGTCCGTCGCAATCAGGTAGCGTACGCGGATACTCGCCGGATAAACTTAATAGACAGCTACACCCCTTTGCCTCGACCAAGTGACTGTAGGAGAACCCCGTCGCCGAAAGCATCCGTTCGGGTGCTCGCGGCAGCGGTGTTCCGCCTTGGTGCACTTCGTCGACGGCATCGGGGGTGCAGCCGCCTATCAAAGTTTGCGACGAGCATTCGATCAGGATGTCGGGAATCTTGTTGAATTTCCCGACTTGATATTGAAAAGAGTTTTCGATAATGAGACTAAAATGCGGGGTTTATAATTTTTAGGCATGTGATGTCTAAGGAATTCATTTGGTCAGGCATGCGATGTCTGAGGTGGTTGCGGATTCCAACTGTTGTAGTTTTACACTTTCTTTTCTGTGACCGTAAGTGTAATATGTAATATCGCCGGTTTCGTTGCTATATGTCAACGACAATTGGGATACGCATGTTTACTTACGTTGATGACATGTGATGTTATGTGTTGCTGGATATGTTATATTGGATCGTCGTGTTTGAATAGCCGGGGGTTTTTATGTGAGATGAGTGTTTTTTCAATTCCATTCATATAAAAACTTGTATGTAATATTCTTTTATTGGGGCACTTCCAGGTTGCGGAAGGTGTCACCCTTTGTATATTATTTACTTTTCTGCACTAGGATAGACCCAAGGAGGAGGGCACAAGTAACCGGGTTCTGGAGTTCAGTGGGAGACCAACTTGAGGAGTCGAGTCCGGGTCTCCTAACTCTAGAATTGGTAGGGTTGCTTGCCGCTCTCGTAGGGGTCTAGGGGTGTGGGTTTGGCTATTCATTGCAACCGTGGAATCCGTGTTTTATACTGGCTCGTATTGAAAACACGGACGTCCTAGTATATCCAATATTTCATATGATTCTTCTGCTGCGATATCTGTGATGTGATCATGTGATGTTCTGTGATCGATACAGTATATAGTATATATGATATTTTATATAGACGTTACTTATGTTTTACACCCGCGCTAGCCCTGCCCCGCTCTGCCGTTAGTTACCTAACCTAACGGTGCACGAGTGGACATCGAGGCGAATGCGGATGGCATAAGCGTACGTCGTATTTATCTGTGATGTTTAGGTATTTAAATGATGGGACTTCATTAATGAGATTAATGAAATAAAAGAAACCTAAGATGTTGTGGAATCGAATTTCAAAATAAAACAGGTAGCTACAGTTATTGCTTTGCACAGCGGTATATATGATATATCCTGCACCTTATTCGATAAGGAAAGGACCGAGATCCCTTCACTGGGAGTGACTCCTTTAGCAATAACTGGCAGATGCTACACACTCGGTTTGTCTTTTGATTGCTTTTAAGTGTTTTTGCTTTGCAAAGTGATATATATGATATATCCCGCACCTCATTCGACGAGGAAAGGACCGACAATCCCTTCACCGGGAGTGACTCCTTTAGCAAAACTAGAAAAGCCTCAAAAACACTCCATTTCAAAATTCATTCGATCCTACAACGATATCAAGTTCATTACGCAATAGGTTTTCAGAAAAACCTGTCGTAGCCCTCCGTCATTTCAGATAAGTTGTATATAGTATTCGTGCTGCATTTGTTGGCTTTCGTCAAGGTGCAGTGTGCGGTAGCTATATGCCGCTTATCTGCTGCATACGATGCGATTGGATTAGGGTAGTCGTACGGCTTTGTTGGCTTTCGTCAAGGGTCATGCGGGTGGGTTTAATTCAATCAGGAAATGACGGGTTGAACTTGACTAGCGGGCTATGGTTTGTTGGCTTTCGTCAAGGTCATAGCACGCCAGGGGCAAAATATTATCGGGAATTTCAAGTGTTGAAATTTGCAATGAGATTGCATACCTTCTATGAGATAGTTGGATCCCGATACCCGCTGCGAGTAAGAGTTACTCCTGGGAGAGTTTTACACATTACAATTAGCCGATCAAGTAGGTGTCTAGAAAGGTGTCAACGGGGTTATGCCTCTGGGAAAACGAGGTTTACATTAATTAGGTTCGTGCGAAAGCACGGGGGACCTCCCTCAAAGTACCGACACTGGCCTGGCTGAAAGATTGGCGAACTTGTAGCGTGTAATTAATCCCGGCTAGTCTTTCCTTTTAGGGTTTGAAGGAAGATTTGATAAAAAGCAGTGGGAGCCATCCTGATTAGATAAAATAATAACCAATCTATTCTTGCAAGAGCGCACGCTGAGTGTTTTCTTCTCTCTCTCTCCAGGTAGCGACCATATCACGCCTTAATCAAGATAATAATACGGATAATTGACCGAACCCGTTTGTTATACTGAGCTGGGGAACGTTGGTCCCGCTCCAACTTATAATTGTTATAAGACAGAGCAGGAAATTGGGGATTACCAGAATTCCCGTGCCGCCCAAACGAAGAGAGTGCATGCTGATGCATCATCTTCGGATGTGTTCATTATACAGAACTGTTTCTCAGTATCCTCCGCATCCATGGTATATGATACCGGATCAGGATCCCAGATATGTAATCTGTTACATAGGGCTACAAAAGGGTAGAAAAACTGAGAACGGGTGATAAGTTTCATGAGACAGAAAACGGGGCAAGTGTTGCAGCCAAGTCTGTTGGTCACTGTCACCCTGTATTACCAATACATTGATTCTGAACAAATGCTATTAAATACCGAACCTGATATACAAAATCATATCAGTCTCTTTATTAGTAAAGAAATGAAAAAAATTTGTATTGTTGGATAATGTTTTGAACATTTCCTATATCAAAAGTTGATCAGTTCAGGCACGTTATCTATAAGCATTGATGTTCTAAATCAAACTACAGTTCTTAGTATATAGAACACACACAAGAGGAAGAGTTCAGAAATGAACGAATCCTTCTTGAGGTATTGTAGACTAGGTCAGATCAATGTGACCCGACTAGCTAGAGTTACATAAAGATGCATATTTAAATTAGTTTGAATTTACATCTTGTGAAAACTTGCCAGTCATGTCACAAAGATAAGATGACCATAGCTCTGTTTACTGGAAACAGAGAAAGAGTTAGTGAACTCTTGGGATGATACATGATGATGTATGTAGGTCTCCTGTCTACACATACTTAGACCGGTTCTTTATACTTCATTGTATTCTCTGATAATCTCTCAAGATTCAGTCATATGTTCCTGTTGAAACACAAGTCCGAACCTTTTGAGATGTTCACAGAATATAAGTTAGAAGTAGAGAACCAAAATACGGGTATAAGTATTATGTCCTATGATGAGATCAGGGAGGAGAATACTTGTGCATGGAATTCCTGGACTATTCTAAAGGAGAATGAGATTCTCTCTCAGCATTACTCCTCCGTATACACCACAGCACCTCGGTGTATCGGGGCGGAGCAATCACACTCTATATGATATAGTGTGCTCTATGATGAGTACTACTGAGTTACATATTTCCTTTTAAGGGGTTATGAACTTGAGAAGTTGCATACCTATTGAATAGGGTTCCAATCAAATCAGTTGGCTACCACTTCATATGTGATATGGAAAGGGAAGAGCCCATATCTTAAGTTAGTTAAGATTTAGGGTTGTCCAGCCTATGTCTAAAAAGCAAAATCTGGACAAGCTCGAGGTCAGTGATGTAAAACTGGAAATGTTCCAGCTATACAAACTGGCAGCTGATGATTTGACAGAACCAAAGGATTCAGTAGATTCCAACGAACCTCAGCCTCTCCGCCGATCTAGTAAGGTTCCTCACCCACTTGAGAGTTACTTCGGTTTCTCTATGACAGTGGGAGCGAGGATTGCATCATGAGATGATGACCCAACTAGTGTCGAGCAGGCCATCAGGAGTGAGACTCTGTAAGAATGGCTGGATGCTTAGCGATCTGAGATGGAGTCCTTATACACCAACAAAGTATGGACTTTGGTTGCTATATCTGAAGGGTTAAATCCCCATCAGGAGCAAGTATATCTTGAGAAGATTACTTTGTGTAGATGGAAAAGTTGAGACTTTCAAAGCTAGACTTATTAAAAGTTTGCATCATTTACCAGGCGTGGATTATGATGAAACCTTTTTCAAGTAGCTATGCTTAAGTCCATCCAGATCCTACTTGCCACGGCTACATACCATGACTATGGTATCTGGTGGTTGGGTGTCATGACAGCTTTTCTAAATGATGTTTTAGAAGAGAGCGTCTATAAGTACACAGCCAGAGGGCCTCGTAGACAGTGGGAGCAGCGGAAACGTGTGCAAGATGTTTTATGTGATAAAGCAGGCATCGCGGAGTTGGAACGTCTGTTTTGATGTGTTAGTCAAAAAGTTTGACACCATCAAAATGGTAGATGAACCTTGTATATACAAAAAGGTAGTAGGGAGTATGGTGGTGATCCTCGTAGAGTACGTGGATGACATACTCCTGATAGGGAAGGAGTTTCCTATGCTACGCTCGGTCAATCTCCGCTTATCACAAAGATTCTCCATATAGGATCAAAATGATACCTACTAAATCCTGGATTTTGGATCTATGAGATAGATCTAATTGGGTGTTAGTATACTCACTAGTTGTAGTGAGATGGTATCAATCGATCCTGGGGAGAATCACTGGAAAGGTTCCAGGGTGATAAAGTCGACTGAATGTCAGTCACGGGCATTGTCTTTACCCTCAGTAGATGGACGGTATGTTGGAAGAGTTCCAAGATAGATACCGTGACATACTAGACGATAAAGGCAGGATACATCGCTACTTAAGATGCTACCAAAGAGGCTGTTTGGGTGTATATTGGTTCATAAGATGAACTATGTTCCTCCCATTGTGTGACAATGGAGTTGTGGCTTATGCCAAGGAACGCAGGTCCCATCAGTGATCCAGACATATTCTAAGGCAGTATCACTTGATCATGGAGATGGTTGATCTCTAAGGGATCGAGGTTAGGAGAGTAGACTCAGAGGACAACACGGCGGATCCACTCACGAAGGCCTATTCCCAGAGAGAGACTTTTATGGGATGGTTGAGTATGAGATACTACAACCACTGCTACAAATGGCCCTAGTGCAAGTGGGAGATTGTTAGTTATATGTATGCCCTAGAGGCCATTACTGTACATTGGATGTATATTGTAGTGGATGCTGGGACATATATAGGGAGGACTTTCTTGCTCGACATGATAGTATGCTATCTGGTTACTCTTTACCTTAATGTGTATACTGATTGTCTCTCTATTACATGTTGGTAAAGCCCTTAGGATGTGTACTTGACTACCTGGACTATGATGCGGATCATACTAGTGGGGACATGGTAGTCCATAAGTACATCCTTGAAAGTCCCTAGTCGTGGGTGTATCGAGATGGGGCATCGATATACCAGAGTAGACTAGCGTGTACCTTCTCGACCTATACAGATGGGCGATGGATGATCCCATATCCATTGGTGTTTGACATCGGAGATGATATACGGGTGCTCAGTAGAGACTGGGTACACTGGACGGACTCGCCGAGAACTCCCAGATGGTATTATACCTTACGTCAGATGGCAGTTCTCTGGTGACACTGGTACAGAGTAGTCTGTTGACCCGAGATCGTCATAGAGTCTTGTGTGGTTCCCACTGTGCTTTGATTTCCATCTTACCACGTCCAAGAAGGCGTGCAAAACGGTGGTTTTTGGGTACAGTCCCGAGTCACATGGAGGCAATGAGCGATAGGAGGGGAGTCGTCTCTCCCGGTATAGGGAGTTGATGTTGCGCTGTGTTCGATTGGCTATAACCGGAAATCCCTGGCCAGGGTTGCTGAGATTTACTGGTAAGTGTTACCAGTAGTTTCTCGAACTGTTATAGACCTCATATCGACACGACTTATCGAGCTATTGGGGTCTGACGTTTACCACCCCTAGGCAAGATATGTGACATATCAGACGACGAGACCGGACTGTACGGTAAGTGTTACTGGTTGGATTCTCAGGGGTGTGAGCGGGCTTGCTCGTCGATCTTCTAATCGCTCAATACCCGGGTGGCCGTTACGTTTAGCAGACCGCTTGCGGCTTGTGGGTGTTTGATATGATCATCACCTGCTGCCGGCGTATTGACGAGTCTTTAGAGTCCTACACAGAGGTTTCCTGGCTCAAGCGAAACGAAATAGGAGCGCATATGAGATATGTGCGGGACCGAGAATAATGCGTGTATGTGATACCGTATTCCATTCTCGCGATGTATGTATCGAATGGTTATATGCGATATAACCTAGTTATCGAATCGAGGGTTGATTCGATAAGCCGATACATTGGATACTAGTCGGTTATATGCGATATGACCGGATCATTGAATCAGGTGTTGATTTAATGATTTAATGTATAATTATATATTTGATATATCACTTTGCATTAACTAGTATTGGTTCATTTTAAATGGATATTCTCACTCGGATGTAGACATTGTATATGTGATATACTTTTGTGCACTCGATTGTATCATGTTTGATGATGCATGCAAAATTGGTTTGTGTAAAGAATTAAACCTAGGTTAAGTAAATGGTTAAGGTTTCTATTTATTTGTCCATTCATTTATCTTTTTATTTTGGATGAAAATGAAATGACAAAAGAAAACAAAAATGGTTTCATTCTTTCTTTCTTTCATGAAGCTTGATGAAGCTTCATGAAGCTTTGACCATATGACCATTTTTGTCTTCAAGCTTAACCCTAACCATTCTTTTAACCTTAGTCAATTCTCTACACCTAACTATAGTTAATGTTATGATAAGTATTCTTTTTCTTGATTATTCTAAAAAAACTTATCATATCATTTTCTTCTTCTTCTTCATCTTCAACATTGAAGAAAGCTTTCTACCAACAATGGTGGAATGTGAAAATGAGTGAGAAATCCAATTCTAAAGTGAACCCACTTCCTATTTCTTCATCCTCTACCTCTTGCCAAGTAGTAGAGTGTGTTTCCTTCAAAAGTTTTCTTGACTTGGTGAAGTGGGAGCTTGATCTAGCGATGCCTCGACGTAGATCATCTTCGGCATCGTCGTCGATGACCTAGCCCGCTTCTTCTCCGATGAAGCCGACGCTAGAGCCCGGGATTGCATTTGGACAGCGGAGATGACTTCATCACGGAGCCGTGGAGGTGGAGGACCGGATCTACAAAGGTTGTATTTCCGTTCACTTAGTTAAAGTAGTTAACTAGTTTCTTTTTCGCCTAAACTTCTAGCCAACGATCCGTAGTCTAGGGTTTCTCGGCACCGTAATTTTTGAAATTGGCATGGTTGATGCCTTGTGAGACCTATTGGGAGTGCCTAGGAATCCTACAAGTTAAGTAACCTAACGGGTGATGACGGGACCCCGTGGCGAATGCGGATGGCATAAGCGTACGTCATATTTTCGTTGTTTTCTACAATGGTAGGATTAAATGATGGGACACATTGGAATTAATGCAAGAAAAAAATAAACCAAGTCAAAGTCATTGGAACACTTTGAAAACCACTCGGTTCTTTTCAAAACCAAACTTTTAAATGCGGAGCTTGAACAACTCCTTTTGAAAGCTATCTCGTTCCTTCGATTATATCAAGTTCACTACGTTCATGGTTTCGCCAAAACCATTCGTAGCCCTTCGTTGTTTCACATGAATGGTCAATAAGTATTCAAGCTATGTATGTTGACCAAAGTCAAGGCATAGTGATTGGTAGCTATTGAGTATTCATGTGCAGCATAGATAGATGTGTTGGTTTGGGGCAGTCGTTCTACCATGTTGGCCAAAGTCAAGGGTATGTGCGGGTGGGCTAAAATTAACCTGGAGAATGACGGGTAGAACTTGACATGTGACTTATGATATTTTGGCCAAAGTCAAGGTGATAAGAGCATGGGGCAAAAATCCACATCGGGAGTATCAAAAGAACTGAAACTTGCTAGCGCTGCATACCATTTGGAGTGTGATGATTCTGGTAGGATTCCTTCAGTTGTGTCACGCGATGATATTTGGATCCCGATCCTACTGTGAGTATATGCTACTCCGCCGGAACTTTCTCACTTAACGATCAATGCTATAAACCAAGTAGGTGTCTAGAAAGGTGTTAGCGGGGCTACGCCCACAGGGAAAAGAGGTTACTTAATTAAGGAACTTCGCGAAAGCGTTGGAAAACCTCCCTCGAAATGCCGACACTAGCCTGGCTGAACGGTTAAGCAAGTATTGTACGGTGAGATTGATCCCGACTAGTTCTTCCTTTATGGTTTGATGAGGGATTCGAGAGACAGTGGGAGCCATCCTGTTTAGAAAAATTAAAAACCACTCTAAACTTGCAAGAGCATCATGATAAAGTGTTTCTTCTCTCTCTCCTAATTGCAGCGACCATTTATCGTGACTGGACTTAAGTTACTTCTAGATAAAAACATACTGACATGGACAAACTACAAAGATTGGCTCAGGAATGTCAAAATGACAATCACTTATGACAAGTTGGGGTATCTTCTTACCACCAAAGCTCCCCCTGTCCCAGGTCCCAAATCCAGCGTCGCGGAAAAGGAAATCCGTAAGACCTAGGAAATCGACTGCGCGAAGGTCAAGTGCCTCGTGCTTGCCTCTATGGACAACGAACATCAGAGGAGGCACGAGAATATGGACCTCGAATCCATATTTCTCCATACAAAAGAACTGTATGGAGAGCAATCTCGTATCTCAAGATACGAAGTGTCGAAGAAGTTGTTTTCGACAAGATTGGCCGTCGGATCATCGGTAGCGGAACACGTGCTTAAGATGATTGGCTACATAGAGGAGCTCGCGGACCTTGGGACCACGTTGGAGAATGAGCTCTATACGGACTTGATTCTCCAGTCCCTTCCTTCCACTTACGCCCAGTTCATCCTGAACTTCAACTTGCAGGAAAAGGAAGTTGAACTTTCAGAACTCCTCAACATGTTGAGGAGTGCAGAGGACACCCTACAGAAAGGTAGGGAAACATCCACTTTGTTTGTAGGAGGATCTTCCTCTTCTAGGTCCAAGGTGAAAGCCAAGGGAAAGAAGAAGAAAACCCCCTTCAAACCAAGGGGCGGTGTTAGTAAAGTGGATACGAAGGGAAAGGCAAAAGCAACAAAGGTAGCGGGGAAGCTTGTGGATAAGGAAGAATGCTTTTACTGTCACAAGAGTGGACACTGGAAGAAAGATTGCAGGGCTTGGAAGGCCAGAACACAGGATCTGAAGCAAGTTTCGGCTTCAGCTTCAGGTGTGTATGTTATTGAAAACTATCTATCAATAAACTCTACGTCCTGGGTATTGGATACCGGATCAGGATCTCATATCTGTAATTCTTTGCAGGCGTTGAGAAAGTGTAGGTTTTTGAAGGCAGGTGACATGACCCTCAAAGTTGCAAACGGAGCTAGCATGGATGCTGAGGCCGTGGGGGACTATCACTTGGGAATGTCAGATGGACATATTTTGGTTTTACGTAATTGCTTTTTTGTACCCAATGTAACTTGTAATATCATTTATGTATCTTTGATTTTTAAAAGAAGTTATGAATTTGCGTTTGTAAGTAATGTTGTAAACATTCACCTTAATCAAGTTCTGATTGGGTCAGGTACATTGAGCAGTGGTATATACGTATTAAACCAACCACAGATTTTCAATGTCCAGAATACACACAAAAGAAAGTCTCCAGAAACAAATCAGACTTTCTTATGGCATTGTAGACTGGGTCACATCAATGAGAGAAGGTTGACGAAGTTACATACAGAAGGATATTTGGATCCGTTCGAATATCAATCATATGCAACTTGTCAATCCTGTCTCAAAGGAAAGATGACAAAGACTCCGTTCACTGGACACGGAGTAAGAGCGAGCGAGCTCTTAGGACTCGTACACAGCGACGTGTGCGGTCCAATGTCTACGCATGCACGAAGCGGTTATTCTTACTTCATTACTTTTACGGATGACTTTTCAAGGTACGGTTATGTCTTCTTAATGAAACATAAATCTGAAGCCTTTGGAAAATTCCAGGAATATAAGAATGAAGTAGAAAAACAAACAGGCAAAAGTATCAAGACACTGAGATCTGATCGAGGTAGTGAATACTTGAGTACCGAGTTCCTGGATTACTTAAAAGAGAATGGAATTCTCTCTCAGCTTACTCCTCCATACACTCCGCAACATAACGGTGTATCGGAGAGACGGAATCGAACCCTATTGGATATGGTACGGTCCATGATGAGTAACGCTGAGTTACCGCGATCATTCTGGGGATATGCACTAGAATCAGCTGCATACCTTTTGAACCGAGTTCCAACTAAGACTGTGCCTACTACACCATATCAGATGTGGTGTGGGAAGAGACCCTATCTTAATCACATTAAGACATGGGGATGTCCAACTTTTTTCAAAAAGCAGCATGCGGACAAGCTCGAGGCACGCTCAGTACAGTGCAAGTTTGTACGATATCCAAAAAACTCCAAGGGATATTTCTTCTATTGGGAAGAGGAATAAAAGGTTTTTGTTTCTCGTCATGCCCACTTCTTAGAAACTCAGTTTTTGGAAAAACAGATAAGTGGGAGCGCAATAGAACTGGAAGAAATTCCAGAACCACGAGCTATTACTGAAAGCTTAGTAGAACCAGAGGGTTCGAAAGATCAGGACATTCCTGCGCTGCTCCGCAGAAGTAGTAGGCAGTCTCATCCGCCCGAGAGATACTACGGTTTTCTCATAGACGGGGATAGAGAGGATTGCATCATTGATAGTGATGAGTCTACTAGCTTCCAGCAGGCCATTCAGAGCGTTGACTTGGTAAAATGGCTGGATGCAATGCGGACCGAAATGGAGTCCATGTACACCAACAAAGTATGGACGTTGGACATTGCACCAGATGGGGTAAAACCCGTAGGATGCAAGTGAATCTTCAAAAGGAAGATTGGTGTAGATGGACAGGTTGAGACCTATAAGGCTAGACTTGTTGCAAAGGGTTTCCGTCAAAGACCTGGCTTGGACTATGACGAAACCTTTTCTTCAGTGGCTATGCTGAAATCCATTCGGATCCTTCTTGCCATTGCTGCCTTCCACAATTATGAGATCTGGCAGATGGACGTAAAGACCACTTTTCTAAATGGAAATTTAGAGGAGTGTGTCTATATGGACCAGCCAGAGGGTTTCATTCAGAGTGGGAGCAGCGGAAAGGTGTGCAAGTTGCTTAAGTCCATCTATAGACTAAAGCAGGCATCGCGGAGTTGGAACATCTGTTTTGATGAGACGGTCAAAGAATTTGGCTTTATCAAAAATCTAGATGAACCATGCATCTATAGTAGATTTGTAGCAAGAACTATTGTATTCCTCGTATTATACGTGGATGGCATTCTCTTGATAGGAAATGACATTCCTATGCTACAATCTGTCAAAGGGTTCTTGTCACACAGGTTCTCCATGAAAGACCTAGGTGATGCCTCATACATTCTGGGGATCCGGATCTATCGTGACAGATCCAAGAGGATATTAGGACTCTCACAGTCCAGGTACATCGACACCATACTGAAAAGGTTCAGTATGGAAGATTCCAAGCGCGGTAATCTACCGGCTTGTCACGGGATCATCCTCTCCAAAGAGATGTCTCCCAAGACTGATTTGGAAAGGGATCGCATGTCTATTATACCCTATGCTTCTGCGGTAGGCTCTATAATGTATGCGATGTTGTGTACCAGACCAGATGTAGCTTATGCACTGAGTGTGGTAAGCCGGTATCAGTCAAACCCTGGGGAGAAACACTGGATAGCGGTAAAGAACATTCTCAAGTACCTGAGAAGGACTAAGGAGATGTTCTTGGTGTATGGGGGAAAAGACCTCCAGATCGAGGCCTTTGCTGACTCCAGCTTCCAGAGTGACAAGGATGATTCCAAGTCCATGTCGGGTTATGTCTTTACCCTCTATGGAGGGGCGGTGTGTTGGAAGAGTTCCAAACAGGAAACCGTTGCTGACTCGACGATGGAAGCGGAATATATCGCTGCTGCAGATGCCGCAAAAGAAGCCGTCTGGATAAGGAAGTTCCTAACAGAACTTCAGGTGGTTCCGTCCATTGTTGATCCAGTACCTCTGTATTGCGACAACAACGGGGCTATAGCTTTAGTGAAGGAACCCAGGTCCCATCAGAAGTCCAGGCACATCTTGAGGCGGTATCACCTGATCAGGGAGATCGTGGGTCGCCAGGAGATCGAGGTTCGGAGAGTTGCTATGGAAAATAACACTGCTGATCCATTCACGAAGGCCTTACCCCAGACTCAGTTCGAACGGCTGATCGAGATGATAGGTCTTCGATACGCCAGTACATGGCCTTAGTGCAAGTGGGAGATTGTTAGTGTATATGCCCTAGAGGCCATTACTGTATCATACTAGTATGTATATTACTTGATGGAAGCTTGTGATATTCACCTTGTATTGGCAATCTTGCTCAAAATAGTAGTATGCTACTTGTTTTGTTTCTGCTTTAATGTGTGCGTGTGTTTATTTTAGCATATCGCCTTTACACATTAGTGGAGCCCGTAGGATCTTTGCTTGATTACCAGCGTTGTGATGGCAGTCACACTCGTGGGGGCTGGGTAATCTATAAGCACATCCTTATGCAGGTCCTTAGTCGTAGGACTATCGAGACATGGCATCGATACTCCGGAGTAGACTAGCGTATGCGCTTCTTATCCCAGCTTGGGGGACGGTCTGTCCTACAGCCGTCAGTACGTCGTACTTGAGATAGTATGCGGGTGCTCGTTAGGTTACGAGTACACTGGACAGGACTCGTCGGGAACTGTTGGTTGGTATTATACCTATCGTCAGTTATCAGTTCTCAGGTGACATGAGTACAGCTTAGTCCGTTGACTTGATACTGTCACTTCGCCTCGAGTGTGTTCCCACTATACTTTGATTGCTACCCTACCACGGCTCAAAGAAGTCATGCAAACAGGTAGTTTTTGGGTGCAGTCCCGAAGCACTTGGAGGTAGTGACGGTTAGATAGGATTCGTCTCTCCCGGTATTGGGGGTTGATATCGCCCTGTGTCTAGGAGAGACATTGCACAAAGTCCCTGGCCAGGGCAAGCGAGATAGACTGGTAGGTTTCCAGTGTTATCTCAGGTGTTCTGGGCTACACTCCGACACGACTTGTACCGCTAGTAGGGGACTGACGTTTACCGCCCCTAGGCCCACCATGCGATGTTCTTAGACGAACAGACCGGACTGTACGGAGACTGTCACATACAGGCTCAGTAGGAGTTCAGATGGGTTTACCTCGTCAGTCTTCTTATCGGCATCTACCTGAGGACCGTTACGTACAGCTAGTGCCACCTGCGGTCTGTGGTTAAACCCACTGCCAGCGTAGTGTCGAGTCTTTAGAGTCCCACACAGAGGGTTATTCGCCTTTAGGCAAAATGAGTAGAGGTCGCATGGTTTTGCGACGGGGTTCGTTCACATCCGCGCACTTGTGCACGTTTGGTGTCCGGACAACTTATACTAGCGGGCTTTGGTTTAAGCCGGATCCTAGTATATGATTTGGGATTGGTTTTATCTCATTGTATTCGTGTTCCTTGGAACACGGATACGGGTGTGTATGCACAGTTGACTGAGACAGAGGCAGAGGACTTTCATTAGGGTTGATGACCATTGCCATTTTCTTAACCCTAATGTTTATGTGTGAATTATGATTTATTAATATTAGTTAATTGTAATTGTGCATGGTTAGGGTTGTTGACCATTTGACTATACTTGACTTGTTGACCTAAGTTAACAAGTTGACCATCATCATTCCATATGAAAGATGCTCTTTGATCCTTGCAAAAGCATTTAATGTGAAATGATAATGGCCATTTCTTGATTAACCATCACAATTATCTTTAGCTAATTATCTATTTTTCATAATTCACATATATGTGAGAAGGTTGAGTTATTCTTCTCACTTTATCATTTTCATTCTCTCTCCTCCTCTTCCTCTCTCTCTAGCTCTCCCCTCTCATGAGTTGAGAACCATTTGAGCTTGAGATAATCCCTTCAAAAATACTCTCTACTCTTTCTAAGGTCCTAGGTTTAGCACACCAAGCACCTTAGTTACTTCTAGTTTGAAGTTGGAGCCAAAGGTAGAGGCCCTCGGGTGGATCTTTCTTCGGCAAGATAAGGCGACGAGACGATCCGTTCTTTCACTCCAAGGAGCAAGAAGAGAAGGACTTGAAGACCTAGGTATAACCCCTTTTCCGAGTAGCTAAACTCTTTTAGCTTTGGTCGTTAGTTTTGTTTAGCAAAGATCCCTCATTTACATAGTCCATGTTGCCTAGTGTTGTAAAAATCAGATTTTTCATAATGTTTCCGCCTCCCCGCAAGCACCGGGGTGGGCAACGTGGACTTACAGTGATAACATGAATATAACAAGTAAACACAGATATGAAACAGTGAGGTGTATATGTGTATGTGAAGTGCGGTTAGTAATCTAAACTGTGCTACTGAGTTATCTATTCTAATGTTATGAAATCAATTTAATGGAATCATCGATGTAACTCAATAGTATCATGTGTGTGTCCGGGACCACGGTCCAGACTCTCAGGCTGAATCCAAGACGTGCCGCTATGCACTAAACAGGTAACATGTACAGACGAATGATGTCAGCAGCATCATCCCGAGACTGACCTAGCCCCTAAAAACTGATCAGTATAGGCATCGAACTGTCGAGTTACAAGTCATGTTTCATCATTGATTTCCCCTTACCCCTAAGGTTATGTGTTCAAGTCAAGTATTGATAAATCTGGAGCTAATGCCAACACAGGATCAAGCAGGTACAGATTTTGTCTATGCAGAAAACATGATATGTTCGTCATGACAACAAGTCAGGATTGTCGGCATTAGTAACAAAATCAGGTATCAAGTCAAGTGGTGTGTCAGGTCATGTCAAGTAGTGCATATGTATCAAACGGATGCCCAAAGTAAACTGTAATGAGTATCGAAACACGGCAAAAGCACGGATGCATAAGTAATAATTTGTGATACCATATGATAAGTCGTATGATGTACACTAGCAAGCATGGTATATGAATATAGCAGTAACATGAAATAATCAGGTTCCGGTATGCAACTAAATATGTAATAAACAGTACGGATACGAACGGATATCGTAAAAATGGTAAACTGTAACAGGGATGCACAATGCAACATACATGTATTATTTTTATTCATATGGATGTAAATATAATAGCATAGCATGTAGCAAGATAAACATGCCTGATCGGATCTCAAGACGGGGTGCGTACGCCGCGTCCGACGTCGGTAAACGTCGCGATGCACACACGTGCATATAGAACAAAACCAAGCTATTCAAGAACATGATCACATTGGATGAGGACGTCTACTGGGTTGCCCGGATGGTCGGCGACGAGCACGACTCCGGCAATCACCGGAAACCAAGAAATCAAGAAAGTAAGAGAAGAAAGAAGAAGAAGAAGGTTGTTCTCTGGGGTTTCGTGCTCTGGGGTCAGAGGTGAGGCGAGGGGGACGTCGATGATGGGTTTTCCGGCGATGTTTCACGGCAAGGCAGGGGATCAAGGTTCTTGAGGTCGGGTCGGGTGTGCAGGGAAAGAAGCTCAGGGAAAAGGAGGCGGTGTCGGGTTGGAGAGAGGGGATAGGAAGAAGAGGTGGTGGCGAGGGCGTGGAGGCGACGACAAGGGTGCAGCGAGAGTTCTTGCAGTGGTCGGGGTTTGGGTTGCCGGGATTCACGTCGGGGAAGGAGAGCAGGAGAGGAGGAAGAAGAGAAGAGGAGAAGGAGGTGACGGCGAGGCGAGGTCGGTGACGAGGACAAAGTGAGGCGTGGGGTTGTGGGTTCTTATCAGGGTTTGCAGGCTTCGTTGTCGGGGAAAGAAGGGGAGGAGGAAGAAGAGAAGGAGGTGGTCAAGGAGGAGAGGAGGTGAGTTCGAGGGTGGAGGCGGCGATGGCGACGCACTGCGAAGCTAAGGTTAGGGTTTTTCGAGCGGTGAGGTGGGAACGAGGCGAAGACGAGAGAGAGAGAGAACGTGGGTGGGTTTAAAAGGAATAGGGTTATAAAAAAAGAAATATAAATATAATATATATAGGAGAGACTGAGAGAGAGGGTAAGTTAGGATTAGAATTTTGAAAAATATTTAAAATATTTTTTTTGTTAAAACGTATATATAAATCAGTATATATTATAAGAATATAATATATTAAGTAAATTTGATTTTTCTGGTTAATACAAAAATACTCCAAAATATGCCCGGGTTGGGTCTAAAATTACGGTTTGGAAATACGAATAATATACGTGTCAACCAAAACCAAAATGCGATGTCCGGTTAAAGAAAATGCATACCCCAAAGAATGGATACACGTAGTATGCACGTAGCGATCCAAACGAGTCCGTTTCACTAAACGGGACGTGAACACGATGGACGGATCCAACCATAAGGTCTGGGGTATGATGCAGGCCATGCTAGGTATTTAAAAATATATTATTTGACTATATTTGTATTATTAAAAATATATATGCAGATTCCAGATATACGATGCAGGTATACGGAATATATGTGCGTATGGATCCTCAGAACTAGCAGGGATAAAATATAATCAAGAACCAAGACGGGTTTCAAGCATGCGGGTCGGGTCGGATACCAAGCACAGATATCAAAACACTATCCGCACCCAAAATCGAATAAAACAAGAAATAGCCACAAAATAAATAAAAAATCAAATCGAACATGGTATAATTGAACCCGGTGTTACATTATACCCAACTAAAAAAAGAATTTCGTTCTCAAAATTCCCGGAACAAGAAAAGACAAAAAAAAATGAATCTAAGAGAAGAGGTATGGAAACTTCTGTCGAATCCCGTCTTCTCGTTCCCAAGTCAATTCTCCGTGTGAGCGATACCCCATGAAACAAGTACGAGAGGGATAACCTTATTCTTGAGGACCTTTTCTCTTCGATCAACAATCGCCATCGGTCGTTTTTCATATGTCAAGTCCTCCCTTACTGTCAACTCTGAATGATCTAATACGTGCGTCTCATCTCGAACATACTTACGGAGTTGAGATACATGAAGCACATCATAAACACTCACCAAAGATGGTGGTAAAACCAATCGATAAGCTATATCTCCAACACGCTCGATGATACCGAAAGGCCCCACGAATCGAGGGCTAATCTTGCCTCGACTCCCAAAACGAATCACTCCTCTGGTCGGTGATATCTTCAAGAACACAAGATCACCAACTGCGAATTTCAGAGGTCTTCTTGCTATATCGGCCCAACTTTTCTGTCGATCTTGTGTTGCCTTCATATGGTTTCGGATCGTATTAACTTTCTCGATGGTTTGCACGATAAGATCCAGTCTCAATAATATTCGTTCTCCAACATCGTCCCAACAGACGGTTGAGCGACACTTACGACCATATAATGCTTCGAATGGAGTCATCTGGATAGTCTCCTGAAAGCTGTTATTATATGAAAACTCCACCAAGTGTAGATGATCCTCCCATAAACCCTTGAAGTCCAACATGCAAGCTCTCAACATATTTTCAAGAGTTTGGATCGTTCTCTCTCACTGACCGTCTATATGAGGATGATAAGCGGTGCTAAACTTCAATCGAGTCCCCAAACTTTCCTGTAAACTCCTCCAAAAGTGCGACAAAAATCGGGTATCACGATCGGAAACGATGCTCACAGGTACTCCATATAATCTCGCAATCTCCTGCATGTATCATTCTGCTAATGCTTCCGTCGACTGACCAACTTGAAACGGTATAAAATGAGCTGCCTTGGTCAATCGAGCAACAATCATCCAAACTGTATTGTTGCCCTTTGGACTCCGCGGTAATGCTGTCATGATATCCATGGTTATATGTTCCTACTTCCACCAAGAAATTGGAAGTGGTTGCAGTAAACCATGTACTCTTCGATGTTCAGTCTTGACTTGCTGACACACCAAGCACTTCGCTACAAAACGAGCAATCTCCCTTTTCATGTCTTCCCACCAGAAATGCTGTCGTAGATCACGGTACATTTTCGTGCCTCCTGGATGTACGGAATATGCGGAATTATATGCCTCCTTCGTAACTTCTTCACGAATATCTCCTTTTGGCACACATAAACGGCTCCCAAATCGTAATGAACCATCTTCATGAATCAACAAGTCCGTTCGAAGTCCCGCTTCTACCTGTTCTCGAAACTTCTGTAATCTTGGATCGTGCGACTGCGCTGTTTTAATATTATCGATCAAGGACGACTGTATTTACAGCTGCATCAATGTCCTGAAGAATGCGATAATACGATCTCCAACTCGAATCTCTGGAAATCATCGATAATCTCCTTTTGTGCAGTCAACATCCGTATTGCTGGCAACCGACTTAGTGCATCCGACACTACATTAACTTTCCCCGGATGGTATTTGAGATCAAGATCATAGTCAGCCATCAGCTCTAACCATCTACACTGCATCATGTTGAGCTCTTTCTGCGTAAACACGTACTTTAGGCTTTTGTGATCGGTGAATACTTCGAATACTTCGACCCTTTCGCCCAATAAGTAGTGTCTCCAAATCTTCAAAGCAAAACTCACTGCAGCAAGCTCCAAATCATGAGTTGGGTAGTTCTTCTCATGGGTCTTCAACTATCTCGATGCATAGGCTATAACCTTCCCATGCTGCATAAGAACACATCCCAAGCTTTTCCCAGATGCGTTGCTGTAAATAACCAACCCTCCGGAACCGTCTGGCACGGTCAGAATAGGAGCGGTTTTCAATATTTTCTTCAACGCCTCAAAAGCTAACGCACAACTGTCCATGCATACGAACGGTATATCCTTTCATGTAAGCTTGGTCAATAATTCAGCTAAACGAGCGAAATTCTCCACGAACCTTCTATAAAATCCGGCGAGTCCAAGAAAACTTCTGATCTCCGCTACGTTCTTCGGAATCGGCCAATCATGAACAGCTGCAATCATTTCAGGATTAACAGCGATTCCATCACTGGATACGACAGGCCCCAAAAACTTCACTTCTTCGAGCCAAAGCTCGCACTTGCTCATCTTCGCATATAATCTTTCTTGCCTTAACGTTCGTAGTGCGATCTTCAAGTGTTCTGCATGCTCTTCTTGGCTCCTCGAATACACCAGAATATCATCAATAAACACCACTATAAACTGGTCCAAGAACGGTGAAAAGATTGTAAGTTATACCTCACGTAACCGGTCATTCTTCTCCTCGCTGTCCTCCTCACCTTTGCGAGCTCCTTGGAGTGGTGCAGATGTCATCTCCTCGTCGGCTTTCTTGGATCGAAGATGATCCACCCGAAAGCTTGTGTACCGGGCTCCTTCTTCGACAACCGAAGAAACTAGGACCTCTAGTATGCTACACTAGATGACCTAGACTATGTAGAGTGTGTGAGTGGATTGGTTTATCTCTTTTTATCCTAGATTACTCAACACATGAGTGTACTAGGGTTTTGAGGTTGATGAAGGTGAAGAAGGAAAAGCCAGTGAGCTCTTGCAATGAAAATAGAAAATGAGTCTATCTTTTTCTTTGTTGTGAACTGAACTCTTTCTACCATCCATGAGATAAATCACAATGAATAATTAGTAAAAGAGTTGAATAGTTAACAAATGACCCATGGCTTGAAAAGGCAACAAGTGTCTAAAGAAGCCATGTCTAAATTCATGCAATATCCACCTCATTTCCTAATTACATAATGCATTATTAATTTAACCTAAAAAGAATAATGCAATTATTTCATATCATCTTCATCAAGCATTTTACAAAAATGCCCCTCGTCTGTATATACATACCCGTATCCGTATTCCAAAAAATACAAATACAAAAGAGACGAAAACAATCTATCGGTATAATACTAGGATCTGGCTTAAACCAAAGCCCACTAGTATTATCTGTCCGCATCATCATCCGTGCACAAGTACACGTACGTGACCGAACCCTTGTCATAAAACCATACGACCTCTACATATTTCGCCCGATGCAGGGAAACCCTCTATGTGGGACTCTAAAGACTCGACACTACGATGGCAGTAGGTTTAACCACAGGCTGCAAATGACACTAGCTGTACGTAACGGCCCCCAGGTAGAGGTCGATAAGAAAGCCGATGAGCATAACTCATCTGAACTCCTACTGAGCCTTTCTGTGACAATCTCCGTACAATCCGGTCTGTTCGTATAAGAGTGTCGTATATCGGTCCTAGGGGGAGGCAAGCGTCAGACCCCTAATAGTGCAATAAGTCGTGTCAGAGTGCGGCCAAAAACACCCTGAGAAACTACTGGAATCCCTACCAGCAAATCTTGCTTGCTCTGGCCAGGGACTTTGTGTAATGGCTTTCCGAACACAGGGCGATATGAACCCCCAATACCGGAAGCGACGAATCCTATTTAACCGCCACTTCCTCCAAGTGCTTAGGGAATGCACCCAACTATTACTTGTTTGCACGACTCAACAGAGCCGTGGTAGGGTAGTAATCTAAGAACAGTGGGAACATACTTGAGGCGAAGTAGCAGTGTCAAGTCGATGGACTAAGCTGTACTCATGTCAACTGGGAACTGCTACCTGACGATAGGTATATTACCAACCAGCTGTTCCCCACGAGCCCGTCCAGTGTAACTCATAACCCAATGAGCACCTGCATACTATCTCTAGTACAACGTACTGATGACTGTTGGACAGACTATCTCCCCTCCTGGGATGCGAAGCGTATACACTAGTCTACTCTGAAGTATCGATGCCCTGTCTCGATAATCCTATGACTAGGGACCTGTGTAAGGATGTGCTTGTAGACTACCCAACCCCCACTAGTGTGACTGCCATCACAATGCTGGTAGTCAAGCAAAGATCCTAAGGGCTCTATCAATATGTATTAGCGATACGTTAAAAGAAACATATACACATATTAAGATGGATACAAACCAAGTAGCATACTACTATATCGAGTAAGACTGTTATAAATCCGTGTATATATCCCAAGCTTCCAAAATGTAATATACAAACTAGTACTGTACAATAATGGCCTCTAGGGCATATTACACTAACAATCTCCCACTTGCACTAAGGCCATGTGCTGGCATATCGCAGACCTATCATCTCGAATATCCTCTCGAACTACGTCTGAAAGATGGCCTTTGTGAATGGATCTGTCGTGTTTTCCTCAGTAGCAACTCTCCATACCTCGATCTCCCGACAATACACGATCTCCCTGATCAGGTGATACCGCCTCAAGATATGTCTGGACTTCTGATGGGACATGGGTGTTAGGTCTACGTTACCTCTCCCGGTACTTTCGGGGTTGCGGAAACGGTAAAACAAAATTTTTTCTAGACTTGGTAACATGGACCGTAAAAGCCGGATCTTTGCTAAACTAGAAACTAGCAAACTACAAGAGGTGCTAACTACTATGTTGTAGAAATTATACCTCACGATACCGGTCCTTCGGGTCTTCACTCCGCTGCGCCATTTGTTCATCCATGCTCCGAGGGTTGATCCGGACTTTGGTGTCACGACCCGAAAGTACGGAACATGACCGGCACTTAAACTACGAACGTCTCGAGGCGTACGTAATCTAAGTAAACCGAAAACCCAGAAATCCAAACCAAGAAAAGTAGTAGAGTGAAGGAAAACCAATTTAAAATCAAGTAGTTTTAATAGCATAAGCCGAGTTATGCGGTTTTAAAAACATCAAGTATTTCCTGAAAATTTCGGCAGAGTCTCCTTTGTAAATACTGGCTCCCAAATGGGATACAACATGAATAGTATACGAAATCAATAAAAAGGCATCCCCAAGCGGGAGCTAGCTCTTCGTCAATCGACGGTCACAACCACACAAGCAATATAATATACAACGCCAACGGCGAGGATCAAAACTCAAAAGGAACTCAAAACAACAAGAAAACCACAGAAATACAACGCGCGACTCTAAGGTCGAAAGAATAAACATCACTGGTCTCTATCTCAAATAAATACATGTTTGGTTGATGGAACTTCTAGATACAACAGAATAATGATATACAAGATATATAATGGAGGTACGATACAAGTAAACCCACCTACTAGCAAATCACCCGAAGGAAACTATGCCCGCAAAGCCGTAATGAAACCTGTACGGCAAACCTGCAAGAAACTGGGGCACAACGGGGGTGAGTTGCCAACTCGTGAATAGAAAAACATCTACGGAAAGAAATCGCAAAAATAACGCAACCTAGGTCAAAGATCATAATATATCCTCAATTATATATATAGCATGCAACCTATAACAAGGCTAGGGTAAATATCTAACCCGAGTGTAATCTCATGTGCCCGTGTTAGTGCCTCAGGTAGCAATATATCATATGAATGAGGTATGAATGCATGAAAACAGAATACATGTAAATGAAGAACTGTTTTCATAATTTAGTGAGATTTCCTTTGTATTTTTTAAAATGAGGTATCATAATGAAATCAACATAAAACAGTGCCTAGCATCGGCACAAAACGTAATCCCAATATCTCGATATCTCTGTATCACGGTCTCTGTACCTCAGTATCTCGAAATCTCAATGTCTCCATCACAATATCTAGGGCACCGTCATTCCAGATCGGCCCCTACCATCCATCTCAAGACCATGACGGTATCCTCCGGATATCCGACGCGTCGGGTAAAATCACCGGTAGGTAGTGCTCCCCTGCCAGGCTCACATCGTCATCATCACGCGCTTCTTGCCCCGGGGTACCTTACCGGGTCCACCATGTACCCGAAACGGTTCATCCGTCTCCTCGAATCGGGTCTCGAAATCCATCAGCAAACTCATGGTGGACGACTCATACATCATGAGAAAACCACACTTTTTATTTTAAAAGAGAGAAAAGGTTTATTTATGTTTTTGCGGTTTTCCTCCAAATCCAGAAAATCTCATGGAAATCCGAATCCAAAACCTCAATAACGCGTAAAATAGTGAATATATGCATGAGAATCCATGAATGCGGCATAACAATGAATAACAGTATACATGAAGTAGCAGGTAATAACTACAATGTCTAAACTAGCATATAAGGCAAGTACACTAATATCATGTCTAAACTATTAGCTAATAGGCTATGTCAAGCAATAATATTTTCTAAGGTGTACGTGACATGGCAATTACCGATGAAGATGTGTGTGAGCCGGCAAGTAAGTGTACGTAGCACATACGCATCATCGGTAATGGTGCTGGTGTCCTAACAATATGATATCAACATTGCAATAAGAAATTATAACATAAGTATGCGATGCGAAGCGAATCATAATAATGAGCGGGAGCTGAATACTAGACGCAACGATAATTAATCTGCATTAACCTAATATAAGTCCTACAATGGTGCCTTTTGAAATAACACGAATCGTGGGGTTTTGAAAATAGGGGCTACGGTGTTTTTAAGAAAGGATACGTTTTTTGAAATATCCGTAGAATCCCTTGACTTGTCTTTTAAAATACGCACGATTCGTACACTTTGAAATAGGTAGGAACCGAATCTAATCTAACAATTAACTAAACTAAAGGGCTAAGCTACAAGCTAGACTACAGGTAAGGAAACCGCCTAACATCTGAGTCGATACATATACATACCTGTATATATATTAGTCGGTGATCCCGCCTCAATAATATCATATCCGATACCATATCTATAATCAGACATCCCAAGTCAAGAGTGCGGATCAATCATCAAGATATAGCTCGTACGTAAATCCGTCGTACGGCATCCCCAAATCTGGGTACGGGTCAATATCATATTCCTCACACTATTCCTCTGGTATCCTCTTTATCCAAGATCATAGTCTAGGGTACTGACCTATGTCTAGTACAATACTAATATCCTCAATATACTCATGATCTGACTACTGATCGACAATCTCGTACAAACCGATATCGTCAGCACATATCATCATCAAGGGGTATACATCGCCCTATACGGCCTAATATCAATATCCTAGCATATCATGCCTCATATCACGATCACATGACGACCATTATATTTATAACACTATTCACCCGTATCATCGTCCCAAGATCCGCTATAACACCAGGACGTACCTCAAGTACGAATCCTGCCATCTCACCGATATCACAACCACAAAACAAATCTCATCGACTCAGCTCAATCCCAAGTATCATCCTCAAATCCGTATGTGAACACATAGTCCCATACCCATGTAAACACATAACTATAAAGAATCCCATGAGCACATATAAATAGGAATGTATGCAAGTATGTATGTGTGTATGTGTAGTGCAACACTACCCTAGGGTTCGCAACACTAAAGTAATCCAACACACCAATATCCATCCTAACATCGTTATTAATCTCAAATAACATATAATAATTGTTGGTGTGTATACGCATCCGTATACACCACCAGGAACTGCGGGGGTGATATACGCCATCCACCCGACTTCTCCCCGTAGATATAAATCTACTCACCTGATCCTCGCTCGCCGGTGCCGACGTCGCCACGCGCTTGCTTGTCGTCTCGAAGTCCACATGGGGGTACCTACATATCACAACGCATCGTATCGCATTAAAATCCGACTCATGACCAAAACGACACACGAATCCCATATAAGTCAAAACCTATGGTTGCTTTCAAAAATCAACCCAAAAACTCTCGACGTCGGTGTACAAACGCCAGACCATCGAGAAAAAACCCAAATACACTCATTTGCACATTTGCGAACACTAATTTTAATATAAAATAGGTTAAAACTCACAGAAACCCCAATTTCACTTAAAAAGTCATTTTTCCGAAAATCTAGCAAGCACAAATCACCGTTTTAGTACAAAACTCGATGTATAAACAAATCTAACGGCCACAATATCCACTTAATATCATAACTAAGTCATATGAACCATTACAATAATTTATTCTCCACAAAAATATATATATTTACAAAACCTAGTTAACAAAATTAGCACAATTTTCCATTTTAGCTCAAAACTTGGTGTTTTAATCAACTTAAATATTTTAACAATTCTAGTGGCCGTAATTCTCATTAAAACATATTAACTAAGCCACACAACCATTATCTATATTTTAATCTCACTCTTAAATTTAATTACAAAAATCTAGTTTGCAAAACAATCATAATTAGGACAATTTAAATTTAACAATCTAGTAATAGGCAACAAGGTTTAGTTTTGCATAGAATTAATATGTTAATCACTCACTAGAACCATAATCTAATGCTAGAAACCCTCACTTGAATTTTACAAACCCTAATCCCAAAATCAAACCCTTTTCTAAAATATCCTAAACTAGCAATTACACCCAAATCAACACTTGAATAAGATAGCTTATCATAATTAAACAACAATTAGCCATAAGGTTAAGAATTTACCCCACAATTATCTTGAGATCTAGCACAAATCTAGCCTTCCAAACATGCTTCCCTTCACCAAGATCCATACAAGAATAGCTAAGGAAAAATGGGTAAGGTTTGTATTTGGAAAATTGTGAAATTTTACTTGATTTTTCTTGGAATTTTGGAGAGAAATGAGATGAGAAGGGGGGGGGGGTTGCTGCTGTTAATGGATGAATGGGGCTCGGCCAGAAAATTTAGGGGGGGAGGAGAGAGAGTGGGGTGATGTTATGAGGTCAAGAATTGACCAAAGTCAACAAAGCCCATACTTACATATATTTATTCTTTCATTCTTTTGTTTTATTTTCTTTTGCAAAACAAGTGGGGACAAGAGAGGGGGCTGCTGAATTCAGCCAAGGGGGAGGGAAAATGGGGGTGTGTGAGTGTGGGTATGGGTGTGGGGTGATGGAAAATGATAAATACTATACCCCAAACATCCATTTACACTAAAAAAAAGCATTTTTTCTTCAATAATTTCTAAACCGTTTTGGCAAACGATTTCGTTTCAAAAACCGTATGATAAAATTTTATTTAATGTTTTATGATGCACAAAATTTGTTTCAACTCATTCCAATTTGTAATTTTCCCTAATTAAATATATTAGTGACGGCTTAAAATAATATTAAAATAATTAATTTCGGAAAAATTTTCAGAAAATTTGAAATTTCACCAGTGGCTCAATAAACACCAAATACTAGCAATTACATAGCTAGAATATGTATATTTAATTTTATAATAAAGATATTTGCATTTTGACTTTTTACAGAAAACCCCCTTATTTTACCGTTTTTTTCGAAATTTCACCGAAACGATTTTCAAAACGATACAATCTTCCCCCCTTAAAGAAATTCGGTCCCCGAATTTAATTTAAAACTTCCCCCAAATACTAAAATATTTCAGCCAAAACCATCAAATCGCCGGGACTCCGAAATCATAAATACATAAAGCAAATCGTAGCACAACTCATGCGCATGAAAAATGAGCATATAACTCAAATCAGAACTACGTCAAGCTTCCCGCAATCATCGGAGTCATGGGGAAGACATCAATACCAAATCCAAAGCAAAACCAATATGATATAACTCGAAACTATACATGTAAAATATATTCAGGTACTGTCCTCTGACTAGTCCTGCTCACTACGAAAACACATAGCAATATCATAAAAACGTACTGCTCTATAAGAAAAATCAACCCCAAAATACGCGTATGAATACTACGTGCGTCTTGTGCGCATGGAAATCAAAATCCAAATATGTGCCATACATATGCACAGAAACAACATCTAAGTGCATCGGGTGTGCACGAAACATCTGTCGCAGGCAACATGTGTGCTTGACAGCAAAATCAGGTGCATCTGACATGCACGAAAAATCTCGATTTAGTACATCTGGTGTGCACCAAAATCACACTTCAAAACATGCGCCCAACATGCGCGAAAATCCAAATCAGGTGCATCCATCGTGCACGAAATCATGAAATCCAATATCAAGTGCAACACTGTGCAAAGATCGTAAATCCTCAATCATCAAAATCAAATCATTCGAATGAATCACCAAAACATCGAAATCAATAATGGCGGCATAGTACCGCTCAAGCGCATCCTCTAAGAATCTCGGGCCAACTGTCGCGGTCACTAATGGGACGTCTCGTCGATGATCATGAACTCTGGCCTGCTGGTGTGCGTAACAATGACCACTCCTGGGTCAATGTCTTCACTGGGAATTACCAATCTCTCGGTCCATCGGCTCATCGGCCTTGTCAGGTGTGCTAACGGGGATGATCCCGTTCTGGCACGCCTCTTGTCATCTCCCGGTCAATCATCGCGACCACTCGTAAGACAGCATATCACTGGCGTCGGCCTCTGGCTCTCTGAATGTACGTGACACATCTGATCCTGGGTGCAAGTATCATTGCAGCAGTGTCCTGGAAGGAATCCTGCTCACGGTCTCTTTCATGTCTCGTCTCTGCCAACTGTCCGGAAGTCATCGTCCTTTCCTACATCTGCATCTTGCTCCGGAACGACTGCATACTCATCGCGACTCCTTCTGGAAGGTAAATCCAAGTACCATGTCTCGGCATGCGCATTGCATCTCTGATGTCGGCGGAGTGGAACGTCATCTCATCTAGATCTGGTACGAACCTCTTACTTCACTTTTCTCTAATGTCGTCTGCTTTGGACTCGTCTCGTCGCGGCTGTATGGACTGAGCTCCAACGGCTATCCTCGTATCTGGAGTCTCCCAAGAATGCATCTCACCACCTAGCATCCGAATTAAGTCAAGCCATCCGATCGAGTCTTCAAAACCTCATAATCCCCCAAGAGCTCAACATCTTAGGCACAATTTAATAGTATCGAGTACAAACCACAGCATCGGTGGTCCAGCCGTAGAAGGGCAAACCCAAGCCTCACTAATGGCGCCGCAGAACAGCCGCAAACCCGAAGGTTCCAAGGCTTACACACGGTCATTAAGTCGAGTTAGGGTTTCATTCTTCTAGAGGGACCATAGAATTGCCTGCATGTCTTTCCGACTACTTTAAACTTGGAATAATAGGTTTCTGACATTCGATCGTCTCTGCCGACTCTTAACGTCTCCGCGTGAAGTCGTCTCTAGCTGGAATCAATCTATCTGATGACCTCGCATCGGGGTAGGCGAACGATCCACATGTCCTAGTCATTCATCCTCGATGACTAGCGACCTTCTATCATCTCTTGGTACAACTCGTTCTGCACTAATTCCAGCATCTGGGGCAATATCTCGTCGTTCGCAGCAATAACTGGCTCGCTCGTCTGCACGCTGAACAGTGCCTCGATCATCATGAATAAGCAACGCACCAACGGTCATCAAGATCTGGCTGGCCTCTATCATTGGCCCAATCCTCTGATACTGATCGGCACGTCCGAGAAATCTCATAAAGGCGATCCGCCAAACGCTCGTGGCGCGGAAACACAGTAAAAAGGCACATCTCCGCAATCGTGTGTCGCCGGAATTTCGCCCTGGTCAGTCCTCGTTCGTGACGAGCTCGTGCTGACCGCAACTCTAGCTGTAGCTCTCCTTACCCGTAATCGTGGCAGCAAAACCATAACTGGTACTGATGAGGCTAGATCGGAATGAATAAAATACTGAGCAAAGAAATGTACATCCTAAGGCTTCTTAAGTGGAGTAGCGTATCATAAGTATGCCGCGGAACATACCCACGGTACGTCACTCTACTTTAGTCACCTATTCCATCAACCAAGGGTCATTCTACGCTCCGAAGGTAAAACCTAACGCTTTGATACCAACTTTGTCACGACCCGAAAGTACGGAACATGACCGGCACTTAAACTACGAACGTCTCGAGGCGTACGTAATCTAAGTAAACCAAAAACCCAGAAATCCAAACCAAGAAAATTAGTAGAGTGAAGGAAAACCAATTTAAAATCAAGTAATTTTAATAGCATAAGCCGAGTTATGCGGTTTTAAAAACATCAAGTATTTCCTGAAAATTTCGGCAGAGTCTCCTTTATAAATACTGGCTCCCAAACGGGATACAACATGAATAGTATACGAAATCAATAAAAAGGCATCCCCAAGCGGGAGCTAGCTCTTCGTCAATCGACGGTCACAACCACACAAGCAATATAATATACAACGCCAACGGCGAGGATCAAAACTCAAAAGGAACTCAAAACAACAAGAAAACCACAGAAATACAACGCGCGACTCTAAGGTCGAAAGAATAAACATCACTGGTCTCTATCTCAAATAAATACATGTTTGGTTGATGGAACTTCTAGATACAACAGAATAATGATATACAAGATATATAATGGGGGTACGATACATGTAAACCCACCTACTAGCAAATCACCCGAAGGAAACTATGCCAGCAAAGCCGTAATGAAACCTGTACGGAAAACCTGCAAGAAACTGGGGCACAACGGGGGTGAGTTGCCAACTCGTGAATAGAAAAACATCTACGGAAAGAAATCGCAAAAATAACGCAACCTAGGTCAAAGATCATAATATATCCTCAATTATATATATAGCATGCAACCTATAACAAGGCTAGGGTAAATATCTAACCCGAGTGTAATCTCATGTGCCCGTGTTAGTGCCTCAGGTAGCAATATATCATATGAATGAGGTATGAATGCATGAAAACGGAATACATGTAAATGAAGAACTGTTTTCATAATTTAGTGAGATTTCCTTTGTATTTTTTAAAATGAGGTATCATAATGAAATCAACATAAAACAGTGCCTAGCATCGGCACAAAACGTAATCCCAATATCTCGATATCTCTGTATCACAGTCTCTGTACCTCAGTATCTCGAAATCTCAATATCTCCATCACAATATCTAGGGCGCCGTCAGTCCAGATTGGCCCCTACCATCCATCTCAAGACCACGACGGTATCCTCCGGATATCCGACGCGTCGGGTAAAATCACTGGTAGGTAGTGCTCCCCTGCCAAGCTCACATAGTCATCATCACGCGCTTCTTGCCCCGGGGTACCTTACCGGGTCCACCATGTACCCGAAACGGTTCATCCGTCTCCTCGAATCGGGTCTCGAAATCCATCAGCAAACTCATGGTGGACGACTCATACATCATGGGAAAACCGCACTTTTTATTTTAAAAGAGAGAAAAGGTTTATTTATGTTTTTGCGGTTTTCCTCCAAATCCAGAAAATCTCATGGAAATCCGAATCCAAAACCTCAATAACGCGTAAAATAGTGAATATATGCATGAGAATCCATGAATGCGGCATAACAATGAATAACAGTATACATGAAGTAGCAGGTAATAACTACAATGTCTAAACTAACATATAAGGCAAGTACACTAATATCATGTCTAAACTATTAGCTAACAGGCTATGTCAAGCAATAATATTTTCTAAGGTGTACGTGACATGGCAATTACCGATGAAGATGTGTGTGAGCCGGCAAGTAAGTGTACGTAGCACATACGCATCATCGGTAATGGTGCTGGTGTCCTAACAATATGATATCAACATTGCAATAAGAAATTATAACATAAGTATGCGATGCGAAGCGAATCACAATAATGAGCGGGAGCTGAATACTAGACGCAACGATAACTAATCTGCATTAACCTAATATAAGTCCTATAATGGTGCCTTTTGAAATAACACGAATCGTGGGGTTTTGAAAATAGGGGCTACGGTGTTTTTAAGAAAAGATACGTTTTTTGAAATATTCGTAGAATCCCTTGACTTGTCTTTTAAAATACGCACGATTTGTAATCTTTGAAATAGGTAGGAACCAAATCAAATCTAACAATTAACTAAACTAAAGGGCTAAGCTACAAGCTAGACTACAGGTAAGGAAACCACCTAACATCTGAGTCGATACATATACATACCTGTATATATATTAGTCGGTGATCCCACCTCAATAATATCATATCCGATACCATATCTATAATCAGACATCCCAAGTCAAGAGTGCGGATCAATCATCAAGATATAGCTCGTACGTAAATCCGTCGTACGGCATCCCCAAATCTGGGTACGGGTCAATATCATATTCCTCACACTATTCCTCTGATATCCTCTTTATCCAAGATCATAGTCTAGGGTACTGACCTATGTCTAGTACAATACTAATATCCTCAATATACTCATGATCTGACTACTGATCGACAATCTCGTACAAACCGATATCGTCAGCACATATCATCATCAAGGGCTATACATCGCCCTATACGGCCTAATATCAATATCCTAGCATATCATGCCTCATATCACGATCACATGACGACCATTATATTTATAACACTATTCACCCGTATCGTCGTCCCAAGATCCGCTATAACACCAGGACATACCTCAAGTACGAATCCTGCCATCTCACCGATATCATAACCATAAAACAAATCTCATCGACTCAGCTCAATCCCAGGTATCATCCTCAAATCCGTATGTGAACACATAGTCCCATACCCATGTGAACACATAACTATAAAGAATCCCATAAGCACATATAAATAGGAATGTATGCAAGTATGTATGTGTGTATGTGTAGTGCAACACTACCCTAGGGTTCGCAACACTAAAGTAATCCAACACACCAATATCCATCCTAACATCGTTATTAATCCCAAATAACATATAATAATTGTTGGTGTGTATACGCATCCATATACACCACCACGAACTGCGGGGGTGCTATACGCCATCCACCCGACTTCTCCCCGTAGATATAAATCTACTCACCTGATCCTCGCTCGCCGGTGCCGACGTCGCCACACGCTTGCTTGTCGTCTCGAATTCCACATGGGGGTACCTACATATCACAACGCATCGTATCGCATTAAAATCCGACTCATGACCAAAACGACACACGAATCCCACATAAGTCAAAACCTATGGTTGCTTTCAAAAATCAACCCAAAAACTCTCGACGTCGGTGTACAAACGCCAGACCATCGAGAAAAAACCCAAATACACTCATTTGCACATTCACGAACACTAATTTTAATATAAAATAGGTTAAAACTCACAGAAACCCCAATTTCACTTAAAAAGTCATTTTTCCGAAAATCTAGCAAGCACAAATCACCGTTTTAGTACAAAACTCGATGTATAAACGAATCTAGGGGCAACAATATCCACTCAATATCATAACCAAGTCATATGAACCATTACAATAATTTATTCTCCACAAAAATATATATATTTACAAAACCTAGTTAACAAAATTAGCACAATTTTCCATTTTAGCTCAAAACTTGGTGTTTTAATCAAATTAAATATTTTAACAATTCTAGTGGCCGTAATTCTCATTAAAACATATTAACTAAGCCACACAACCATTATCTATATTTTAATCTCACTCTTAAATTTAATTACAAAAATCTAGTTTACAAAACAATCATAATTAGGACAATTTAAATTTAACAATCTAGTAATAAGCAACAAGGTTTAGTTTTGCATAGAATTAACATGTTAATCACTCACTAGAACCATAATCTAATGCTAGAAACCCTCACTTGAATTTTACAAACCCTAATCCCAAAATCAAACCCTTTTCTAAAATATCCTAAACTAGCAATTACACCCAAATCAACACTTGAATAAGATAGCTTATCATAATTAAACAACAATTAGCCATAAGGTTAAGAATTTACCCCACAATTATCTTGAGATCTAGCACAAATCTAGCCTTCCAAACATGCTTCCCTTCACCAAGATCCATACAAGAATAGCTAAGGAAAAATGGGTAAGGTTTGTATTTGGAAAATTGTGAGGTTTTACTTGATTTTTCTTGGAATTTTGGAGAGAAATGAGATGAGAAGGGGGGGTTGCTGTTGTTAATGGATGAATGGGGCTCGGCCAGAAAATTTAGGGGGGAGGAGAGAGAGTGGGGTGATGTTATGAGGTCAAGAATTGACCAAAGTCAACAAAGCCCATACTTCATATATTTATTCTTTCATTCTTTTGTTGTATTTTCTTTTGCAAAACAAGTGGGGACAAGAGAGGGGGGGCTGCTGAATTCAGCCAAGGGGGAAGGAAAATGGGGGTGTGTGAGTGTGGGTATGGGTGTGGGGTGATGGAAAATGATAAATACTATACCCCAAACATCCATTTACACTAAAAAAAAGCCTTTTTTCTTCAATAATTTCTAAACCGTTTTGGCAAACGATTTCGTTTCAAAAACCATATGATAAAATTTTATTTAATGTTTTATGATGCACAAAATTTGTTTCAACTCATTCCAATTTGTAATTTTCCCTAATTAAATATATTAGTGACGGCTTAAAATAATATTAAAATAATTAATTTCGGAAAATTTTTCAGAAAATTTGAAATTTCACCAGTGGCTCAATAAACACCAAATACTAGCAATTACATAGCTAGAATATGTATATTTAATTTTATAATAAAGATATTTGCATTTTGACTTTTTACAGAAAACCCCCTTATTTTACCGTTTTTTTCGAAATTTCACCGAAACGATTTTCAAAACGTTACATTTGGTCACCTCCGCGGCCTTCTTGAGTCGAAAACGATCCACCCGAGAGATGTACACCGAGCTCCACCTCGAGCCGAGGTAACTAGGGCAACAAGATAGCTAGTCTTGGTACCCTAGGTTATGTAGATGAGAAAGATGGAGATGTTTGTCTATGTGGATTCTTTTTCTCTCAACACATGAGATCAAAAGAATTTGTCAAGAGGAGGAGGAAGATGAAGGAGCTAGCAACCATGGAACATTACTTTTCTTCTCATGGGTAAAAAAGCAAGAGAGAGAGTGAGAATAGAATTATGAGCTAAAGAAAATGAACCATGGTTCAATAATCCCAAAACATCATCATTACTAATCCTATCAAGATAAAGTTGATGGCTACATTGAAATGACCATTATCATAATCAAAAAGAAAAAGAAAATGTAAAGAAGAGTGTAGACCTCTCTTGAAGGTCAATGGTCAACACGGTCAACCGGTCAACAAAGTCAAGAGAGGTCATGGTGGTCAAATGGTCAATGCAATTAGCCATCATAAAATTATCACTAAAAGGATTAGTAAATGATGTCCGCGGCTCATAATGGTTTTGACCAAACGAATTGCCAAAACTCTAATGAGTCGCCTCAAAAATGGTTTTGACCGAATCAACTGTCAAAACCCTAATGAGCCTGCCACATAACGGTTTTGGCCGAACCAACTGCCAAAACCTTAATGAGGCACAACCTCCTTCATCGCTCCGGAAAACTGTGCATACACACCTGCATCCGCATTCCGTAGAATGCGGATGCACAGAAGACAAAACAAATCCATCCGTGCAATACTAGGATCCGGCTTAAACCAAAGCCCACTAGTATTGCCTGCCCGAACACCACACGCACACAAGTGTACGTAAGTGATCGCGGCCCTGCCGTAAAACTATACGGCCTCTACACGTTTCGCTCAGTGCAGGGAAACTCTCTGTGTGGGACTCTAAAGACTCGACACTACAATGGCAGTGGGTTTAACTATAGACCGCAAGCGACACTAGCTGTACGTAACGGTCCCCAGGTAGATGTCGATAAGAAGGCCGATGAGGTAAACCCATCCGAATTCCTACTGAGCCTGTATGTAACAATCTCCGTACAGTCCGATCTGTTCGTCTGATACATCGCATGGCGGGCCTAGAGGGCGGTAAACGTCAGTCCCTAAAAGCGGTACAAGTCGTGTCGGAGTGAAGCCCAGAACACCCTGAGATAACACTGGAAACCTACCAGTATATCTCGCTTGCCCTGGCCAGGGACTACTCGTGTAATGGCTCTCCTAGACACAGCGCGATGTCAACCCCCAATACCGGGAGAGACGAATCCTGTCTAACCGTCACTGCCTCCAAGTGCTTCGGTACTGCACCCAACTACTACCTGTTTGCATGACTCAGTAGAGCAATGGTAGGGTAGTAATCAAAGAACAGTGGGAACACACTCGAGGCGAAGTGACAGTGTCAAGTCAGCGGACTAAGCTGTACTCATGTCACCTGGGAACTGATAA
This sequence comes from Agapanthus africanus, assembly GCA_030015575.1. Lineage (NCBI taxonomy): Eukaryota > Viridiplantae > Streptophyta > Magnoliopsida > Asparagales > Amaryllidaceae > Agapanthus > Agapanthus africanus. The sequence goes on from JASDDO010000010.1 coordinate 343,863,820, forward strand.
CTGACGATAGGTATAATACCAACCATCAGTTCCCGACGAGTCATGTCCAGTGTACTCGTAACCTAACGAGCACCCGCATACTATCTCAAGTATGACGTACTGACGGCTGTGGGACAGACCGTCTCCCGTGCTGGGATGAGAAGCGTATACGCTAGTCTACTCCGGAGTATCGATGCCCTGTCTCAATAATCCCACGACTAAGGACGTGTATAAGGATGTGCTTGTAGATTACCTAGCCCCCACGAGTGTGATCACCATTACAACACCGGTAATCAAGCAAAGATCCTAAGGGCTCTACTAATGTGTATAGGTGATATAATAAAGAAACACATGTACACATTAAAGCAGAGACAAACCAAGTAGCATACTACTATATCGAGCAAGATTGTCTATACAACTGTGAATATCCCAAGCTTCCATCAAGTAATATACATACTAGTATGATACAGTAATGGCCTCTAGGGCATATACACTAACAATGGGATCCTTTTCTAAAGCTATAGCCCCGTTGTTTTCACAATACAGAGGTATTAGATCAACAATGGACAGAACCACCTGAAGTTCTGTTAAGAACTTCCTTATCCAGACTGCTTCTTTAGTGGCATCTGAAGCTGCGATATACTCTGCTTCCATCATCGAGTCAGCAACGGTGTCCTGCTTGGAACTCTTCTAATGGACCACCCCTCCATTGAGGGTAAAGACATAACCTGATATGGACTTGGATTCATCCTTGTGACTCTGGAAGCTGAAGTCAGCAAAGGCCTCGATCTGGAGGTCTTTTCCGCCGTAAACCAAGAACATTTCCTGAGTCCTTCTCAGGTACTTGAGAATGTTCTTTACTGCTATCTTGTGCTTCTCCCTAGGGTTTGATTGATACCGGCTTACTACGCTTAGTGCATAAGCTACTTCTGGTCTGGTACACAACATCGCATACATTATAGAGCCTACCGCAGAAGCATAGGGTATAATAGATATGCGATCCCTTTCCAAATCAGTCTTGGGAGACATCTCTTTGGAGACGGTGATTCCATGACAAGCCGGAAAATTACCGCGCTTTGAATCTTCCATACTGAATCTTTTCAGTATGGTGTCGATGTACCTGGACTGTGAAAGTCCCAACATCCTCTTAGATCTATCATGGTAGATCTGGATCCCCAGAATGTAAGAGGCATCACCCAGGTCTTTTATGGAGAACCCTTTGACAGATTGTAGCATAGGAATGTCATTTCCTATCAAAAGAATGTCATCCACGTACAAAATGAGGAATACAACAGTTCGTGCTACAATCTTACTATAAATGCATGGCTCATCTAGATTTTTGATAAAGTCAAATTCTTTGACCGTCTCATCAGAACAGATGTTCCAACTCCGTGATGCCGGCTTTAGTCCATAAATGGACTTAAGCAACTTGCACACTTTCCCGCTGATCCCACTCTGAATGAAACCCTCTGGCTGGTCCATATAGACGCACTCTTCCAAATGTCCATTTAGAAAAGCGGTCTTTACGTCCATCTGCCAAATCTTATAATCGTGTAAGGCAGAAATGGCAAGAAGGATCCGAATGGATTTGAGCATAACCACTGGAGAAAAGGTTTCATCATAGTCCAAACCAGGTCTTTGACAAAATCCTTTTGTAACAAGTCTAGCTTTATAGGTTTCAACCTGTCCATCTACACCAATCTTCTTTCTGAAGATCCATTTGCAGCCTACGGGTTTTACCCCTTCTGGAGCAATGTCCAAAGTCCATACTTTGTTGGTGTAAATATACTCCATCTCTGTCCGCATTGCATCTATCCATTTTACCGAGTCTTTGCTCTAAATGGCTTGCTGGAAGTTAGTTGGCTCATCATTATCAATGATGCAAGCTTCTCTATCCCCGTCTACGAGAAAACCGTAGTATCTCTCAGGCGGATGAGACAGCCTACTACTCCTGTGGAGTGGCGCGGGAATGCCCTGTTCTTCTGAAACTTCTGGTTCCACCAAGCTTTCAGTAACAGCTTGTGGTTCTGGAATTTCTTCCAGTTCTATTGCGCTCCCACTAGTTTCTTTTTCTAAAATTGATGTTCTAAAAAGTGGGCATGACGAGAAACAAAAACCTTTTGTTCCTCTGCGTAATAGAAAAGATACCCCCGGGAGTTCTTTGGGTATCCCACAAACTTACATAGTACTGAGCGAGCTTGTCTGCATGCTGCTTTTTAACAAAAGCTGGACATCCCCATATCTTCAGATATTGAAGATAGGGTTTCTTCCCACTCCACATCTGATATGGTGTGGTAGGCACAGTCTTGGTAGGAATCTTGTTCAAAAGATATGCAGCTGATTCTAGTGCATAGCCCCAGAATGATCGCGGTAACTCAGCGTTACTCATCATGGAACGTACCATATCCAATAGAGTTCGGTTTTGTCTCTCCGATACACCGTTGTGTGGAGGAGTAAGTTGAGAGAGAATTCCATTCTCTTTTAGGTAATCCAGGAACTCGGCACTCAAGTATTCACCACCTCGATCAGATCTTAGTGTCTTGATACTTTTGCCGGTTTGTTTTTCCACTTCATTCTTATATTCTCGGAATTTCTCAAAGGCCTCGGATTTATGTTTCATTAAGAAGACATGTCCATACCTAGAGAAATCATCCGTAAAAGTAATGAAATAGGAATAACCACTTCTTGCATGTGTAGACATTGGACCACACATGTCGCTGTATATTAGTCCTAAGAGCTCGCTTGCTCTTACTCCGCGTCCAGTGAACGGAGTTTTTGTCATCTTTCCTTTAATACATGATTGACAAGTTGCATAAGATTGATATTCGAACGTATCCAAATATCCTTCTTTATGTAACTTAGTCAACCTTGTTTCGTTGATGTGACCTAGTCTACAATGCCATAAGAAAGCATGATTTATTTATGGAGTCTTTCTTTTATGTGTGTTCTGGACATTGAAAATTTGTAGCTGGTTTAATACGTATATACCGTTGTTTAGAGTACCTGACCCAATCAGACCATGATTAAGGTGGATGTTTACGACATCACTTACAAATGTAAAATCATAACCTTCTTTAGATAAAAAAGATACAGAAATGATATTACAAGTCAAACTAGGTACACAAAAACAGTTGCGCAAAACCAAAATATGTCCACTCGTCAATCCGAGGTGATATTCGCCTACGGACACAACATCCACGCTCGCTCCATTAGCAACCCTGAGGGTTATATCACCGGTTTTCAAAACCTTACGGTTTCTTAGTGCCTGCAAAGAATTGCAGATATGAGATCCTGATCCGGTATCCAATACCCAGAAAGTAGAGTTGATTGACAGACAGTTTTTAATTACAAACACACCTGAAGCTGAAGCCACAACTTGCTTCGGGTCCTGGTTCTTGGCCTTCCAATCCCTGCAATCTTTCTTCCAATGGCCCTTCTTATGACAGTAGAAACATTCTTCCTTTCCTACTGTCGGCCCCGCTACCTTTACCTTGCCCTTTGCTTCCACCTTACTAACACCGCCTCTCGACTTGGTGGGGGTCTTCTTCTTCTTTCCTTTGGCTTTCGCCTTGGATCTAGAAGAGGAAGCTCCACCAACAAGTAGAGCTGGTGTTTCCCTGGATTTTTGCAGGGTGCCCTCATCACTCCTCAATATGTTGAGGAGTTCTGAAAGTTCAACTTCTTTACCTTGAATATTAAAATTCAAGATAAACTGGGCGTAGGTGGGAGAGAGGGACTGCAGAATTAAGTCTGTATACAGCTCATTCTCTAACATGGTCCCGAGGTCCGCGAGCTCCTCAATGTAGCTAATCATCTTAAGGACGTGTTCCCCTACAGATGATCTGACGGCCAACCTCGTCTGAAATAGCTTCTTCGAGGTCTCGTATCTTGCGATATGAGATTGCTCTCCATATAATTTCTTGGTATGGAGGAATATGGATTCTAGATCCATATTCTCGTGCCGCCTCTGATGTTCATTGTCCATAGAGGCCAGCAAAAGGCACTTGGCCTTCACGCAATCAATTTCCCAGGTCTTACGGATCTCAATATCCACGACACTGGAGTCTGGACCTGTGACGGCAGGGGCTTTAGTAGTGACGATATACCCCAATTTGTTATACGTGATTGCCATCTTGACATTCCTGAACCAATTTTTGTAGTTTGGCCCTGTCAATATATTTTTATCTAATAGTAACTTAAGGCCCGTCATCTTTGGTTGCTGCAATTATGAGAGAGAGAAGAAACACTTTAGCATGATGCTCTTGCAAGTTTAAATTGGTTTTTAGTTCATCTAAACAGGATGGCTCCCACTGTTTCTCGAATCCTTCCTCAAACCATAAAAGAAGAATTAGTCAGGATTAATCTCACCGTACAATACTTGCTTAACCTTTCAGCCATGCTAGTGTCGGTACTTCGAGGGAGGTTTTACGACGCTTTCGCGAAGTTCCTTAATTAAATAACCTCTTTTCCCAGGAGGCGTAGCCCCGCTAACACTATTCTAGACACCTACTTAGTTTATAGCATTGATCGTTAAGTGAAAAAATCTCCCGAGGAGTAGCAAATACTCACAGTGGTATCAGGATCCAAATATCATCGCGTGATAAAGTCGAAGGAATCCTACCAAAATTATCACAATCCAAATGGTATACAACACCAGCAAGTTTTCAGTTTCTTTAGAAACTCCCGATGTGGATTTTTGCCCCATGCTCTTATGACCTTGACGAAGGCCAACATATCATAAGTCACATGTCAAGTTCTACCCGTCATTATCTAGGTTAATTTGAACCCACCCATACATACCCTTGACGAAGCCAAAAGAGCAGTATGACTATCCCAAACCAACACATCTATCTATGTTTCAGATGAATATTCAGCAGTTACCAATCACTATGCCTTGGCGAAGGTCAAACTACATAGCTTGAATACTACTGAATGTCCAACTGAAATGACAGAGGGCTACGTATGGTTTTGGCGAAACCGTGAACGTAGTGAACTTGATATAATCGAAGGAATCTGATAGCTTTTAAAAGGAGTGGTTTAAGCTCCGCATTTTAAAAGTTTTACTGTTTTCAAAAAACCGAGTGGTTTTAAAATTGTTCCAACGATTCAGCTTTGGTTTGTTTGCTTTGCATTAATCTAATGCAGTCCCATCAATTACACCTATCATTACAGAAAAAGATGCAAATACAACATCCACTTATGCCATCCGCATTCGCCACTGTGCCCCGTCTAACACCGTTATGTTACTTAACTAATGCCAGAGCGGAGGCTGGACTAGCGCGGATGTAAAATATAAGTAACGTCTATTATATAACATATATAATAATAGTATTCGTCTAACGCAATAATAGGCATTCCAGATCACAGATGAAAATGTTGGATATACTAGGAATACCGCGTTTCGTTTAAGCCTGTAACGAAAGACGGATTCCACGGTCGTGATGAATAGCCAAATCTTACCCCAGACCCCTACGGGTGAGGCAAACTACCCGCCAAGTTCCAGAAGTGAAGTAACCTCCTTCAACAAAGTGAGTAGGCTACTCAGCACTTCAAAGAACCCGGTAGTTTGTGCACCCCACCTTGGGTCTATCCTAGGAGCAGAAAACAGTAAAAAGAAAATAATACAACGGCGGCTATAACCTCAACCCGGATATGCCCCGCAAAATAATATTACATCAAATTGCAATTTACATTGAATGAAAGATAAAAACATTCATCTCACAACCCCGGCTATTCATCATCGACGATCCAACAAAAATTCATATACACAAACCAATAGATATGTGCAATCCCAGACTAACCGACATATAGCAATTAGCTGAGATTTAAAAACGCATATAACATTACAGAAGGACCAATTAGCCAAGTACAATAGAAATTCAATCGAAACTTATTTTTCGTAACCACCCCAAATGCAAACCAGCAGTCAAAAACATACTGGGTAGGAACCAAATATTCCAGAAAAGAAAACACCAAAATTAAGAAATAACAGAAGAAAGATGAGTTGAATCGGCCTTGACTCGGCCATGACTCCGCCGCAGAATGGACCATTCTGCGGCGGTTCCGCATCCGTCTTGGCGATTCAGTGGCTCATTTTTCTTATGTTATCTTAGAAAACCCTGCACATATTTTTCATGGTACTAAAATAATTTTCTAGACAGTTTTAAAATTCGACAGAAAGTGGGGTTTTCGGTGTTTATATTTCCGGTTATTCCGACGATCGAAGTTCTAATACTTGCTAATAAGCTAGAATATGTTTAGTTGGCTCTGATACCACTGTAAGTCCATGCTACGCACCCCACGGGATCGCGGGGAGGCAGAAAATATGAAATACGAAAATTATATACTTCGTAGCATCGACAAACCGCCAAGATCATATCTAAACCTGAACTAGCACAAAGTAAATGAAGTATACACTACATGAACAAAAGTTATACCTCACGTAACCGGTCATTCTTCTCCTCGCTGTCCTCCTCACCTTTGCGAGCTCCTTGGAGTGGTGCAGATGTCATCTCCTCGTCGGCTTTCTTGGATCGAAGATGATCCACCCGAAAGCTTGTGTACCGGGCTCCTTCTTCGACAACCGAAGAAACTAGGACCTCTAGTATGCTACACTAGATGACCTAGACTATGTAGAGTGTGTGAGTGGATTGGTTTATCTCTTTTTATCCTAGATTACTCAACACATGAGTGTACTAGGGTTTTGAGGTTGATGAAGGTGAAGAAGGAAAAGCTAGTGAGCTCTTGCAATGAAAATAGAAAATGAGTCTATCTTTTTCTTTGTTGTGAACTGAACTCTTTCTACCATCCATGAGATAAATCACAATGAATAATTAGTAAAAGAGTTGAATAGTTAACAAATGACCCATGGCTTGAAAAGGCAACAAGTGTCTAAAGAAGCCATGTCTAAATTCATGCAATATCCACCTCATTTCCTAATTACATAATGCATTATTAATTTAACCTAAAAAGAATAATGCAATTATGTCATGTCATCTTCATCAAGCATTTTACAAAAATGTGTTAGTTATATGTATGCCCTAGAGGCCATTACTGTACATAGGATGTATATTGTAGTGGATGCTGGGACATATATAGGGAGGACTTTCTTGCTCGACATGATAGTATGCTATCTGGTTACACTTTACCTTAACGTGTACACTGATTGTCTCTCTGTTACATGTTGGTAAAGCCCTTAGGATGTGTACTTGACTACCTGGACTATGATGCGGATCATACTAGTGGGGACATGGTAGTCCATAAGTACATCCTTCAAAGTCCCTAGTCGTGGGTATATCGAGACGGGGCATCGATATACCAGAGTAGACTAGCGTGTACCTTCTCGACCCATACAGATGGGCGATGGATGATCCCATATCCATTGGTGTTTGACATCAGAGATGATATACGGGTGCTCAGTAAAGACTGGGTACACTGGACGGACTCGCCGAGAACTCCAAGATGGTATTATACCTCACGTCAGATGGCAGTTCTCAGGTGACACTGGTACAGAGTAGTCTGTTGACCCAAGATCGTCATAGAGTCTTGTGTGGTTCCCACTGTGCTTTGATTTCCATCTTACCACGTCCAAGAGGGCGTGCAAAACGGTGTTTTTTGGGTACAGTCCCGAGTCACATGGAGGCAATGAGCGATAGGAGGGGATTCGTCTCTCCCGGTATAGGGAGTTGATGTTGCACTGTGTTCGGTTGGCTATAACAGGAAGTCCTTGGCCAGGGCTGATCAGAGAATTGCTGGTAAGTGTTACCAGCAGTTTCTCGACCCGTTATGAGCCTCATATCAACACGACTTATCGAGCTATTGGGGTCTGACGTTTACCACCCTTAGGCAAGATATGCGACATATCAGACGATCAGACCGGACTGTATGGTAGTGTTACTGGTTGGATTCACTGGAGTATGAGCGGGCTTGCTCGTCGATCTTCAGATCGCTCAATACCCGGGTGGCCGTTACGTTTAGCAGACCGCTTGCGGCTTGTGGATGCTTGATATGATCCTCACCTGCTGCCGGCGTATTGACGAGTCTTTAGAGTCATACACAGAGGTTTCCTGGCTCAAGCGAAACGAAATAGGAGCGCATATGAGATATGTGCGGGACCGAGAATAATACCAGTATGTGATACTGTATTCGATTCTCGCGATTTGTAACATTGATCGGTTATATGCGTTATAGCCGGGTTATCGGATCAAGTGTTGATTCGGTAAGTTGTTACTATTGATATTAGTCGGTTATATGCGATATGACCGGGTCGTTAAATCAAGTGTTGATTTAATGATTTAATGTATAATTATATATTTGATATATTACTTTACATTAACTAATATAGGTTCACTTTAAATGGATTTTCTCACTTGATGTGCATGATGTATATGTGATATACTTTTGTGCACTTGAATGTATCATATTTGATGATGCATGTTTATATGGTTAAGTGTAAAGAATAAAACCATGGTTAAGTAGATAATTAGGGTTTTGTTTTACTCTCTCATTTATTTATCCATTCTTATTTATTTAAATAATTTTATGAAAACAAAATGGTTTTCCTTTTTGACATGAAGCTTGTTGAAGCTTCATGAAGGTTTGACTCAAAGACCATTTTGTCTTCATGCTAAACCCTAACTATTCCCACTTACCATGGTTTGCTCTCTACACTTAACCTTAGTTAGATTATGATAAGTATTGTTTTTCTTTTCATTTTAAAAAAACTTATCATAATTCTAGCTCATCTTCTTCTTCATCTTCAAGTTTGAAACCTTGAGGCCATCAATGGCAACTTGAGCTTGAGAGTGAGAAATCCAATTCTAAAGAGAACCCACCTCCTATTTCTTCATCCTCTACCTCTTGCCAAGTAGTAGAGCGTGTTTCCTTCACAAGTTTTCATGGCTTTGTGAAGATGAAGCTTGATTTAGCGATGCCTCGACGTAGATCATCTTCGGCATGGACATCGATGACCTAGCCCGTCCATTCTCCGATGAAGCCGACGCTAGAGCCCGGGATCCATCTTGGACAGCGAGGAGACTTCATTGCGGAGCCGTGGAGGTGGAGCACTGGATCTACAAAGGTTGTATTTCCGTTAAACTCTTAGTTAAGTGTTAACTAGTTCTTTTTTCGCCTAGAAATCTAGCCAACGATCCGTAGTCGGGTCTCTCGGCACCTAGAATTTTTTAAATTGGCATGTTCGATGCCTTGTGAGACCTCATTAGGGTGCCTAGGAACCCTACAGTGGTATCAGAGCCTAGCTAGAGCCTTAGGCGAAGTCCAGACGGAATTTGAAGTCCGAACGACCCGAAAACCCAACCCTAAATATGCTCTTTGTCCATTTTTTAAAATCTGGTCTTTTTCCAAATTAAAAATATGCAGAAAATCAAGCAGGGTTTTTTTAGGAATTACTGTAAATTTCGGAGGCCCAATTCAACTTTTCCACCGCGGTTCCGCAGCATGAGCATGGCTCATGCTGCGGTTCCGCGGCCGTACGGCCGAATTAGTTAATGGTTTTTGCACAGTAATTCTTAATTTCCAGTGCTTCTTTTTCTGGGAATTTTTAATTTTTTTTCAAGAGTTTAATTTTCTGGGTTGTTTTGGGGACTTGGTATATTCGATCGGATTATCAAATTTTGTCTGTTTGTGTTTTCTGGATAAATTTTAGAATATGTTAAAAAGTTCGACCGGATATAAATACCCAATTTTTCCCCTGTCGGGAAATTTCCAAGTGTTGGATTTTTCCGTAGTTTAACGACGTTCTAAGTAGTGCAAGTAACGCGATGGACCCTCTAGAAGACAACAAACCTTAACTCGATTATGTGACCGTCTTGAACTGCCCTTTGAACCTTCGGGTTTGGGGCAGTACGGCATGCCACATGTGAGGCGTTGGCTTGACCCTTCTACGGCTGGACTGTTGGTACTGAGGCACGAACTGAATGTTTTTAGACTTGTTTCATGTGTTGATCTGTATCGGGAAAACTTGGGTGTTCGATTGTTCGATCGAAAAGTTTAGCATTTTCTATTTATCCGGAATGTGATACAATAATTGGAATTCACAAGTAGTTATGAGATAACTGAATGAATGTTATAAACATAGCAGTTTAGTCTCACTTGATCGGTTGCCACGGAATTTTGATGTGATCAAAAGTCCGTCGCAATCACGTAGCGTACGCGGATACTCGCCGGGTAAACTTAATAGACAGCCTCACTCCATAGCCCCGACCAAGTGACTGTAGGAGAACCCCGTCGCCGAAAGCATCCGTTCGGGTGCTCGCGGCAGCGGTGTTCCGCCTTGGTGCACTTCGTCGACGGCGTCTGGGGTGCGGCCGCCTACTAAAGTTTGCGACGAGCATTCGATCTGGATGCCGGGAATCTTGTTGAATTGCCCGACATTGAATTGAAAAGAGTTTTCGCTAATGAGACTAAAATGCGGGGTTTATAATTGTTAGGCATGCGATGTCTAAGTAATTCATTTGATTAGGCATGCGATGTCTATGCAGATTGCGGATTCCAACTGTTGTAGTTTTACACTTTCTTTTCTGTGACCGTAAGTGTAATATGTGATATCGCCGGTTTCGTTGCTATATGTCAACGAAAATTGGGATGCGCATATTTACTTACGTTGATGACATGTGATGTTATGTGTTGCTGGATATGTTATATTGGATCGTCGCGTTTGAATAGCCGGGGGTTTTTATGTGAGATGAGTGTTTTTCATTTTCATTCATGTAAAAACTTGTATGTAATATTCTTTTATTGGAGCGCTTCCAGGTTGCGGAAGATGTCACCGTTTGTATATTATTTTCTTTTCCGCACTAGGATAGACCCAAGGAGGAGGGCACAAGTAACCGAGTTCTGGAGTCCAGTGGGAGACCAACTCGAGGAGTCGAGTCCGGGCCTCCTAACTCCAGAATTGGTAGGGTTGCTTGCCGCTCTCGTAGGGGTCTAGGGGTGTGGGTTTGGCTATTCATCGCGACCGTGGAATCCGTGTTTTATACTGGCTCGTATTGAAAACACGGACGTCCTAGTATATCCAATATTTCATATGTTTCTTCTGCTGCGATATCTGTGATGTGATCATGTGATGTTCTGTGATAGATACAGTATATAGTATATACGATATATTATATAGACGTTACTTATGTTTTACACCCGCGCTAGCCCTGCCCCGCTCTGCCGTTAGTTACCTAACCTAACGGTGCACGAGGGGACATCGAGGCGAATGCGGATGGCATAAGTGTACGTCGTATTTATCTGTGATGTTTAGGTACTTAAATGATGGGACTTCATTAATGTGATTAATGAAATAAAAGAAACCTAAGATGTTGTAGAATCGAATTTCAAAATAAAACAGGTAGCTACAGTTCTTGCTTTGCACAGCGGTATATATGATATATCCTGCACCTTATTCGATAAGGAAAGGACCGAGATCCCTTCACCGGGAGTGACTCCTTTAGCAATAACTGGCAGATGCTACACACTCGGTTTGTCTTTTGATTGCTTTTAAAAGTTCTGCTTTGCACAGTGATATATATGATATATCCCGCACCTCATTCGACGAGGAAAGGACCGACGATCCCTTCACCGGGAGTGACTCCTTTAGCAAAACTAGAAAAGCCTCAAAAACACTCCATTTCAAAATTCATTCGATCCTACAACGATATCAAGTTCATTACGCAATAGGTTTTCAGAAAAACCTGTCGTAGCCCTCCGTCATTTCAGACAAGTACTCGTTAGTATTCGTGCTACGTTTGTTGACTATGTTAAGGCGTAGTGTGCGGTAGCTAATTAGTGCTTATCTGTATAAGCATATGATGCGATTGGATTAGGGTAGTCGTGCGACTTTGTTGACTATGTTAAGGGTCGTGCGGGTGGGTTTAATTCAATCGGGAAATGACGGGTTGAACTTGACTAGCACTTATGATTTGTTGACTATGTTAAGGTCATATAGCTGCTAGGGGCAAAATATTATCGGGAATTTCAAGTGTTGAAATTTGCAATGAGATTGCATACCTTTTATGAGATAGTTGGATCCCGATACCCGCTGCAAGTAATTGTTACTCCTGGGAGAGTTTTACACATTACAATTAGCCGATCAAGTAGGTGTCTAGAAAGGTGTCAACGAGGTTACGCCTCTGGGAAAATGAGGTTTACATTAATTAGGTTCGTGCGAAAGCACGGGGGACCACCCTCAAAGTACCGACACTGGCCTGGCTGAAAGATTGGCGAACTTGTAGTGTGTAATTAATCCCGGCTAGTCTTTCCTTTTAGGGTTTGAAGGAAGATTTGATAAAAAGCAGTGGGAGCCATCCTGATTAGATAAAATAAAACCAATCTATTCTTGCAAGAGCGCACGCTGAGTGTTTTCTTCTCTCTCTCTCCTGGTAGCGACCATATCACGCCTTAATCAAGATAATAAAACGGAATATTGACTGAACCCTCTTGTTATACTGAGCTGGGGAACGTTGGTCCCGCTCCAACTTATAATTGTTATAAGACAGAGCAGGAAATAGGGGAATACCAGATTTCCCGTGCCGCCCAAACGAAGAGAATGCATGATGATGCATCATCTTCGAGTGTGTTCATTATACAGAACTGTTTCTCTATGTCCTTTACGTCCTGGGTATATGATACCGGATCAGGATCCCAGATATGTAATCTGTTACACAGGGCTACAGAAAGGTAAAGAACTTAGAACGGGTGATAAGTTTCATGAGGCAGAAAATGGGGCAAGTGTTGCAGCCAAGTCTGTTGGTCACTGTCACCCTGTATTACCAATACATTGATTCTGAACGAATGTTATTAGATACCGAACCTGATATACAAAATCATATCTGTCTCTTTATTAGTAAAGAAACGATAAAATTTTGTATTGTTGGATAATGTTTTGGACATTTCCTATATCAAAAGTTGATCGGTTCAGGCACGTTATCTAAAAGCATTGATGTTCTAAATCAAACTACAGTTCTTAGTATATGGAACACACACAAGAGGAATCGTTCAGAAATGAACAAATTCTTCTTGAGGCATTGTTGACTAGGTCATGTCAATGCGACCCGACTAGCTGAAGTTACATTTAGATGCATATTTAAATTAGTTTGAATTTACATCTTATGAAACTTGCGAGTCATGTCACAAAGATTAAATGACCATAGCTCTGTTTATTGGAAACAGAGAAAGAGTTAATGAACTCTTTGGATGATACATGTTGATGTATGTAGGTCCCCTGTCTACACATGCCAAGACCGGTTCTTTTTACTTCATTACATTCTTTGATGATCTCTCAAGATTCAGACATATGTTCCTGTTGAAACACAAGTCTGAACCTTTTGAGATATTCACAGAATATAAGCTAGAAGTAGAGAACCAAAATATGGGTATAAGTATTATGTCCTTTGATGTGATCGAGGAGGAGAATACTTGAGCACGGAAATCCTGGACTATTCTAAAGGAGAATGAGATTCTCTCTCAGCATTACTCCTCCGTATACACCATTGCACGATGGTATGTCGGGGCGGAGCAATTGCACCTTATTCGATATGGTGTGCTCTATGATGAGTAATACTGAGTTACCTATTTCCTTTTGGGAGTTATGCACTTATGAAGCTGCATACCTATTGAATTACGGTTCAAATCAAATCAAAGCCTACCATTTCATATGTGATATGGAAAGGAAAGAGCCCATATCTTAAGTTAGTTAAGATTTGGGGTTGTCCGGCCTATGTCTAAAAGCAAAATCCGGATAAGCTCGAGGCAACGTCTGTTATGTAGAACTGGAAACGTTCCAGCTATACAAACTGGAGTTGATGATTTGGTAGAACCGAAAGATTCAGTAGATTCCAACGAACCTCGGCCTCTCCGCCGATCTAGTAGGGTTCCTCACCCACCTGAGAGATACTTCGGTTTCTCTATGACAGTGGGAGCGAGGAATGCATCATGAGATGATGACCCAACTAGCTTCGAGCTGGCCATCAGGAGTAAGACTCTGTAAGAATGGCTGGATGCTTAGTGATCTGAGATGGAATCCTTATACACCAACAAAGTATGGACTTTGGTTGCTATATCTGAAGGGTTAAATCCCCATCAGGAGAAAGTATATCTTGAGAAGATTACTTGGTGTACTTGGAAAGGTTGAGACTTTCAAAGCTAGACTTGTTAAAGGTTTTCGTCATCAACCAGGCGTGGATAATGATGAAACCTTTTCCAGTATCTATGCTTAAGTCCATCCAGATCCTACTTGCCGCGGCTACATACCATGACTACGATATCTGGCGGTTGGGTGCCATGACATCTTTTCTAAATAATGTTTTAGAAGAGTGCGTCTATAAGTACACAGCCAGAGGGCTTCGTAGACAGTGGGAGCAGCGGAAACGTGTGCAAGATGCTTTATACGATAAAGCAGGCATCGCGGAGTTGGAACGTCTGTTTTGATGTGTTAGTCAAAGAGTTTGACATCATCAAAATGGTAGATGAACCTTGTATAAAAAAAAAGGTAGTAGGGAGTATGGTGGTGATCCTCGTAGAGTACGTGGATGACATACTCTTGATAAGAAAGGAGTTTCCTATGCTACGCTCGGTCAATCTCCGCTTATCACAATGATTCTCCATATAGGATCACTGGAAGTGTTCCAGAGTGATAAAGACGACTGAATGTCAGTCGCAGGCATTGTCTTTACCCTCACTAAAGGGACGGTATGTTGGAAGAGTTCCAAGCTAGATACCGTGACATACTAGACGATAAAGACAGGATACATCGCTACTTAAGATGCTACCAAAGAGGCTGTTTGGATGTATAATGGTTCATGAGATGAACTACGTTCCTACCATTGTGAGACAATGGAGTTGTGGCTTATGCCAAGGAACGCCGGTCCCATCAGTGATCCAGACTTATTCTAAGGCAGTATCACCTGATCATGGAGATGGTAGATCTCCATGATGATCGAGGCAAGGAGAGCAGACTTAGAGGATAACGCAGCGGATCCACTCACGAAGGCCTATTCCCAGAGAGAGACTTTTATGGGATGGTTGAGTATGAGATACTACAACCACTGCTACAGATGGCCCTAGTGCAAGTGGGAGATTGTTAGTTATATGTATGCCCTAGAGGCCATTACTGTACATAGGATGTATATTGTAGTGGATGCTGGGACATATATAGGGAGGACTTTCTTGCTCGACATGATAGTATGCTATCTGGTTACACTTTACCTTAACGTGTACACTGATTGTCTCTCTGTTACATGTTGGTAAAGCCCTTAGGATGTGTACTTGACTACCTGGACTATGATGCGGATCATACTAGTGGGGACATGGTAGTCCATAAGTACATCCTTCAAAGTCCCTAGTCGTGGGTATATCGAGACAGGGCATCGATATACCAGAGTAGACTAGCGTGTACCTTCTCGACCCATACAGATGGGCGATGGATGATCCCATATCCATTGGTGTTTGACATCAGAGATGATATACGGGTGCTCAGTAAAGACTGGGTACACTGGACGGACTCGCCGAGAACTCCCAGATGGTATTATACCTCACGTTAGATGGCAGTTCTCAGGTGACACTGGTACAGAGTAGTCTGTTGACCCAAGATCTTCATAGAGTCTTGTGTGGTTCCCACTGTGCTTTGATTTCCATCTTACCACGTCCAAGAGGGCGTGCAAAACGGTGGTTTTTGGGTACAGTCCCGAGTCACATGGAGGCAATGAGCGATAGGAGGGGATTCGTCTCTCCCGGTATAGGGAGTTGATGTTGCACTGTGTTCGGTTGGCTATAACAGGAAGTCCCTGGCCAGGGCTGATCAAAGAATTGGTGGTAAGTGTTACCAGTAGTTTCTCGACCCGTTATGAGCCTCATATCGACACGACTTATCGAGCTATTGGGGTCTGACGTTTACCACCCCTAGGCAAGATATGCGACATATCAGACTATCAGACCGGACTGTACGGTAGTGTTACTGGTTGGATTCACTGGAGTGTGAGCGGGCTTGCTCGTCGATCTTCAGATCGCTCAATACCCGGGTGGCCGTTACGTTTAGCATACCGCTTGCGGCTTGTGGGTGCTTGATATGATCATCACCTGCTGCCGGCGTATTGACGAGTCTTTAGAGTCCTACACAGAGGTTTCCTGGCTCAAGCGAAACGAAATAGGAGCGCATATGAGATATGTGCGGGACCGAGAATAATACCAGTATGTGATACTGTATTCGATTCTCGCGATTTGTAACATTGATCGGTTATATGCGTTATAGCCGGGTTATCGGATCAAGTGTTGATTCGGTAAGTTGTTACTATTGATATTAGTCGGTTATATGCGATATGACCGGGTCGTTAAATCAAGTGTTGATTTAATGATTTAATGTATAATTATATATTTGATATATTACTTTACATTAACTAATATAGGTTCACTTTAAATGGATTTTCTCACTTGATGTGCATGATGTATATGTGATATACTTTTGTGCACTTGAATGTATCATATTTGATGATGCATGTTTATATGGTTAAGTGTAAAGAATAAAACCATGGTTAAGTAGATAATTAGGGTTTTGTTTTACTCTCTCATTTATTTATCCATTCTTATTTATTTAAATAATTTTATGAAAACAAAATGGTTTTCCTTTTTGACATGAAGCTTGTTGAAGCTTCATGAAGGTTTGACTCAAAGACCATTTTGTCTTCATGCTAAACCCTAACTATTCCCACTTACCATGGTTTGCTCTCTACACTTAACCTTAGTTAGATTATGATAAGTATTGTTTTTCTTTTCATTTTAAAAAAACTTATCATAATTCTAGCTCATCTTCTTCTTCATCTTCAAGTTTGAAACCTTGAGGCCATCAATGGCAACTTGAGCTTGAGAGTGAGAAATCCAATTCTAAAGAGAACCCACCTCCTATTTCTTCATCCTCTACCTCTTGCCAAGTAGTAGAGCGTGTTTCCTTCACAAGTTTTATGGCTTTGTGAAGGTGGAGCTTGATTTAGCGATGCCTCGACGTAGATCATCTTCGGCATGGACATCGATGACCTAGCCCGTCCATTCTCCGATGAAGCCGACGCTAGAGCCCGGGATCCGTCTTGGACAGCGAGGAGACTTCATTGCGGAGCCGTGGAGGTGGAGCACCGGATCTACAAAGGTTGTATTTCCGTTAAACTCTTAGTTAAGTGTTAACTAGTTCTTTTTTCGCCTAGAAATCTAGCCAACGATCCGTAGTCGGGTCTCTCGGCACCTAGAATTTTTGAAATTGGCATGTTCGATGCCTTGTGAGACCTCATTAGGGTGCCTAGGAACCCTACAAAATGCCCCTCGTCTGTATATACATACCTGTATCCGTATTTCGAAAAATACGAATACAAAAGAGATAAAAACAATCCGTCGGTATAATACTAGGATCTGACTTAAACCAAAGCCCACTAGTATTATCTGTCCGCATCATCATCCGTGCATAAGTACACGTACGTGACCGAACCCTTGTCGTAAAACCATACGACCTCTACATATTTCGCCCGATGCAGGGAAACCCTCTGTGTGGGACTCTAAAGACTCGACACTACGCTGGCAATGGGTTTAACCACAGGCCGTAAGCGGCACTAGCTGTACGTAACGGCCTCCAGGTAGATGTCGATAAGAAAGCCAATGAGCATAACTCATCCGAACTCCTACTGAGCCTGTCTGTGACAATTTTCGTACAGTCCGGTCTGTTAGTCTAAGAGTGTCGCATATTGGTCCTAGGGGGCGGCAAGCGTCAAACCCCTAATAGTGTAATAAGTCGTGTCGGAGTGCGGCCAAAAACACCCTGAGAAACTACTGGAATCCCTACCAGCAAATCTCGCTTGCCCTGGTCAGGGACTTTGTGTAATGGCTTTCCGAACACAGCGCGACATCAACCTCCAATACTGGGAGAGACGAATTCTATCTAACCGCCACTGCCTCTAAGTGCTTCGGGACTGCACCTAACTACTACCTGTTTGCACGACTCAGCAGAGCCATGGTAGGGTAGTAATCTAAGAACAACGAGAACATACTTGAGGCGAAGTAGCAGTGTCAAGTCGATGGATTAAGCTGTACTCATGTCACCTGGGAACTGCTACCTGACGATAGGTATATTACCAACCAGCAGTTCCCCACGAGTCCGTCCAGTGTAACTCATAACCCAATGAGCACCTGCATACTATCTCCAGTACGACGTACTGATGGCTGTGGGACAGACCATCTCCCTTCCTGGGATGAGAAGTGTATACACTAGTCTACTCTGGAGTATCGATGCCCTGTCTCGATAATCCTGCGACTAGGGACCTGTGTAAGGATGTGCTTGTAGACTATCCAGCCCCCACTAGTGTGACTGCCATCACAACGCTGGTAGTCAAGCAAAGATCCTAAGGGCTCTATCAATATGTATTAGCGATACGTTAAAAGAAACATATACACATATTAAGATAGATACAAACCAAGTAGCATACTACTATATCGAACAATACTGTTATAAATCCTTGTATATATCCCAAGCTTCCAAAATGTAATATACAAACTAATATTATACAATAATGGCCTCTAGGGCATATTACACTAATAAAGATTCGGTTCATCAAGTCCATGAATATCGCCGGTGCGTTCGTGACTCCGATTGGCATTACTAAGTACTCGTAATGCCCATATTGTGTTCAGAACGCAGTCTTGCAAACATCTTCTGATTTTACTCGAACCTGATAATATCCAGATTGTAAATCCAGCTTCGAGAATACCCTCGCGCCACTGAGTTGCTCGAATAAATCGCCGATGCGAGGGATCGGGTACTTGTTCTTAATAGTCACCCGGTTTAATTCTCGATAATCGATGCACATCCTCCGCATGCTATCTTTCTTTTTGAGTAGAAGAACTGGAGCTCCCCAGGGGGAATTGCTGCTGCGAATCCAACTCTTCTCTAACAATTCGGTAACCTGTTTCTTGACTTCTTTTAACTCCACGGGTACCATTGGATAATAAACCATTGAGATTGGCGCTGCTCTGGGAATAAGGTCGATCGCAAACTCCACATCTCGTTTCAGCGGTAAACCCGAGATGTCTTTGAACACGTCCAAAAACTCTCGAGCTACTGCTGGCGCTTCCTCCTTATCTACTTCCATCGACGAAAGAATGATACTTGTCGGCCTAGCCCTAAACTCGACTGGCCCGACAGAATTGCTACCTCCTGAAAATATAAACTTCGGATGTTCGAGAATCTGGAAAATCACCTTCTTTGCCCTACAATCGATGTGAGTATGGAAAGTGCCGAGAAAATACATTCTCAAGATGACATCGTAGCTGCCAGTATCGATCACCAAGAAACCACGAATAACTCAAGTCCGCAAATAACAACCGAACAATCCTTGCAATCGCCACCATATATGATCTTCCCGTTCCCAGTGTGTATATCCCAACAACTAGACATGGCCGTGCATGAAATCGAGTGTGTAGTAATAAACTTGGACGACATAAAACAATGGGATGCACCAGAATCGAATAATGCTAATGCGGGAAAATCATGAACAAGTAGGATACCTGAAACAACTTCATCTGAAGCCTTGGTCTCTTCGGCCGTCAAAGTAAAAGCCCGTGCTTGATTAGGCCCCTGAGTAATCTGCTTCTGCCCCTAAATTTTCTTCTGCGGTGGCTTCTGAGTATTGTCCCTCAATCGTAGCTTTGACGAACAAGCACTGACAGTATGGTTAGCCGAACCGCAAACAAGATAGAGTCCAAGCCTCCTTCGACATTCCCTCTGCAGGTGTCTGGGTAGATGGCAGAAGCCATAAACCACGTTCTTATTCTGGCAATGCCACGTCTGTTCACCGGGACGCCTCTTCGTAGGCGTAAACGTCGGCTTCCGTACTACTACGGCCTGTTGCTGTGTACCCTTTGCCTTCACCAATACGCTCTGCTACTCCCTGGCTGTCTTGAGAACTTGTGAGAAAGTGGTCAATCCCAGAGATATAATGTGTCTCTAGATTTGTAACAACTCCAATTTTAGTGTACAAAAATTTGTTTAAAAATTAATGTATATTTGGGGTATTTGCATTTTCTATGAGTACCATAAATATTTGTTTTGCTAATTAATAGCAAGAAGCAGCTTGTAGCTCATTGGTAAGTCCTTGCACTGCTGAACCAAAGCACCAGAGTTCAAATTCCATACCCGAAATTATTTTTAATATTGTTTTATTTTGAATTTTTAGAATACCAAGGGTTTACATGTGCATAACTCATAAAAACCCCGCTACATTAAATAAACTAACCGTACCAGGGGACTAATGAAGCGACATGGAGGATTCCGGCCGTCTGACTCGGCCGGACTCGGCCGGCGGATCGGCCGACTCGGGCCGCCGCCGCCGGCCGGACTCGGCCGGATCGCCGAGTCGCCAACTGAAGAGTTGCGCCTTTTAGTCTCCCCTGTACACCTGCATACTTTATTTCCCTGGACCAGTAACAGAGCCCCTTTAAAACACCAATTACTCTACTTTTAATACATTTTATCACATTTTTTCATTTCAACCTTTCACCTACCCTAACCCTAGCCTTACCCTATAAATACAACCCCTACACACACACCCTCACTCCAAAATTCTGAACAAAACTCTCAAGAAAATTCCTAGAAGCTTAGTGTGCTTTTGGAGTAGCGAAGGGCGAAAGCTTTGGCAATTTTCCGACGATAACCCTAGGAGTTTCCGGCGAAGAAACGACGCACCGGCGCCTCCTCCCGTATCCTCTTCCTCATCCCAAACTTCTGAACCCATAAGTCCCCCTCCCTCTTCTCTAATCTTGTTCTAAAAATACGAAATTTCAAAACCCGACGGAATCGGAGTTAAACCGATTTCCGATTCGGTTCTTTATAAAAATCCAACATCTTCTTAAATACATTCATACAAAACCCTTACATGTTGACTATTAATCATTAATAAACATGTTGAACAAGTTTCATGATAATCTAATTCATTTTGTAACTTTTATCATACTTTTTCACTAAAATACCCTGTGGTTTAATTTCGACATTAAACCATCACAAACTTGCTATACCTTTAAGTAGATCACGAGGTAATGATCTACCTCCTAACAACACTCATATGCAACATAACAAAATACCTATCGGGAATATAGAATATGGGAAAACGAAACATTTCAAATAAATACCATGAATTAATAAAACCGTTTTCTAAAGGATTAAGTATTTTTATAAATCTTTGCAATGTGCCGCTACAACCCATTTTGGGGAATCCGACTGGGATAGTGCGGATTATCGTACATCCCTAGGCTTAGTAGTGCGAGATGCAGACCTCCGCAAGGAGCATACGGTCTCGAGAGATTTAAAATACAAAAAATTTAAGAAAATGAGATTTCTAGAAATATAATATATAGTAAAATTATATATATATATATATATGTATCATAAAAATATCTATTTTATGATAATATAAATATTCCAATTTTTTTTAAAATATTCCAAGAATCACTTTACATTAAAATACCATGAAATTCTCAAGTTCAATATTACAATTAAATACCATGTATTATGAAAAATAGGTTATTCTCACTAGAGATGTCACAAAATATAAAATCTACATTTATTACAACTCTAAAGACGATAATTAAATACTTGGGGTGTATTTTGAAAATTATACAAAAGTATTTTTACATAAAACCCCCTCAAGTTCTATAAATTACCCTAAGGATCCTAGTAAATATAGGTTTAAGCGGGACCAATCTCTTGAGCCTCAGGGAGCCGGAGAAGTAGGTGCTTACCTATTTAAGGTAGACAACTTAACAATGATGTTATCAATACGGTAATCGTCTTTGAAAAAGGCACAAATCCTGCCGCCCATGTGCAGCGGTTACCGATAATATCAAAACAATCAGGACTTCAATTTCTTTTCTAATTGTTCTGACTCAGACTGAGTCTCGTCTTAATAATCTGACTTGAATTGATTCAAGTACAATCTATAATATTACAATTCAACATGAATCCATATATTCAATCTGTATTGACCGAACCGAACCATGGATATACTTCCATTTACATGATTCTCCAGTTACATCCATGATTCTCCAGTTACATCCATTTACTGATATCATGGTTTCGGCAAGTCACTCATCTATACATTTTAAATTACAAGACAATACAATACAAGCAATACAAACAAAATATCGCGGGGTTTAAGGGGTAGATTGGTACGGAAGGTGTTAGAAGGGGCACGAGACTGCAAGATTAAGACACCTAACCTATATTCAGTTGCTGTTGTACCGTGGCATAACGGTTCCTTGTACTTTCCGTTTGCCCTAGTCTCTAGCATATAGAGACTCCTCTCGTATACACTGGCATCCTTCTGTACCAAGCTACAAACAACAGCGTTAACACCAAATACTCATATAATACAACTTTAAAAGCTACCTTCTCTTTCTGTCTATTCTATTTCGCCCTTATCCTTGGGACTTACTGAGCGATTTGTTCGCTGACGACATTTTCTTTCTTTCTTTTTTGAATGTCGTCAGGTGTTTCAGATCTTCCCGAGATCGAGCCTCCTAGCGAGGACTTGGACCAGCTTGCATACGATCCAGAGCTCTAGCTACATTGTACACTTTTATTTCAGTACTTTTCCTTTTCTGTTATGCCATTGTTTAGGCATTG
The DNA here is from genome assembly GCA_030015575.1 of Agapanthus africanus. Lineage (NCBI taxonomy): Eukaryota > Viridiplantae > Streptophyta > Magnoliopsida > Asparagales > Amaryllidaceae > Agapanthus > Agapanthus africanus. The sequence goes on from JASDDO010000010.1 coordinate 343,886,450, forward strand.
ATTTCTTTCAGATGTATTTACTTTTCCATGCATTGTACAAAAAGAATGTGAATAAATAAAGTTATTGTTTTATTATATCTTATCTCTTGTGCATTTATTTTTATATTGCTTAGATACACTTAGCGTATTTACTTCAGAGTAAATACGTAGCGGCCTCGTCGTGTCCTCTTCCCGTATACTGGGAAGCGGGGCGTGACAGGTTTTGTTGGTGGCCCATGCAGGTCAGAGTTGTATGGAACACTGCCATGCAATTCTGTTATGCGTGAACAACCTAAGCAATATAACACAAGAACCAGCAACTAAAATATTCTTTACAATTCATGTTCCTTGAATCTTACAATTTCACATTCTTTGAATCATATACTTTGAACCTGTCCTAACCCAAAATTTTCTTCAAGGTTATGGATTCTCCAAACAACACCAGCACCAACTTCAACAACACTCCACCTCCACTACCAATCACACCTGTCGTTCCTGCTCCACCCAACGAGCAAATGGTTCTGCTTGAAGCAATCTGTAGCCTCCTAGAGGGAAAACAGCAGCTCTTGAACCGTCCCGAGGCCGAAGCACCTGGGGTGAAATAATTCAGGGTTTTACATCCCAAACAGTTCTCAGGAAAGGGGAGCCCACTGGAAGCTGAGGAATGGGCTCAGAGTATTGAGGATGATCTGACAGCGGCACAAGTGCCAGAAATAGCTTGGATTCGTGTTGCAAAATTACAGCTCACGGACAATGCACGGAACTAGTGGAAGGCGGAAGAAAGCCGTCTTGAACCACCCATCGAATGGAAGACTTTTCGCGACATGTTCGACGCTAAGTACTTCCCTGAGACTGCTAGGTTCGACATGGAACAACAGTTCATACATCTGCAACAAGGTTCAATGTGGACTAAGTCGGTAGATGAGTATGACGCTGAGTTCACCATGCTCAGTCAGTAAGATATGTCTCAATAACTCGATTTTTCAATATATCACATATTACACAGCTAAAACCATACTTTAAACAGATTTGCGGCACACCTGATACCGACGGATGAGATCAGAGCCCGTCGATTTCAACAGGGTTTGGATTCGGAAATCCAGGCTGCATTGGCCACAGGAGATTTTCCGACTCATGACTCGGCTCTGAAAGCTGCCCACCGTTATGAAGCGGTAGTAAAGGCGAGGGGAAGATCTCAATCTGTTGTATTTAACTGCCTTGCCAACCTGATAGCGGGAGGAGCCTCGTCAAGGCCACCTTTTGTGCTAAGGCGACCGGGAGTACAGAACAACAGTCCTAGCACAGCCTTTTGTACCTACTGCAAGAGAAATGGGCATGTGATGAAAGACTGCCAGCTAGCCAACCATCTTTGCTTAATCTGTGACTCAGTTGCTCATGATATTGGGTCTTGTCCCCAAAGACAAAACCCAGTTGCTGCACCCAAGCTAGCAATCACCTATCCGCAGCGACCAGCTCTTCAGGCACCTGCTCCACCACCTAGAGGACCACAAGCTGCACCTCCTTCTCGTCAGTTCCATCAAGCTCAAAGGAACGTTCTGAGGAATGCTCCTCAGGCCAGGAGGAATGTTCTACGGCGCCAGGCTTTCACGATGACCGTGGAAGAAGGTGAGGCCACTGGCCAAGTTATCACTGGTAATCTTTCTTTCTCAAATTTTCTTTCAGTCTTACTACCTATCTACATACCTTTACCTACACCTAAAACATATCCCACATACCTTAGGTACAATCTTAGCAGCCTCACTCCCTGCACTAGCACTCTTTGATACTGGAGCATCTCACTGCTTTATGTCGCAACGGTTCGTCCGAACTTATGCGATTCCAGTCACACCGCTTGTATCCAGCTGGAATTTCAGTTCAGGAAATGGCATTCTAAAGGCAACAATGGGATACAGCTTGTGTCCAGTAGTCGTCTGCAGCAGAGAATTCTATGCTAACTTCAAAGTACTGGACATACCGAACTTCGATGTGGTTCTAGGTATGGATTGGCTCGGAACTTTTTATGCTACCATCGACTGTCATCAAAGGAGGGTAGTATTCGAGATTCCAGACCATCCGGTTTTCTATTTCAAAATTGGAGACCGTACATTGGAGCCAAGTATATACAAAGGAAGGCAGTGATTGCAGCAACTCAAGCGGAGGAAGAATCAAGGCCAGAAGTGGTTCGAGAGTTCAAAGATATGTTTCCTGACGATATATCAGGTTTGCCTCCCGATCGAGCTCTTGAATTCAACATTGATTTAGTACCAGGAGCACAACCGATGATCAAAGCACCTTATCGTTTAAGTCCGGAAGGTTTGAAGGAAGTACGAACACAGTTGGACGAATTATTGGCGAAAGGATGGATTCGTCCCAGCACTTCAAGTTGGGGATCACCAGTACTACTTGTGAAGAAGAAGGATGGTTCATACAGAATGTGCATCGATTATAGAGTCTTGAACGAAGTAACGATAAAGAACAAGTATCCACTTCCGTGCATCGATGATTTATTCGATCAGCTAAGTGGATCTTGTGTTTTCTCTAAATTAGATCTTCGTTCAGGTTATCATCAGGTGAAGGTCAAGGAAGCTGATATTCATAAAACGGTTTTCAGAACTCGCTATGATCATTACGAATTTCTAGTGATGCCATTTGGAGTGACCAACGCACCAGCAATATTCATGAACCTGATGAATCAAGTTTTCCGGGAGTACTTAGACAGGTTCATTGTTATCTTCATCTACGACATCTGTTCCCCTCCGAAACACGGGGACGCGACCGCGTAGGTCCGTCTTGTCTGAATTTCAGGGCAGCCGCTAATTGGTGCTATCCGTCCACCTCTCCGAAGACGTTGAAGGATTACAACGACGTATATCAAAGGGGTTCAGAGATGTACCCTTGAACCAATTTTGGTTGAAAGATCTGTAGTCCAATTTGGGGCTAAGATCTGTTAAAAGATTTATGAGCATATGGGCTCAGTTAATCTGAATTTGAGGACTTATGGCCAATCTTGGACTAAGTCCAATCAAGTTAAAATGTTTAACATTTATTTTGGGCTTTGGAGCCTTTATTTTGACTTGGCCCTGACAGTGTTTTTGTCTTTTACTGAATGCTGAGCATTCATTGGAGCTCTGGGCTTTGTTAAAGAACAATTTATGTTCTATCAGCGTAGCACATGGTGCGCTTGGTGTTTTGCGCCAATCAAAGAGCGCAGTGCGCTTCTGCCAAGTAGCGCATACGTGAGGGACACGTGTCGCGCTTGGCGCTAAGCGCCAGATGATGGACGCATTGCGCCAACTGATGAGCGCATTGCACTATTAGTTTAGTGGCGCACATGTGAGTGACACGTGGTGCGCCTGGCGCTGAGCGCCAGCCCATGAGCGCAGTGCGCTATTTCAAGAGTGCAAAGCGCTAACTGTTAAGTGGTGCCTACGTGAAGGACACGTGTTGCGCTTAGCGCTAAGCGCCAGACAATGAGCGCAGTGTGCTATGTTTAGAGCGCTGAGGCTCTGCAGCGCTTTGCGCTAGATGTGGAGCGCTGAAGCGCTTTTAAATTAAGAGCGCTATAGCTCTTCTTTTATGCAACTTAGATCAGTTTGCGCCCTGAGAGTTAAATTATCTTTTTATAAGAGATTTTGTCTCAAAGCTCTAAGAACAAAGTTCTTACTTTATAGGAGATGTTTCAATCTCTTATTTTAGTGGAAGGCTTTGCCTTTATGGATCTTTAATCCTAAGAAAATTGAATTATTCCCCCCTTTTATAATGAGATGATCTCTGAAAGACAATTTGTTTTATAGATCTATGATCTGTGAGAAGAATTGTGCTCTTCTTCTTATGATGAGATCTTTTGATCTCTTTGTAAAAGACCTCGGTCTTATAGACCTATGATCTGTGAGAAAGAAGTAAACTCTTCTTTTTATTTTTCTTGCGAGATGATTTCATCTCTCTGTTCATCATCATTTTTTTACCTTGAAGAAAAATCTTCTTTCTCTGAGAGCATGGCTCTTCTTTGTGAAATCTCTCAAAACTTAAGGGGCGTTTATCTTTATGCTTCTCTATATGAGACTCGAAGTCTAGGGGCCTTTTTATAGGGTGAGCTGATCTGTTCAATCAGTTAAGGAGATCTTTTATTCAATTGATTCAGGGAATTTCCCATCGTTGGATCTTTGATCCAAGGGCTTCTGATTTACAGAAGGCAATTTTCTTGTTTTTAACAAGATTGGGAAATATTTCCATACAGAATTTATTTTGTATTTTGGTTATTTTTAATCACCATTGGATCGTTGATCTAATAGTGCTCTGATTTACAGAGCACAATCTTGTTGTTTAGAAAGATTTTGAGGAATCTTTCCTTAACAAAATTTAATTCTAATTTATTAATGACTTATCATTATTATTATTAGATCTTTGATCTGACGGTAGGGAGCTTTTAGTTCTAGCGCTAGCGCACCCGTACTTTGCACGTGGTGCGCTGCTTAGAGTGCAGCGCACTTAGCGCTAGCGCATCCGTGCTTTGCACGTGGTGCGCTGCTTAGAGCGCAGCGCACCTAGCGCTAGCGCACACGTGCTTCGCACGCGGTGCGCTATTTAGGGCGCAGCGCACTCAGCGCTAGCGCATCCGTGTTTTACACATGGTGCGCTACTTAGAGAGCAGCGCACCTAGCGCTAGCGCACACGTGCTTTACATGTGGTGCGCTATTTAGGGCGCAGCGCACTTGGCGCTGTTTCTGAAGCGTTGCTTCATTTCAAAATTTGAATTTTGAACCGAGCTTTGCTCTGATTGGGGGAAACAAATGCCCCCCCCCCCCATAATTGCGCTCACGTGGCTCACATGTGGGTGCAACGGTGGCAACATCTTCATCATTAGATCAACTTAGAAGTTGAAACGGCACTCAGTGCCTATAAATACGACCCTTGGCCCTTGAGATGATTTTTATTCATCTTCTTCCTTCGGAGAATTTTATTCTCTTTTGGAGCATTGCTCTCTTCTTTAAGAAATCTCTTAAGAATCAAAACTCTGTCAGATATTTTCCTTTCTGGTAAGATTCGAATTCGTTATCAGAGCTTTGCTCTATTTGGATTATGGATTCGAGAAAGAAAATCTTTTTAGGATTTCCTTCGACCTATTGATGAAGAATTTTTGGAATTCACTTTACGGCTCTTAAAGATTTCGATGTTTATATTTCTGCAGAAAGCTTTGCTTTCAGTGTTTCTTGATGGATCATTACATCTTCTCGACAGATCATTGCTCTTTAGCATTTTCGGGGAATTTTATTCCCCTATTAATTATGGCAGTTGTCATTTCTTCTGAAGAGCATTGCTCTCAAGGGAGATTTACTCCTTGGCTTGAGGGGCTTAAATGGGAGTCTTTTGAGGGTTTTCTTTCTTAATCGCAGAAATTTGAATTTGTTTGTCGCCAGACAGAACTTATCTTCCCAAGAACTTGTTTCAATCCCAATGTCTGATTTTCCTCATTACTAATCTTTCAATGATGTTTCTTTTCAGGCACTATGGCTGCTCACTCGGCCGTTCCCAAGACCAAGAATTCACAAACGCCCAGTGCGCTGAAATTATGGGTCGCTTTGATGCATACAATAGTCGATTTCTTCCTCGTCGTTCCTCTCTCTTGAAGCTTATTGTGGGAGCGATCTGGGGAGCACTTACTCTATTCTATGCTGGCATGCCGCTTAAAGCATTGGACGATGCTGAAGATAAGGTGCATTCGGTGTATCAGATAGGCTTAATCTCAAAGAAAAGGTGAGACCACCTCGTTGATATCCTGCATCGATCTTTTCAACAAGCTGCGATACTCGCTGCCTATCGAAGTATGGTGGACATTGGTGGGGATCCTAACGCTTGTGATCGTGAGAGGGTGCACATGAAGATGGTCCGAGAGGCCCGAAAAATTTTGGATGGCATTACTTTTGAGTTCCTCAATCCATGTCCTGGATTTGATGTCCTGCCTTTGTAAACATTTTAATGGTGTTTTTGTTTACCGCTTTCACCCATGTAAGAATTTTCTGAAGTATGAATGCCAAGCTTTTCCATTTCCATGTGTTTATCTTATGCTTTCTTCTTTTTTCTTTGTTACCGGCATGTTACTTTAGTAAGCGTAGCCTGTAGTTGATAGAGAGCATTCCGTTTTGAATTCTTCGAGAGGTAGCGATGGCTTAGGAAGCAAGTTCAGATCTTCTTCCTAAGGCTTTCCAACTTCATGAGCCGTGAGGGTCTCATAAAGACTTTTCTCCCTACGAGTCATGAGGATCTCGTAGGTGTATTTTCTCCTTAGGAATCGTGAGGATTCCTAAGTGCGTTTTCTCTTGGGAGTCGTAAGGATCTCACAAGAGAGTTTTCTTCCTTACGGGTCGAGAGGTCCCGTAAGTGATTGATGATGTTGACATTATCCACATTTCACAAAGTCAGAAGTTGAACTGGGCGTTTCCCATGAGGTCGAGATTGACTCTAGCCGTGTTCCACGGGGCCAGGATTTGCTCTGGATGCTTCCCACGGGGTCAGGATTAACATATCCGTGTTCCGCAAGGACCAGGTTCCGCTATGGATGCTTTCCACGGGGTCAAGATTGACATAGGCCGTGTTCCACTAGACCAGGATTTGCTCTGGATGCTTCCCACGGGGTCAGGATTGACATAGCCGTGTTGCGCAAGGACCAGGTTCCGCTCTGGACGCTTCCCACGGGTTTAGGATTGACATAAGCCGTGTTCCAGTAGACCAGGATTTGCTCTGGATGCTTCTTACGGGGTCAGGATTGACATAGGCCGTGTTCCGCAAGGACCGGGTTCCGCTCTGGACGCTTCCTACGTGGTCAGGATTGACATATGCCATATTCTACTAGACCAGGATTTGCTCTGGATGCTTCCCACGGGGTCAGGACTGACATAGCCGTGTTCCGCAAGGACCAGGTTCTGCTCTGGACGCTTCCCACGGGGTCAGGATTGACATAGCCATGTTCCGCTAGACCAGGATTTGCTCTGGATGCTTCCCACGGGGTCAGGATTGACATAGCCGTGTTCCGCAAGGACCAGGTTCCGCTCTGGATGCTTTCCACGGGGTCAGGATTGACATAGGCTGTGTTCCACTAGACCAGGATTTGCTCTGGATGCTTCTCACGGGGTCAGGATTGACATAGCCGTGTTCCGCAAGGACCAGGTTCCGCTCTGGACACTTCCCACAGGGTCAGGATTGATATAACCGTGTTCTGCAAGGACCAGGTTCCGCTCTGGACGCTTCCCACGGGGTCAGGATTGATATAGGCCGTGTTCCACTAGACTAGGATTTTCTCTGGATGCTTCCCACGGGGTTAGTATTAACTTAGCCGTGTTCCGCAAGGATCAGGTTCCGCTCTGGACGCTTCCCACGGGGTCAGGATTGACATAGGCCGTGTTCCACTAGACCAGGATTTTCTCTGGATGCTTCCCACGGGGTCAGGATTGACATAGCCGTGTTCCGCAAGGACCAAGTTCCGCTCTGGACGCTTCCCACGGGGTCAGGATTGACATAGGCCATGTTCCACTAGACCAGGATTTGCTCTGGATACTTCCCACGGGGTCAGGATTGACATAGCCGTGTTCCGCAAGGACCAGGTTCCGCTGTGGATGCTTCCTACGGGGTCAGGATTGACATAGGTCGTGTTCCACTAGACCAGGATTTGCTCTGGATGCTTCCCACGGGGTCAGGATTGACATAGCCGTGTTCCGCAAGGACCAGGTTCCGCTCTGGACGCTTCCCACGGGGTCAGGATTGACAAAGGCCGTGTTCCACTAGACCAGGATTTTCTCTGGATGCTTCCCACAAGGTCAGGATTGACATAGCCGTGTTCCGCAAGGACCAGGTTCCGCTCTGGACGCTTCCCACGGGGTCAGGATTGACATAGGTCGTGTTCCACTAGACCGGGATTTGCTCTGGATGCTTCCCACGGGGTCAGGATTGACATAGCCGTGTTCCATAAGGACCAGGTTCCGCTCTGGACGCTTCCCACGGGGTCAGGATTGACATAGGCCGTGTTTCACTAGACCAGGATTTGCTCTGGATGCTTCCCACGGGGTCAGGATTGACATAGCCGTGTTCCGCAAGGACCAGGAAGGGTTGACTTTATCCGCATTTCACGGAGTTGGGGGTTGACTCTCGGTTGTCTGTGCACCGCCGAGTCATGGAACTGGGAGTTTCCACGGTTCCGCTTTGCTTGATGTTGCGTCTGTTGAAATGAGACGAATGTTGAGATGATCTCTAGGCTGTCTGTGAATCGTCGAGACTTGGCTCTCTTTCGGATGGAGCCTGGGAGGAAGGTGTGCTTCCCTCTTTGTTTGTGCCTCTGGATTGTATACAGGGATCAATGTGATCTCACCTGTAGGGCCAAAATTTTCATTTTATATGTTTTCTTTCCACGATACTCTATCATTTCAGCTTTTATATCGCGAAAGTCGCGATTGCCCAATCATTTCGGCTATTTCTCGCGGTGCCCAATCATTTCGGCTATTTGTTTTTATTTACTCGCTGCTTTTTATTGCGAGTTGCCCAATCATTTTGGCTATTTTGTATGCATACATTTTTACTTGCTGATGCAAGTTGCCCCATCATTTCGGCTATTTCGTATGCATTTGTGGCTCGCTGGCTTTTCACCGCGAATTTAGGATTTGACATTGATTTCGGCATCAGCATCGCTATAACTGGGATATTGTCAAGATCAAATCACCATTTGCCTCTGTCGATGTCGACAAAGGTGGCTTAGTGAACAGGGTTAGGATCCTGTCGACTAAGCCTTTTAACTTTACGAGCCGTAAGGGTCTCATAAAGGTATTTCTCCCTACGAGTCGTGCGGATCTCGTAGGTGCGTTTTCTTCTTAAGAATCGTGAGGAGTCTTAAGTGTATGGTCTCTTTTAAGTCATAAGGATCTTACAAGAGTATTTTCTCCTTATAAGTCGAGAGGACTTACAAGAGTTGTTCACCATGTAGACATATCCCAAGTCCCTGGTGGGACTTTGTTAGGGAAATGCTTATTCGCGCCTGTGGATTGTATACAAGGGTCAATTCTGAACCGCTTGTAGGGCCAAATTGGAGGTTGTGATGGCTTAAGAATAGGTTCAGATCCCTGTAGCTTAAGACTTTTGAATCTTATGGGCCGTGAGGGTCTCATAGGAGGGTTCTCCTTACGAGTCGTGAGGATCTCGCAAGTGTAATTTCTCCTTAGGAATCGTAGGGATCCCTAAGTGTGTTGCTCCCTTGTGAGTCGTAAGGATCTCACGCAGGTGGTTTCTCCTCACAAGATCGAGAGGACCTTGCAAGTGTCTTTTAACGAGGTTGCGCCCTTTCGAATTTTCACAAAAACTCGCCGGTAGCCCTGCTGTTTTTACTCACGGAGCCCTTTCGGGTTTTCATCCGTGCCCATTTTGCTTATGGACATACCGTTTTTTTTTTGTCAGCCTTGGGATGCTGCAGTTCGTAGTAGTTTATCGACGTCTCGGTCAACAGCCAGTTTTAGGACATAGTGGTCCATTGTTAGTTTAAGGACGTTTCGGTCCGTCGCCAGTTTTAGAACATAGTGGTCCATCGTTAGTTTAAGGACGTTTCGGTCCGTAGCCGGCTACTACTTATAGAGTTTGGGCATAGGAAGATAGCGAGCGGACATAGACGTCATCATCTATTGTTGACATAGGCCGTGACTCGCCAGGCGTAGTATTTTTTCAGGAAGCGACTGTTTATTGGCCTAAAAGGTCTTTCACCATGCATGTCCATGAGTAGGTAGGCAACACCCTGGTAAACTTTGTCTATGATATACGGGCCTTCATAGTTCGGCTCGAATTTCCCCCGCTTGGCACGATTGGGGATCATAGGTCTTTTGACTACTAGCACGAGTTCTCCTTGGTGGAATGTTCTCGGCCTAGTCAATCTCTCATATGAGCGCGTCATCTTTGTTTTATAAGCCTCCAGATTTTGTTGTGCCATGAGCTGGGTTTCATCAAGGGCATCAAGTTCCTCCAGTCGAAGGTGAGCATTGTCTTCATCCGTTAACTCATAGTGAACCGCCACTCGTAGAGAGGGTAACTCTATCTCGAGGGGGAGTACGGCTTCTGTGCCGAATACCAATGCATACGGTGTTGTGTTCGTGGCTGTTTTGAATGTAGTTCGATATGCCCAGAAAGCTTCATGAGTCTCTCATGCCAGTCCCTCTTATTTCGAGACACCGTCTTTTTCACGATCTTCGTCAAGGTCTTGTTGAAAGCCTCAGCTTGACCGTTAGCTCGGGGATTATAGACTGAAGAGTATCTCCAGTCTATGTTATGCTGTTGTGCGAAGCGGCTGATCTTGTGGCTTCTATAAGCTGGCCCGTTATCGGAGATAATCCGTCGCGGAGTGCCGAACCGATAAATGACGTGTGTCTTGAAGAAATGGAGAATATTCTCCGTCTTTACTTCTCTTAGTGGTACTGCTTCTGCCCACTTGGAGAAGTAATCGGTTGTTGCCAGTATGAACTGATGTCCTCTGGACGATGCTGGTTCGATGGGGCCGATTATGTCAGTTCCCCACATTTCGAACGGCCAGCTAGCCACCATCGGATGTAGTGGATTTGGATGCTGATTGATAAAGTCCCCGTGAATCTGGCATGAGTGGCACTGCTTCGCGTATTCTAGGCAGTCTTGAATCATCGTGGGCCAATAGTAGCCCATCCTTTTGATCTTCAGTTTCATCTTCGGCCCGGCTTGGTGAGAGCCGCAGAATCCGTCGTGAGTTTCTTGGACGACTCTCCTTGCCTCTTTAGGTCCCAGGCATCTTAGCCACAGAGAATCAAATGATCTCTTATACAAAGTATCATTGACGAAGGCAAAAGATAGAGCTCGTTTCACGAGTTGAAGTCTTGAGGACGCATCTTCAGGCGCTCGACGGGATTTGAAGTAGTCTATAAAGACTTCTCTCCAATCCTCAGCCTTTTCCTGGTCTTTTATTTGTAGGGCCGTTTGCTCGGTTGCTCCTTTTTCTTCGGATGATTCCGGAGATATTTCTGCCGGTGCGAGAAGCCGACGGCTTTGCACAACGATCCTCATGTCATCGAGGTTTTCGTCGGCCAGTTCTTTAGCGAGCTTGGCTAATGCATCCGCTTTGCTACTTTCCGCTCGCGGTATGCTTTCCAGGGCGTAGGAGGGAATTTGAGCCAGCAATTGTTGCACTCTCTCACCGTACCTCACCAACTCTGGTTTGCACGTTTGATAGTCGCCATTTACTTGACTAACGACTAGCTGGGAGTCTCCGTATATGAGGAGGTTTTCAATTCCCATGTCGACAGCGATCTCAAGACCTGCTATCAAAGCTTCATATTCGGCTTCAATGTTTGTCCTCGGCTCTGTCAAGGAAAAGGCAAAGTGCATTATCCCTCCTTGTGGAGTCACGAAGATGAGGCCTACCCCAGATTTGATTATAAGGGTGATGTGCTCTCGCTTCTTCATGGAAGATGCCCCATCGAAGTAGAATTCCCATTGGGTATCATTCTCTCTTCTCTCCCCATCGATCGTGTCAAACGCGTGCTTGTCTGGCAATTCGCAGTTCAAGGGAGAGTCGGCAGGTATCGGATGTTCAGCGAGGAAGTCGGCGATGGCCTGGCCTTTCACTGCCTTGAGGGATCGATAAGTTATCGAGAACTCCATCAAAAGCAGGGCCCATTTAGCGAGTCGTCCCTTTAATATAGCCTTTGACATCAAATATTTGAAAGGATCCACCTTCGATATGAGATGGACCTCATGTGCCAACGCGTAGTGTCTGAGCTTCGTTATCGCGAAGATCAACACCAGGCAGTGTTTTTCAATAGGGGAGTAGTTGCTTTCTTCCCCCAGTAGAACTCAACTCAAGTAGTAGAGGGCTCTTTATTTCCCTTGGTCGTTCTCTTGTGCCCAGAGCGCGCCTAAGGAACCTTCGAGGGCGGTTGTATACAGAATGAGGGGCTTTCCCTTGACTGGAGCGGTCAGCACCGGAGGATTCTCTAGGCATTGCTTGATTTCATCCAGTGCATCTTGGCACTTACGATCCCATACGAACGGGGTTCCCTTCTTCATCAGGTGACTGTAAGGGCGGCACTTGCCAGAGAGGTTATCTATGAACCACCGGATATATGCGAGCTTTCCTTGGAGAGACCGCAACTGCTTGAGAGTTCTTGGCGGAGGCATTTCTATAATCGCCTTGATTTTCGACGTGTCTATCCCGATGCCTCGGTGTCGGACGATGAATCCTAGGAATTTGCCTGAGGAAACTCCGAACGCGCATTTGAGAGGGTTCATCTTCAAGTTATATTTCCGAAGGCGCTGAAACACGATCTTCAGATGCTTTAAATGTTCTTCGTATGATTTGCTTTTAACTACGAGGTCGTCGATATAGCATTCGACGATTTCATGTATGAGGTCATCGAAAATCTTCGTCATGGCCCTCTGATAGGTGGCACCGGCGTTCTTTAGACGGAAGGGCATCACCTTATAGCAGAATATGCCCAAAGGAGTCCGGAAAGCGGTATGCTTCTGGTCCTCAGGATGCATCTTTATCTGATTGTATCCTGATGAGCCATCCATGAAGGAGAAAACTTCATGAGTGGACGTATTATCTATCATCAGCTCAGTGACCGGTACTGGAAAGTCGTCCTTTGGACAAGCTCTGCTGAGATCCCGGAAGTCTACGCATATGCGCACCGTCCTATTTTTCTTCATTACTGGGACAATGTTGGCGATCCAGTCAGGATACTGAACCTCTTGGACGAAGCCAGAGTCGCTTATCTTCTTGACTTCGGCGTTGATGCCCATTTCAAGCTCGAGCTGCATTCTTCTCGGCGCCTGTTTGATCGGCCTGACGTCTGGAGAAATCGCCAATCTGTAGACAGTAATCTCTGGATCAAGTCCCGGCATCTCTGAATAGTTTCATGCGAAGCAATCTTTATACTGCATGAGCACATCTTTAAGCGTAGCGTCTTTTTCCTCAGACAACAGTTCACTGACGAACGTCGGCCGTGGGTCGTTTACCATTCCTAAGTCGATTTTTATGAGGTCATCTGCAGTAGTATGTATCCCATCTTCCAGCTCTTTTGGCGCCGGTGGAAATTCTGAGATCAACTCATCTTCATCGTTTTCAAAGCACCAAGATAGGTCATCCATATTGTCGGGTTCTTCTTCTGATAGCGTTATTGCGTGACAGGTACGAGATCGTTTCCAAGACCGATATTGATCTGGTTCTACTCTCGCTATACGCATTACTTTCAGTTCATGCTTCTGTGGCGGGGTTACCCTCCAACTGCTGATAGAGCGAATCTGCCTTGTTAGTATTGGTCTTCGACCCAGTTCTTGAAAATGAAGCAGTCTTCGAGAGGATGTCCTATTGCTCGGTGATAGGAGCAATAGTCCGGATGAGAGACCTCGTTTGCTTGCTCAGGGTGCTTAGACTCTGGGAGTGTCATCATCTGATGTTTTATGACAAGATCGAATATCTTCTTTGTCTTGTCATGGGGAAAAGAATATGCTCGACCCATCTTCTTTACAAGAGACGAATCCAGGCTACCCAATTCTCGATCGCGAGGCTTCTTAGGCCCGCTTTGCCGCTGTCGAACGCTTTTTCGTTCTTGGGTTTATTTCTGCCTCTGCGTCGGGTCTTTTGTATGACGGGCTAGCGACGGAGGGCATCGTCACTTTCTGCAGCCTGCTGAAGGAGGCGTTGCGTTCTGGCTTTCTCGTAGATGGCCATTTCGCGATTATGGTCGTCTCGAACCTTTTGACCCGCTTCTCTTATAAGCTTGTCCATCTGTTCTTCGAACGACGGGCTTGGCATTTTCACGACGGGAGCTTGTTTTGGTTTAGGGTTAGCATCTCCCCACAGAGCATCTCTGTCACGCCCCGCTTCCCAGAGTACGCAGGATTGGGCACGTGACATAGCCAACCATGCTACCTGTGGGTAGGAAGTATCCATCCACAGTCACATTACGGTTGTAAGGATATCAAGAACAAGATAAATAAACTAATCTAGCACATGTCCAAATCCATAATAACGAGAGTCAATAAACAATAAGTGCGGAAGCAAATGATCCAATATAATAATAGAAAGGTACGTCCCATAATGCGGGATCGCACCTGGAAATAAAATGCAATAAACGAACTAACCACTATAGAACTCAAATCAGCCTGCTGGCTGAAGTACTCCTGCACGGTCGGCGACAGTGGTAAAGAATCTGGGCCATGCAAAACCCAGACGTCAGCGCGTCATGTCAACCAAATAATATAAACATGGTAATAAGCAATGCAGGTATGAACATGAAATAAGCAATATTATGGAACAACAGTGCAGGGTAATGTGCAATGGGTAACTAAACTGTTCTATCAGTTTTCTACTCTAAAGTCTTTGAAATCAATTGATGAATCGTCGATGTAACTCAATAGTATCCCGTGCGTGCCCGGGACCACGGTCAAGGTCCTCGGGGCTGAATCCGAGACGTGCCGCTAAGCAGTAATAGGTAGTAGGATGGATGAGTGATGTCAGCATCATCACTCCCGGACTGGCCAAGCCCGTAAGACTGATCAGAACAAGTATCGAACTGTTGAGTTACAAGTCGGTTTCACCTTTGATTTCCCCATACCCCCAAGTTATGTATGTCAGGTCAGGTATTCAATAGTCAAGGACTAATGCCAACACAAAATCAGGTGAAAATAGGTCTGTCTAGATAGACAGCAGGAATGGTTAGGTTTGTCGGCATTAGGCATGAAATCAGGTAACAGGTCAGGTCACGTTTTGACAGGTTGAGTCGATATGTATAGGGTGTCATGTCCGGTGTATCAGTACATGTGTCAGGTGTATCAGATCGGGTCAATATGTAATGCAATCAAATGTACGCTTATAACAGGTATAGTAACGAATAAGGAACAACAGCAGGAACAGTAAATAACAATATTATTCCATGTAAACACAGTGATGCTTTGTATTCTTATTAACAGGTTCAAGCATCCTTGGGGTGCAATAATCACAGGGTAAAACAATATTAATAACACGAAGCAATGAAGCTATTAAAACTACAGCATAGATAATAGTCACAAGGATGATCTAGCAAGTTAAGCAAGGACGTTCTAATTGGTTTAATTAGTTAAGGTATGGATTGATAGCAGACCGATTAATTACAAGAAACTACTATAATGATTCAATGCGAGATTAAGTCTCAAGTTCGAAAACATATGGGTACAGCGGAGCCTGATACGGTTAATGGGAGCTCTACTATTATCACTTCTATGTGGGGATTCAACAGGAAAACAGTTAATCTGGCAAGCTACTAGGGTTGAACAGGAAGCAATATATGTAATGTGATTTACTGAATAATACCTTATTATATCATGGGTAAATATTACGGCAACTTAAAGTTTGTATTAAGGGAAGTTTAAGCTTCACTAGCATGTAAGCAAGTATCAAATACTTGCCTCGGGAACCGAACGGTAATGCAACCATGAAGCACAAAACTGCTGATGCACGATCACGGCTAGACTTTCGCTCGACACGACGATCACGACCACGATGGATACGACAAGGCGGAGATGTGAATACGACCCAAGCGAGGTCTTGGCTTGGATGTCGGCTCTGGTGAGATCCCGGCCCAGGAAGAAGACTGCAGCGATGCGGCACTTGAATCGACGGTGACGATGGATGAACCGGCGGCGGCTATGGTGGTCGAATGGTGAAGGAAAGTGCTGCAGTGGTAGTAAGGGGTGCGGGTTCTGGAGTTTGAAGGAGACGACGACAGCGACGCACCGACTGCGGCCTCGAAGACAAAGGCGACGAGGTCGGGTGATGGGTTCTCGGACGTTGCGACGACGGCAAGAGGTGCTCGGCGAACGGGTGTGGGTTCTGTTGCCGTGGCAACTCCGGCGAGGGAAGGAGGAGGAAGATGAGGAGGTCGGGACGAGGGTGAAGGAGATCGAGGTTGAGGCTAGAGGAGTGGCCGGCGGTGGGGTTTGCGGGAACTGCAGGTGGGTGATGCAGGGTGAAGGTTGCAGGCGTCGTAGAAGGGAAGATGATGATGGTGGTGTGAAAGAGGGTGAGGAGGTGGAGGCGACGTCGAAGTTGAGGGTCGACGACGAGGGCAGGCGAGGTCTTCCGGCGAGGCAAGGTGTGTGCAGGGTTAGGATGCAGGGGTGCTCGGGTAAGGGAGGAGATGGCGAGGAGAGGGATGCTGCCGAGGCCGAGGAGGCGATGAAGACGGTGGTGGTGGCGTCGCGGGGAGATCGGCGGCGACGGATCGTGGTGGCTAGGGCTAGGGTTCACGCGAAAGTTTTCCTCGTGAGGAAGAAGGAGGAACAGTGGGTAGTAATATATAGAGGGAGAGAGAGAGATTTGATGAGGGGAGAGAGAGAGACAGTGAAGAGAGAGGTAGAGAGATTTTAGAGATAGAGAGAGAAGGAGATTAGAGAGAGAGATAGAGAGAGGCGGTTGAAGGGGGCCCACGAGCTGATTTAAGGGCTCGTGATTGGCTGGAGGGTTGAAAAAGAAAAATTTTAAAAGATTATTGGGGATTTAACGAGTGATTTAGGTAACAGTGAAATTATATATATATAGTTTAATATATTTAATCAAACGGGCAATTTTGGCGCTAAATGAAACATTTCCAAATCGCGCCCGGGTTGTGCCCAAATGTTCCAAATTCAAATTATAGGATTTTAAGCGAGTTCCAAATTTTGAAAAGAAGTGTTTAATGATTAAAATGCATGCCCCCAAGTCGGACACTTGCACGCGTACGTAGCCGTCCAAACTTGCCCGTTTAGCCGAACGGGAAGAGATCTCGACACGCGGACGCTACCACGCGACTAGTGGCGACGAGTAGGCCAACATGGATATTTTAAATTTCATTTTAGGAGTTAAAATTTGTTATGTGCCAAAATGACTTAACCGGTTAGAATTTTGCAAAAAGCACCAAACAATCAGGATAATTGGAATGAGCAATACATAACCCTCAACTAGTAATATAAATAGTATTATTGGGCTCGGGTGTTACATTATACCCAACTACAAAAAGAATTTCGTCCTCGAAATTCCAAGAATACAAGATAGCTAACTACAGGAAAAGGTGAGGAAATTTCTGTCGGATCTCGTCTTCTCGCTCCCAAGTGGATTCTCCTTGCAATCGATTACCCAAAGAAACTAGCACAAGAGGGATAACCTTGTTCTTAAGAACCTTTTCTCTTCGATCCTTGATTTCAACTGGTCGCTCCTCAAAAGTTAGGTCCTCCCGTACGGTCAACTCCGAATGATCCAAGACATGAGTCTCATCGCGAACATACCTCCGTAGTTGAGACACCTGGAACACATCGTGCACTCCTGCTAAAGACTGTGGTAACACCAACCGGTACGCTACCTCTCCAACACGCTCCAATATCTCGAAGGGTCCAATGAATCAAGGGCTAAGCTTTCCCCGACTCCCAAAGCGAAACACCCCTCTAGTCGGTGATATCTTCCGGAATACCAAATCACCCACGGTGAACTCTAGAGGTCTTCTTGACGTGTCGGCCCAACTTTTCTGTCTGTCTTGAGCTGCCTTCATATGCTTCCTGATTGTATTCACCCTTTCGACTGTCTGTACCACCAAATCTGGTCCTAGTAACCTTCGTTCACCAACATCATCCCAACAAATCGGTGAACGGCACTTACGACCATACAACGCCTCAAACGGAGCCATCAGAATAGTCGCTTGGAAGCTATGGTTGTACGAAGACTCCACCAGGTGTAGATGATCTTCCCAAGAACCTTTGAAGTCCAACATGCAAGCTCTCAACATATCTTCAAGGGTCTGGATCGTTCTCTCCGATTGTCCATCAGTCTGAGGATGATAAGCTGTGCTAAACTTCAATCGAGTCCCCAAACTTTCTTGTAAACTCCTCCAGAAGTGCGACAAGAACCGAGTGTCCCGATCGGACACGATGCTTACCGGTACTCCATGCAGTCTTACAATCTCCTGCATGTACCGCTCTGCCCAAAGTCTCCGTTGATTGACCAACCCGGAAAGGGATAAAGTGAGCTGCCTTGGTCAACCGATCCACAATCACCCATACTGCATTGTTGCCCTTTGGACTCCGCGGTAAAGCTTGTCACGAAATCCATGGTTATATGTTCCCACTTCCACTGAGGAATCGGAAGTGGTTGCAACAACCAGCAACCCTTTGGTGTTCAGCCTCGACTTGCTGACACACCAAGCACTTAGCCACGAAGCGAGCAATTTCCCGTTTCATACCTTCCCACCAGAAGTGCTGTCGAATATCTCGGTACATCTTTGTCCCTCCTGGATGTACAGAGTAGGCTGAACTGTGTGCCTCCTTCATAAGCTCTTCACGCACATCTCCTTTTGGCACACACACACGGCTACCATATCCCATCGAACCGTCTTCATGGATCAGTAAATCGGTTCGTAGTCCGGCTTCAACCTGCTCTCGAAACTTTTGCAGCCTAAGATCCTGCGATTGCGCCACTTTAATCTTCCCAACTAAGGACGACTGTACTTGCAACTGCATCAACTGTCCCGTAGCATGTGGTAGCACAACCTCCAAATCAAATCTCCGAAAATCCGTAATGATCTCCCTTTGTGCGGTCAATATCTGAATTGCCGGTAACCAACTTAGCGCATCTGGCACGACGTTAACTTTTCCCGGATAGTACTTAAGATCAAGGTCGTAGTCGGCCGTCAGCTCTAACCATCTGCGTTGCCTCATGTTCAACTCCTTCCGAGTGAACACATACATGAAACTCTTGTGATCTGTAAGGACTTCGACTCTCTCGTCCAAAAGGTAGTGTCTCCAAATCTTCAGGGCGAAGATCACGGCTGCAAGCTCCAAGTCATGAGTCGGATAATTCTTCTCATGAGTCTTCAATTGTCTCGATGCGTAAGCGACGACTTTCCCATTCTGCATCAGAACACATCCCAATCCTTTTCCGGATGCGTCGCTGTGTATCACCAGTCCTCCTGAATTATCTGGTACGGTCAGGATAGGGGCGGTTATCAACTTCTGTTTCAACGTCTCGAAGGCCAATGCACATCCATCCGTCCAAACAAACGGTACCTCCTTGCGCGTGAGCTTGGTTAACGGCTCAGCTACACGAGCGACGTTCTCCACAAATCTTCTATAGTATCCGGCGAGTCCAAGAAAACTTCTTATCTCCGCAACATTCTTTGGAATAGGCCAATCTCGAACTGCTGCAATCTTTTCGGGATCGACGGCGATTCCATTGCCCGACACGACATGCCCCAGAAACTTCACCTCTTCCAGCCAAAATTCGCACTTACTCAACTTCACAATAATTTCTCTTGTCTCAGCGTCTGCAGTGCGATCTTTAAATACTCAGCATGCTCCTCCGGACTCTTCGAGTACACCAGAATATCGTCAATGAATACCACAATAAACTGGTCCAGGTATGGTGAAAAGACCCTGTTCATCAAATCCATGAATATTGCCGGCGCATTAGTCACTCCGAAGGGCATCACCAAATACTCGAAATGTCCATATCGAGTTCGAAACGCCGTCTTGCAAATGTCTTCTGCTTTTACTCGGACCTGATGATATCCTGATCGCAAATCCAGTTTCGAGAATACCCTCGCGCCACTAAGCTGCTCAAAAGTCCTCCAATGCGAGGGATCGGGTACTTGTTCTTAATAGTCACTCGATTCAATTCTCGATAATCCATGCACATCCCACTCGTTTCTTAACTCCTTCCAATTCCACCGGTGCCATCGGATAATACGATTTTGGACACTGGCGCTGCACCAGGAATGAGGTCAAACGCAAACTCCACATCTCGCTTTGGGAGGTAAGCCTGATATATCTTCAAACACATCCAAAAAGTCACGAACAACTGCTGGCTCTTCATTACTATTAACTTCCATAGCTGCAAGAACACTGTTTGTCGGCCTAGTCCTAAACTCGACTGGCCCGACAGAACTGCTTCCTTACCGCAACTGCTGTCTGTATCGTTGGCCGCGAAAGGCCCAGCGAGACTACTGAGTCTCGTCCATTCTGCTGCATGCACGTCTACGGTTGCTCCATTCTGCGTTAGTCCGATGAACTTCTCTTCCCTTTCCTCCGCGCAGTCTGCGGGAAGAATTTCTCCAGGGATTCTTAGAAAACTTCGCCCAACTGATCGGCTTGGGCAAGCGGGTCTCCTCCACAAGCCATCACTCTCGGGCGTAATCCACTAGCTGAATGCGCACCATATCAACTCCTTTGTTCTCTGGGATCTGTGTCGCAATCAGTAAATTCTCCGTGTCACTAGCCACTGCTCGGCTGGCAACGGCTCCTCCAGACCAGTGAAAGTAGACGGACCCAAAGTCTGAAATCTGCTACGGTCCTTACTCGTTCGACTGGTCTAGTTCCATCGTTGTTTACAGACTGCTGAACGATCTGCACACCTTCCTGAAACAAATCTGCTATTGCTGATTCAGCTCAGTCTGTCTCTTTGATTTCCAGCATTTCTCTTATCACTCCAAGCATGGCGGCTTCGCTCACACGCCTCCGGTACGTCTTCAACTTCTTACCTGTCATAATCCTGAATTCAAAACACCCAACATTAGCATGATGATAGATTCTGAATGTGGATCAAGGCTAGAACTCCAAGATACTTAAATAGAGTACTGCATTGTAGCTATGCCGCGGTATCATAGCCCCAATTACTTAACTCCACCCAAGTCGCCTAAGTCCTAGAGATAACAAGAAATTAGGTTTTCGAGTTGACAATGCAAAGTAAGTTTGCATGTCGACATGATCCGGAAGAATGATTCAAGGATGGTAAAACAGTTAAGGTGGCTGGACATGTTTCCTAATCACGGGTGTTCTGATTCGTGTATTGGGTACAATACCCAACTACAAAAGAATCAACCCAACTAACCTATGGCTCTGATACCAAAAGAACCATGTCACGCCCCGCTTCCCAGAGTACGCAGGATTGGGCACGTGACATAGCCAACCATGCTACCTGTGGGTAGGAAGTATCCATCCACAGTCACATTACGGTTGTAAGGATATCAAGAACAAGATAAATAAACTAATCTAGCACATGTCCAAATCCATAATAACGAGAGTCAATAAACAATAAGTGCGGAAGCAAATGATCCAATATAATAATAGAAAGGTACGTCCCATAATGCGGGATCGCACCTGGAAATAAAATGCAATAAACGAACTAACCACTATAGAACTCAAATCAGCCTACTGGCTGAAGTACTCCTGCACGGTCGGCGACAGTGGTAAAGAATCTGGGCCATGCAAAACCCAGACGTCAGCGCGTCATGTCAACCAAATAATATAAACATGGTAATAAGCAATGCAGGTATGAACATGAAATAAGCAATATTATGGAACAACAGTGCAGGGTAATGTGCAATGGGTAACTAAACTGTTCTATCAGGTTTCTACTCTAAAGTCTTTGAAATCAATTGATGAATCGTCGATGTAACTCAATAGTATCCCGTGCGTGCCCGGGACCACGGTCAAGGTCCTCGGGGCTGAATCCGAGACGTGCCGCTAAGAAGTAATAGGTAGTAGGATGGATGAGTGATGTCAGCATCATCACTCCCGGACTGGCCAAGCCCGTAAGACTGATCAGAACAAGTATCGAACTGTTGAGTTACAAGTCGGTTTCACCTTTGATTTCCCCATACCCCCAAGTTATGTATGTCAGGTCAGGTATTCAATAGTCAAGGACTAATGCCAACACAAAATCAGGTGAAAATAGGCCTGTCTAGATAGACAGCAGGAATGGTTAGGTTTGTCGGCATTAGGCATGAAATCAGGTAACAGGTCAGGTCACGTTTTGACAGGTTGAGTCGATATGTATAGGGTGTCATGTCCGGTGTATCAGTACATGTGTCAGGTGTATCAGATCGGGTCAATATGTAATGCAATCAAATGTACGCTTATAACAGGTATAGTAACGAATAAGGAACAACAGCAGGAACAGTAAATAACAATATTATTCCATGTAAACACAGTGATGCTTTGTATTCTTATTAACAGGTTCAAGCACCCTTGGGGTGCAATAATCACAGGGTAAAACAATATTAATAACACGAAGCAATGAAGCTATTAAAACTACAGCATAGATAATAGTCACAAGGATGATCTAGCAAGTTAAGCAAGGACGTTCTAATTGGTTTAATTAGTTAAGGTATGGATTGATAGCAGACCGATTAATTACAAGAAACTACTATAATGATTCAATGCGAGATTAAGTCTCAAGTTCGAAAACATATGGGTACAGCGGAGCCTGATACGGTTAATGGGAGCTCTACTATTATCACTTCTATGTGGGGATTCAACAGGAAAACAGTTAATCTGGCAAGCTACTAGGGTTGAACAGGAAGCAATATATGTAATGTGATTTACTGAATAATACCTTATTATATCATGGGTAAATATTACGGCAACTTAAAGTTTGTATTAAGGGAAGTTTAAGCTTCACTAGCATGTAAGCAAGTATCAAATACTTGCCTCGGGAACCGAACGGTAATGCAACCATGAAGCACAAAACTGCTGATGCACGATCACGGCTAGACTTTCGCTCGACACGACGATCACGACCACGATGGATACGACAAGGCGGAGATGTGAATACGACCCAAGCGAGGTCTTGGCTTGGATGTCGGCTCTGGTGAGATCCCGGCCCAGGAAGAAGACTGCAGCGATGCGGCACTTGAATCGACGGTGACGATGGATGAACCGGCGGCGGCTATGGTGGTCGAATGGTGAAGGAAAGTGCTGCAGTGGTAGTAAGGGGTGCGGGTTCTGGAGTTTGAAGGAGACGACGACAGCGACGCACCGACTGCGGCCTCGAAGACAAAGGCGACGAGGTCGGGTGATGGGTTCTCGGACGTTGCGACGACGGCAAGAGGTGCTCGGCGAACGGGTGTGGGTTCTGTTGCCGTGGCAACTCCGGCGAGGGAAGGAGGAGGAAGATGAGGAGGTCGGGACGAGGGTGAAGGAGATCGAGGTTGAGGCTAGAGGAGTGGCCGGCGGTGGGGTTTGCGGGAACTGCAGGTGGGTGATGCAGGGTGAAGGTTGCAGGCGTCGTAGAAGGGAAGATGATGATGGTGGTGTGAAAGAGGGTGAGGAGGTGGAGGCGACGTCGAAGTTGAGGGTCGACGACGAGGGCAGGCGAGGTCTTCCGGCGAGGCAAGGTGTGTGCAGGGTTAGGATGCAGGGGTGCTCGGGTAAGGGAGGAGATGGCGAGGAGAGGGATGCTGCTGAGGCCGAGGAGGCGATGAAGACGGTGGTGGTGGCGTCGCGGGGAGATCGGCGGCGACGGATCGTGGTGGCTAGGGCTAGGGTTCACGCAAAAGTTTTCCTCGTGAGGAAGAAGGAGGAACAGTGGGTAGTAATATATAGAGGGAGAGAGAGAGATTTGATGAGGAGAGAGAGAGAGACAGTGAAGAGAGAGGTAGAGAGATTTTAGAGATAGAGAGAGAAGGAGATTAGAGAGAGAGATAGAGAGAGGCGGTTGAAGGGGGCCCACGAGCTGATTTAAGGGCTCGTGATTGGCTGGAGGGTTGAAAAAGAAAAATTTTAAAAGATTATTGGAGATTTAACGAGTGATTTAGGTAACAGTGAAATTATATATATATAGTTTAATATATTTAATCAAACGGGCAATTTTGGCGCTAAATGAAACATTTCCAAATCGCGCCCGGGTTGTGCCCAAATGTTCCAAATTCAAATTATAGGATTTTAAGCGAGTTCCAAATTTTGAAAAGAAGTGTTTAATGATTAAAATGCATGCCCCCAAGTCGGACACTTGCACGCGTACGTAGCCGTCCAAACTTGCCCGTTTAGCCGAACGGGAAGAGATCTCGACACGCGGACGCTACCACGCGACTAGTGGCGACGAGTAGGCCAACATGGATATTTTAAATTTCATTTTAGGAGTTAAAATTTGTTATGTGCCAAAATGACTTAACCGGTTAGAATTTTGCAAAAAGCACCAAACAATCAGGATAATTGGAATGAGCAATACATAACCCTCAACTAGTAATATAAATAGTATTATTGGGCTCGGGTGTTACAATCTCCTTCTTCGTCGAAGCCATGTATGACGTAGCAATCACGGAATAGCTCCCATTTCTTGGATTGAACATATCCAAGCCCGGTCGTTTCCATTCTCCCGTTGGGCAACTTTCGTTGAGTTTCGGGGACGTCCCAGATCCTGTTATAGAACTGGGCTTGTCGAGCAGTCTGTTTGAAGGGAACGCCTTGGCGTCTCAACAACCTTTTTAATCCTTCTATGTAGTATATGGGCAGACGGATGGGCTGGAGTCTGTCAAGTGCATAATCGGCACCATGCCAAACTTCTTTCTCCACTTTGGTTTCCCCGGATTGGTAAAAGAGGATCGCCTTTTCATCTTTTCGTCTGGGAGGGACGTAGAATATCTGCAGTTCTTGCACATTATAAGTTTCAAGTGCATCGAGCTCTTTGTAATACTCTTACGGAACCATGGCCACTTGCAAACTTCGATCTTCATCAACGAAGGCTTGTATTGATGGCCGAGCAGAGAATACGACATTGACCTCATCTTCCGAGTCGCTGCCAAATATCAACATAGGGGTGGGCAGTCTCGGCTTGTTGCATTGAAGCGGTCCTGAATAAACTATTTCTTCTTCCTCCTCGGTATCACTCCCGAAGACCGGAATAGTAGTGATAACTTTGTTCTTGTCCTCTGGTTTGTGACATCTTTCTGTGTCTTCAAAATTAGGCAGGAAGTATTTGGCATCCTCATATTTGCGGACTTCGTTCATGGAGAATGGGTTTAGTTCCCCCGTCACAGTGTACTCGAGACCGTTTTTGAAGTACTTCATACACTGATGTTGTGTAGAAGGGATAACATTGTACTCGTGTAACCAGGGCCTGCCGAGCAAAGCATTGTAGCAGGTCTTAGCGTCAATGACGTGAAACTTGATGTCAGTGACTAATAGCCCAAAGCGCAACGTCAATATCATAGACCCGAGCATCCGTGATGACTGGGAGTCAAACCCGAAGATGGTGATTTTATCACGAGCGAGGTGTTGAACGCTCATGCAGATTTCCTTCAACACTCTTACATTGAGGAGATTGACGGAGGACCCATTGTCAACCAGGATCTTGCCTATCTTGATATCATGACAGTATCTGGAGACATAAAGGGGACGGTTATGCTCGCACGTCCCGAGAAGGAGTTCTTCATCGCCGAAGGTGATATCGGCTGTGTGTACTTCTTCCAACTCGTCCTTCATCTTTTCTTCGGCGAGGAAAGTTTGGAATTGTTCGGGCTCTTGTAACGCCTTGATCAGTGAATCTCTCGCGTCTTTGGATAGCAGAAGGGCGTCGAGAATGCTGAGCTGCGAGGGTATCTTCCTCAGGTGTGCCAGAACGTTGTAATCCATCTTACTTTTCTTAGGCGGGTCCTTGGCTGCTAGTTCTTCGACGACTCGATCATCGAGGGCAATATCCTCAGGGACCTTTTCTTTTCCCTTATCCTTTTTGTTCGACCCTTTGTTTGCGGGTTCGAGATTCTTTTCAGGTAATGTGCGATTGCGCAGCTGAATGTTCTCGCAACTCTTCGGTTCTTCCTCTTTTCTCGAGGTGGATTCTTTGAATAGAGGGCCAAGAGCTATTTCTTCCTCAGAATCGCTCCTAAAGGTGAGAACTTGCGATCCCCCAGCGTCGACCATCTGACAGTTGCCGGCAGTTCTTTTACGCTCCTCGGTCGTATTTCTTTGCTCCCGACGAGTTTTGCGTTTCATCCGCTTGAAATGTTGTCGGTGAACAACATATCCCTGCCACCAGCTTTTAAAAGCGTTGCACTCTTCGGTAGGGTGCGAATCTTTCGATGATATAAGCAATAGCTAGGATATATATCTGCTTCATCAGGAGTGTTTCCTTCGGAGGGTGGTAGCTTCATTCCCACCGATATGGATTTGGCGAACCTTTTCCTCATCTTGACCTGCTTTTATTTGCGGCAGATATACTTTGATCTGGTGAGAGTGTTTCGACCCTTTCGTCCAGTCGCCGGCGTTTGGCCTTTTCAAATACAGCCATCTCGCGCTCTCGATCAGCTTTGCTTTTAAGAAGAGCTCCACTCTGGAATGCATCAATCATTTCATTTGATGGTCCTAGAAGTTCCGGCTCAGGATCTGCCCCCAGTTTCTCTGCATAAGGGGCTTCTTCATTATCTATTGACGAGTGAGAGATCATATGGCAGCTTGCCACATAATCTTTAGGCTCATCTGACGAGTCTTCTCCATTGTCATCATCTCCGTCCTCAAGGACGTGGCCGAGAAATTCTTGGAGTGTGACTGGGGTCCGTGCCTTCTGGTTATATTCTTCCAGCGCGTCGATATATTTTTGCAGGTCCGTGCGCTCGCCACTAAGCTTCACGGGATTTTCGGTCTTGTTCTTCTTCTTCGAAGACTTTGATGGATGGATGTGAGCGCTTTGACTATCACCACCAGTTTTTGGAGTTGGGCGCGGTTTCAGTATTCCCTTGATGATCTCGGGTTCCAGTGGATTTTTCCACCTGATCGCCGGGCATGTTTGGAGATCCTTCAGCATTCTTTTCGTCTTGGCTGAAAGAACGACCTCCCATGGAGCTTCTTCTACAAAAGAGCATGATGCCCCCGGTGTGTCCGTCTTTTTGAGAGCGTGCGGCTGCGGCGGGCTTACTTTCCAATTCTCGGATAGTGCGAACTTGTCCTGTTGGTATTGGTCTTCGATCCAGTCTTTAAATACGAAGCAATCTTCAATTGGATGGCTTACCGCTTGATGGTAGGGGCAATAATTGGGACTATTAGCCTCACCGGGTTGCAATGGGCGTTTTGGATTTGGCAAATTAATGAGCCTGTTGCGCACCGCTAGCTCGAACAATCTTCTCGTTTTGTCCTGGGGAAACGAATAAGGGCGCTTTATTTTCTCATTATAGTATCGCCGTCTCTCGTCTAGGCGATCCGTTAATTTTGGACCACTGGGCTGCTGTTGAGCATTGGCGACGAAGGTAGCTTTCCCTTTCCCTTTTTCATTCCGCGGCTCCGGCTTTGAAGAGGAAGGCCTGTGGCCCATCTGGTCCATTTGGGCCAGCTTATCAATCAAGGAATAGAAAGTGGTCGGCTTGAAAGCATCATGAATTGGGAGATGGTCGCTTGAGGGTCAAGAGTTCCCACGAACATGCCCACTGCAGGCGCTTCCTCGATGCGCTGCTCGCACTTTGACCATAGATTCCGCCATCGTATTGCGTATTGCTCCCACGTTTCACTTGGCTTCACCCTGGCGTTGATCAATGCCGTTATTGGGGTGCGTTCAATAGCACTCGCGAAGCGCTAGGTGAATAGCAGCTCCATTTCTGTAAAAGTTTTGACGGAGTCGTTGGGAAGCTCTGAATACCACTCAAATGCTGTTTCCGACAAGTTACCAACAAACTGACGGAGCAGAAGTTTATCATTACCTCTGGTGTTGCCGCACAAGGCTCTGAATTGAGCGACGTGTTGATGCGGATTCCCCGTCCCTTTATATACATGGAATTTAGGGATCGTATATCCCGGCGGGTATCTTATTTGGTCATACCAGCCTGATAGGGTCGTCCAGTCTTAACAATTTGCCCAGCTGCTTCGTTCGCCTAGTGAACTCGTATCTGCTGAGCGATGTAATCATCCAGAGCAGCCTTGGAGATGGTCTCCTCCCTAGCTGCTGAAAGAGCGGGAGGAGGGTTTGATGTCTCCCCTCTGTCGTCTTCAATGATCATCAGGGGGTCTTCAGCTGGAGGTTCCGGCTGTAACATCATCTCGGCCATATCTTGAAACAAAAGAGCCATTCGTTTTATGTTGGCCGCCTGTTTCGCGGCCTCCTTTTCTTTTCTTTCGAGATTCTTCGGAGGAATTCAGCATCAGTTTCTTGTTCCTGACGCTGTTCTGATGTCTCCGGACTTTCTTTCGGCCCAGTGAATGCGGCCATTGCAGTCAGCATCTCTTGGAGTTTCTGCTGCTGTTGCTCCTGAGCCTTTGTTATCGATTGGGTAAGCGGTCGATGACCCATAGAAGCATGGATTTCCTTTTTCCCGAAAGCCATATAAACGGTATGTGTTACCATGCCCCCAGACATAGGGCGTTTAGACTCAGCGTCTTTGCGGTTCGCCGCGGTCACAGGGGCTTTCTCCGGCCTCCTTCTCTTGTGAGCGGTTGACGTTGAGGGAGCCGTTGCAGCGGGCACCCAGACGGATGACATCTTCTGTGGTACCACGGGATGGCTCTTTTCTTGTCGAGCTTTAATCTTCTTTGATTGGCGAGAGTAATCCTGGTCAATCACCGATTCCTGGACCTGTCGCCAGACTTTGTAAATTTTGGAGGACAACCGCTGAGGTGGCTGCTCCGGCTTCTTTTCTGTAGCATTCTCCACGGGTGGGGGAGATCTTTTCAGTACAGCAGTCGGAGAGTTTTTACGCACCCTCCTTAGCGGTTCAAAGTTGTTCCCAGTTGGAACAGCAGCATTGATTTCCACCATAAGAGCTGGCGGAGTCAGTCCAGAAAGGGAGCTGCCCCCAGCCTTCTTTACTCGGTGCCAGTGACGACGGCGAGCATGTCGAGCCGTTGGGATTGTCTCAGCTGTAGGGGTGACTTCATCATGCCCCCTGTTTTGGCGAAAGGTTGTCGCCGGCGTCAGCCTCTTGAAGACCGATGTCCGTTGAGCAGCAATGTCCAATCTGTCAAAGACAGACCTCTGGGCAGGGGAAGCAGCTTTGAGGACTTCGCCCGGAGCGGGAGCCGGAACGGCTAGCCTTGTGAAGACTGAATTCTTGGCAGAAGAAGCATCTCTGATAATTTCGTCCGCTTGAGCCGGGATAGCTATCCGCTTTGGGATGGCTGCTTCGGGTATCGCGGGCTTGTTGGCGTTCTAGCCCAGTCTGTTGAAAACTGAGACATTGGATTGGGGTGACCCGTTGAGAGGGGCCGCGACAGTGGTAAGTCGATCAAAGACCGACTTCTTTGGGGCTTCTTGCGATAGCAGCGGGGCATTGAAGCTCATTGGTGGGATCATGGTCCCAAAGAACAGCCCAGTGGTGGCTTGAGTTATTTGATCCACTGGCATCTTGAACAGGAAGGCCGCTTGGGGCCCGTAAGTTACACCTCCAGATGAGGCGGGACGGGAGTTGCAGTTGCAGCTGGAACAGTTGGAGGCCATTGGTGTTCTGTTTTCTGCCCGGGAGCAAAACCAAATCTTAGTACATCGAACCTAAGGGCAACCATATCAAACCGCGATTCATTAGCGAAACACGACATACGAAGTGTGGAGTGGAAAGAGGAAGAGGTCCCACAGGGCATGCCGGAATCTGTTCCCCTCCGAAACATGGGGACGCGAACGCGTAAGTCCGTCTTGCCTGAATTTCGGGGCAGATGCTAATTGGTGCTATCTGTCCACCTCTCCGAAGACGTTGAAGGATTACAACGACGTATATCAGAGGGGTTCAGAGATGTACCCTTGAACCAATTTTGGTTGAAAGATCTGCAGTCCAATTTGAGGCTAAGATCTGTTAAAAGATTTATGAGCATATGGGCTCAGTTAATCTTAATTTGAGGACTTATGGCCAATCTTGGGCTAAGTCCAATCAAGTTAAAATGTTTAACATTTATTTTGGGCTTTGGAGCCTTTATTTGGGCTTGGCCCTGACAGTGTTTTTGTCTTTTACTGAATGCTGAGCATTCATCGGAGCTCTGGGCTTTGTTAAAGAACAATTTATGTTCTATCAGCGCAGCACATGGTGCGCTTGGCGCTTTGCGCCAATCAAAGAGTGCAGTGCACTGCTGCCAAGTAGCGCATACGTGAGGGACACGTGTCGCGCTTGGCGCTAAGTGCCACATGATGGGCGCATTGCGCCAACTTATGAGCGCATTGTGCTATTAGTTCAGTGGCGCACACGTAAGTGACACGTGGTGCGCCTACCGCTGAGCGCCAGCCCATGAGCGCAATGCGCTATTTCAAGAGCGCAAAGCACTAACTGTTAAGTGGCGCCTATGTGAAGGACATGTGTTGCGCTTAGCGCTTAGCGCCAGACAATGAGCGCAGTGCGCTATGTTTGGAACGCTGAGGCTCTGCAGCGCTTTGCGCTAGATGTGGAGCGCTGAAGCGCTTTTAAATTAAGAGCGCTATAGCTCTTCTTTTATGCAACTTAGATCAGTTTGCGCCCTGAGAGTTAAATTCTCTTTTTATAAGAGACTTTGTCTCAAAGTTCTTATTTTATAGGAGATGTTTCAATCTCTTATTTTAGTGGAAGGCTTTGCCTTTATGGATCTTTAATCCTAAGAGAATTGAATTATTCCCTCTTTTATAATGAGATGATCTCTGAAAGACAATTTGTCTTATAGATCTATGATCTTTGAGAAGAATTATGTTCTTCTTCTTATGATGAGATCTTTTGATCTCTTTGTGAAAGACCTCGGCCTTGTAGATCTATGATCTGTGAGAAAGAAGTAAACTCTTCTTTTTATTTTTCTTGTGAGATGATTTCATCTCTCTGTTCATCATCATTTTTTTACCTTGAAGAAAAATCTTCTTTCTCTGAGAGCTTGGCTCTTCTTTGTGAAATCTCTTAAAACTTATGGGGGGTTTCTCTCTATGCTTCTCTATATGAGACTCGAAGTCTAGGGGCCTTTTTATAGGGTGAGCTGATCTGTTCAATCAGTTAAGGAGATCTTTTCTTCAATTGATTCGGGGAATTTCCCATTGTTGGATTTTTGATCCAAAGGCTTCTGATTTACAGAAGGCAATCTTCTTGTTTTTAACAAGATTGGGAAATCTTTCCATACAGAATTTATTCTGTATTTTGGTGATTTTTAATCACCATTGGATCATTGATCCAACGATGCAATGATTTACAAAGCACAATCTTATTGTTTGGAAAGATTTTGAGGAATCTTTCCTTAACAGAATTTAATTCTAATTAATTAATGATTTATCATTATTATTATTAGATCTTTGATCTGGCGGTAGGGAGCTTTTAGTTCCAGCGCTAGCGCACCCGTGCTTTGCACGTAGTGCGTTGCTTAGTGTGCAGCGCACCTAGCGCTAGCGTATCCGTGCTTTGCACGTGGTGCGCTGCTTAGAGCACAGCGCACCTAGCGCTAGCGCACACATGCTTTGCACGTGGTGCGCTATTTAGGACGCAGCGTGCCCAGCGCTAGCGCATCCGTGTTTTACACGTGGTGCGCTATTTAGAGCGCAGCGCACCTGGCGCTAGCGCACACGTACTTTGCATGTGGTGCGCTATTTAAGGCGCAACGCACTTGGCGCTGTTTCTGAAGCGTTTCTTCATTTCAAAATTTGAATTTTGAACAGAGCTTTGCTCTGATTAGGGGAAACAACATCCTGGTGTATTCGAAGAGTCGAAAAGAACATGCCGAGCACCTATGAATTGTCCTGGAAACTCTACGGCAACATCAATTATATGCCAAGTGCAGCAAATGCGAGTTTTGGCTAAATCAAGTTGGTTTTCTTGGACATATCGTATCAGGGGAAGGAATCTCTGTGGATCCAGCGAAAGTATCAGCAGTAAGTGAATGGCCGACACCAAAGTCAGTGAAGGACATTCGAAGTTTCTTGGGTTTAGCTCGATATTACAGAAGGTTCATTGAAGGCTTTTCAAAGATAGCAACACCCCTGACCAAGCTCACACGTAAAGATGAAGAATTTGTGTGGTCAGAAGCATGAGAACAAGCTTTCGTAGAACTTAAGTCAAGGTTGACATCAGCGCCTATTCTCACTATACCGGACCAATCTGGAGGTTTCGAAGTGCATTGCGATGCATCCGGTAAGGGATTAGGATGTGTTCTACATCAGCACGGTAAGGTTGTACCTTATGCTTCAAGACAGCTGAAGACTCATGAGCGCAATTATCCGACGCATGATTTGGAATTATCAGCCGTCATCTTTGCTCTCAAGATTTGGCGCCATTATCTTCTTGGTGAACGAGTGAATATATACACATATCACAAGAGCCTGAAATATGTGTTTACTCAGAAAGAGTTGAATATGCGGCAGAGACGATGGTTGGAACTCATGGCGGACTTTGACATCAACCTGCAATATCACTCAGGGAAGGTGAATGTGGTTCCAGATGCTCTTAGTCGTCAACAATTAGCAATGCATCTCACCGCTCAGTGGAAGCTACAACAAGACTTGCATCAGATGGAGATTGAAGTAGTCATGCCAGGTAACACTTCAAGTTTGATGAATTTACAAGTTCAATCAACCATTATCAATCAGATCAAAGTAGCTCAAGCAAGTGATGATAAGTTGCAAAAGATCAGAGAAAAAGTGGAGAATGAACTCAGAACAGACTTCATCATCCATGAAGACAGATCTTTGAGATACGGCAGCAGATTGTGTGTACTAAAAGGTCCTGTTCGGAAAGAGTTAATGAAAGAAGCTCACATCTCTCCCTACTCAGTACACCCTGGAGATACAAAGATGTACAAAGATCTACGTCAGAATTACTAGTGGCATGGAATGAAATGTGAAGTAGCCAGAAGCGTTGCAAAATGTTTGGTGTGTCAGCAAGTAAAGGCTGAACATCACAGGACAGCTGGATTACTTCAACCGTTACCAATCCCAGAATGGAAGTGGCAACACATCACGATGGATTTTTTGACTGCTCTTCCTCGCAGCATAAAGGGTAACGACGCAGTATGGGTCATTGTGGATCGACTCACAAAGTCGGCTCACTTCATCCCATTCCGAGTTGGCCAATCAACTGAGACATTAGCAAAGAAGTACATGGAGATAATAATCTACTTAAAATTTAAACTCTTTAAATATGCACTATCCCTGATACCCATGAACTCATACAAGAAATTATGAGACTTCATGGAGTACCGGTCTACATTGTTTCCGATCGTGACACCAGGTTCAGATCGCAATTTTGGCAGAGTCTGCAAGCAAGTTTTGGAACAAGTCTGAACTTCAGCACGGCTTATCATCCACAAACAGATGGTCAGTCTGAGCAAACTATTCATATCTTGGAGGATATGCTCAGAGCATGTATGTTAGACTTCAAAGGATCGTGGGAAGATCAGCTACATCTTGTGGAGTTTTCATACAACAACGGCTATGAAGCAAGCATAGGAATGGCACCTTTTGCAGCACTGTATGGAAGGAAGTGTCGATCGCCATTAAGTTGGGATGACATCGGAGATAGGGAACTTCTTGGACCTGAGATGATACTAGCGACTATTGATGTGGTTCGTATTATCAGAGAAAGAATGCGCATAGCCCAAGATCGAAAGAAACATTGGGCTAATGCAAAGCGACGTCACTTGGAGTTCCAGCCAGGAGATCACGTGTTCTTAAAGATATCTCCGAACCGCGGAGTGATCCGATTTGGAAGACGGGGTAAGCTAAGTCCGAGATACATTGGACCGTTCGACATACTCGAACGAGTCGGTGAAGTGGCATACCGCTTAGCACTTCCACCTTCATTGGAAGGAGTGCATAATGTGTTCCACATATCCCAACTCAGAAGGTATGTGAGTGACCCCAGCCATGTTCTTGATCATTCCGAGCTCACTATACATCCCGACTTATCTTGTGAGCAACAACATCTGGAGATCCTGGACAGGAAAGTGAAGTCACTTCGGAACAAGGAAGTCAACTTGGTTCGAGTGATGTGGAGAAAAGACACTCCAGGAGAATCAACTTGGGAAAGGGAAGATGAAATGCGTGCAAGATATCCTCACCTCTTTGTAAACTAGTCCTCAAATAAAAGTTGCAAATTTCGAGGACGAAATTTTTGTAAGGAGGGTAGACTGTAACAACTCCAATTTTAGTGTACAAAAATTTGTTAAAAAATTAATGTATATTTGGGGTATTTGCATTTTCTATGAGTACCATAAATATTTGTTTTGCTAATTAATAGCAAGAAGGAGCCTGTAGCTCATTGGTAAGTCCTTGCACTGCTGAACCAAAGCACCAGAGTTCAAATCTCTGTACCAGAGGACTAATGAAGCGACATGGAGGATTCCGGCCGCCTGACTCAGCCGGACTCGACCGGACCGCCGAGTCGCCAACTGAAGAGTTGCGCCTTTTGGTCTCCCCTGTACACCTGCATACTTTATTTCCCTGGACCAGTAACAGAGCCCCTTTAAAACACCAATTACTCCACTTTTAATACATTTTATCACATTTTTTCATTTCAACCTTTCACCTACCCTAACACTAGCCTTATCCTATAAATATAACCCCTACACACACACCCCTCACTCCAAAATTCTGAACAAAACTCTCAATCAAATTCTTAGAAGGTTAGTGTACTTTTGGAGTAGCGAAGGGCGAAAGCTTCAGCAATTTTCCGACGACAACTCTAGGAGTTCCCGGCGATGAAACGACGCACCGGCGCCTCCTCCCGTCTTCTCTTCCTCATCCCTAACTTCTAAACCCGTAAGTCCCCCTCCCTCTTCTCTAATCTTGTTCTAAAAATATGAAATTTCAAAACCCGACAGAATCGGAGTTAAACCTATTGCCGATTCGGTTCTTTATAAAAATCCAACATTTTCTTAAATAAATTCACACAAAACCCTTACATGTTGACTATTAATCATTAATAAACATGTTGAACATGTTTCATGATAATCTAATTCATTTTGTAACTTTTATCGTACTTTTTCACTAAAATACCCTGTAGTTTCATTTCGACATTAAACCATCACAAACTTGCTATACTTTTAAGTAGATCACGAGATAATGACCTACCTCCTCACAACACTCATATGCAATATAGCACAATACCTATCGGGGACATAGAATACGGGAAAACGAAACATTTCAAATAAATACCATGAATTAATAAAACCGTTTTCTAAAGGATTAAGTATTTTTATAAATCTTTGCAAAGTGCCGCTACAACCCATTTTAGGGAACCCAACTGGGATGGTACGGATTATCGCACATCCCTGGACTTAGTAGTGAGAGATGCAGACCTCCGCAAGGAGCATACGGTCTCGAGAGATTTAAAATACAAAAATCTTAAGAAAATGAGATTTCCAGAAATATAATATATAGTAAAATTATTTTTATATAAATATATATATGTATCATAAAAATATATATTTTGTGATAATATAAATATTCCAATTTTTTTTAAATATTCCAAGAATCACTTTACATTAAAATACCATGAAATCCTCAAGTTCAATATTACAATTAAATACCATGTATTATGAAAATAGGTTATTCTCACTAGAAATGTTACAAAATATAAAATCTACATTTATTACAACTCTAAAGACGATAATTAAATACTTGGGGTGTATTTTGAAAATTATACAAAAATATTTTTACATAAAACTCCTCAAGTTCTATAAATTACCCTAAGGACCCTAGTAAATATAAGTTTAGGCGGGACCAATCTCTTGAGCCTCAGGGAGCCGGAGAAGTGGGTGCTTGCCTATTTAAGGTAGACAACTTAACAACGGTGTTATCAACACGGTAATCGCCTTTGAAAAAGACATAAATCCTGCCGCCCATGTGCAGCGGTTACCGATAATATCAAAACAATCAGGACTTCAATTTCCTTTCTAATTGTTCTGACTCAGACCGAGTCTCTTCTTAATAATCCGACTTGAATATAATTCAAGTACAATCTACAATATTATAATTCAACATGAATCCATATATTCAATCTATTCAATCTGTATTGACTGAACCGAACCATGGATATACTTTCATTTACATGATTCTCCAGTTATATCCATGATTCTCCAGTTAGATCTATTTACTGATATCATAGTTTCGGCAAGTCACCCATCTATACAATTCAAATTACAAGACAATACAATACAAGTAATACAAACAAAACATCGCGGGGTTTAATGGGTAGATTGGTACGGAAGGTGTTAGAAGTGGTACGAGACTGAAAGATTAAGACACCTATCTATATTCAGTTGCTGTTGTACCGTGGCATAACGGTTTCTTGTACTTTCCGTTTTCCCTACTCTCTAGCATATAGAGACTCCTCTCGTATACACTGGCATCCTTCTGTACCAAGCTACAAACAACAGTGTTAACACCAGATACTCATATAATACAACTTTAAAAGCTACCTTCTCTTTCTGTCTATTCTATTTCGCCCTTATCCTTGGGACTTACCGAGTGATTTTTTCTCTTACGACATTCTCTTTCTTTCTTATTTGAATGTCGTCAGGTGTTTCGGATCTTCCAGAGATTGTGCCTCCTAGCGAGGACTTGGACCAGCTTGCATACGATCCAGAGCTCTAGCTACATTGTACACTTTTATTTCAGTACTTTTCCTTTTCTGTTATGCCAATGTTTAGGCATTGCTTTCTTTCAGATGTATTTACTTTTCCATGCATTGTACAAAAAGAATGTGAATAAATAAAGTTGCTGTTTTATTATATCTTGTCTCTTGTGCATTTATTTTTATATTGCTTAGATACGCTTAGCGTATTTACTTCAGAGTAAATACGTAGTGGCCTCGCGCGTCCTCTGCCCGTATACTGGGAAACGGGGCGTGACAGGATTTTCACGTCCAAGTTGCGCATGAACCTTCGTGCCCTATCAACATCGTTGGCAACCAAAGGTTCTGCGAAGGGACTGAGTCGCGTCCACTCAGCCGCATGCGCATCCACAGATCCACCGTTCTGCTTCAAGCTGATAAAATTTTCTTCCATCTCTTCCCGCGCAGTTTGAAGAAAGAACTTCTCTAAAAAAACTCTGCGAAAACGTTGCCCAACTGATCGGCTTGGGCAAACGAGTCTCTTCCACGATCCACCACTCACAGGCATAGTCCACCAATTGGATGCGTACAACATCCACTCTCTTGTCATTTGGAATCTGCATGGCGACGAGTAGATTCTCCGTGCCAACTAGCCACTGCTCCGCTGGCAATGGCTCCTCCAAACCAGTGAATGTGGATGAACCAAGTCTTCTGAAATCCGCCACGGTACCCACACGATGTGCTGGCTTGGATCTACTGTGTCAACGAACTGCTGGACTGTTCGCAGATCCTCTTGAAAGGCCTCGGTTTGGCGCTGATTCAGCTCGGTTTGCCGCTTCTGGTTCTCCAGCATCCCACGTATCGCTCCAAGAAATGCAGCGTTATCAACATGACTCTGGTACGATCGCAGATCTCCATCCGCCATGATTCTGAAGCCAAACACTGAAGAGGATTAGCACGATAAACATGATTCAAGAAATAAGATAGTAATGGATTCAAGAATAGCAAGATAGCAATATGACAGGACAAGTTCTTAATTACGGGTTTTCTGGTTAGCGTATTGGGTTCAATACCCAACTACAAAAGAACCAAACCCGATTAATCTAAATCCTATGGCTCTGATACCAAACAAACCCTGTCACGCCCCTCTTCCCAAAGTGTGCTAAGATCGGCACGTGACAGAGCCAACCATACTACCTGTGGCTAGGAAACATCCCTCCACAGTCACATTACGACTGTCTATAAGATATCAAGAATAGTAAAACATAGAAATAACTAGTACATGTCCATCTGCCAGAATAAAAGAGTCAAGAAATATATATGCGGAAATGATAAAATCCAATAAACGACATCTGGAAATACGTCCCAATACAGGCTCACATCAGGAAATAAATCTGCGGAAAGGAAACTAAACTAAACTATCGCTAACAAGATCTTCACTGCTCGGCTTGACGGCTAAAGTACTCCTGATCAACCTGCGATAGAGATAGAGAAACCGGGCCATGCAAAACCCAGACGTCAGTGCGTCATAATATCAAACAATAGAAATAACTAAGATGCAACGAGATAAGCAGGGATGAATATAAGAGAAAACATGAATATAATAAGTAAACACGGATATGAAACAGTGAGGTGTATATGTGTATGTGAAGTGCGGTGAGTAATCTAAACTGTGATACTGGGTTTAAAATTATGAAATCAATTTAATGGAATCATCGATGTAACTCAATAGTATCCCGTGCGTACCCGGGACCACGGTCCAGACTCTCAGACTGAATCCGAGGCATGCCGCTAGGCACTAAACAGGTAACATGTACAGGCGAACGATGTCAGCAGTACCATCCTGGGACTGGCCTAGCCCCTAAAAACTGATCAGTATAGGCATCGAACTGTCGAGTTACAAGTCAGGTTTCATCATTGATTTCCCCTTACCCCAAAGGTTATGTGTTCAAGTCAGGTATTAATAAATCTAGAGCTAATGCCAACACAGGATCAAGTAGGTACAGATTTTGTCTGTGCAGACAACATGATACGTCCGTCAAGACAACAAGTCAGGATTGTCGGCATTAGCAAAATGATCAGGTATCAAGTCAAGTGGTGTGTCAGGTCATGTCAGGTAGTGCATATGTATCAAACGGATAACCAAAGTAAAACTGTAACGAGTATCGAAACACGGTAAAAGCACGGATGCATATGTAATAATCTATGATACCATATGATGAGTCGTATGATGGATACTAGCAAGTATGGTATATGAATATAGCCGTAACATGAAATAATCAGGTTCCGGCATGCAACTAAATATGTAATAAATAGTACGGATACGAACGGATATCGTAAAAACGGTAAACTGTAACAGGGATGCACAATGCAACATACATGTATTATTTTTATTCATATGGATGTAAATATAATAGCATAGCATGTAGCAAGATAAACTTGCCTGATCGGATCTCAAGACGGGGTGCGTACGCCGCGTCCGACGTCAGTAAACATCGCGATGCACACACGTGCGTACAGAACAGAACCAAGCTATACAAGAACGTGACCACGCTGGATGAGCATGTCTATTGGATCGCCCGGATCGTCGGTGATGAGCACGGCTCCGGTGATCACCGGAAACCAAGAAATCAAGAAAGCAAGAGAAGAAAGAAGAAGAAGAAGAAGAAGGTTGTTCTCTAGGGTCAGAGGCAAGGCGAGGGGGACGTCGATGATGGGTTTTCCGGCGAGGTTTCACGGCAACGCAGGGGATCAAGGTTCTTGAGGCGGGTCGGGCGTGCAAGGAAGGAAGCTTGGGGAAAAGGAGGTGGTGTCGGGTTGGAGAGAGGGGAGAGGAAGAAGAGGTGGTGGTGAGGGCATGGAGGCAACGACGATGTCGAAGCTTCGACGACGAGCAGCGAGGGTTCTTGCAGTGGTCGGGGTTTGGGTTGTCGGGGTTCACGTCGGGGAAGGAGAGCGGGAGAGGAGGAAGAAGAGAAGAGGGGAAGGAGGTGACGTGGTCGAGGAATGGTCGACGACGGCGAGGCGAGGTCAGCGACGAGGACAGAGTGAGGCGTGGGGTGGGTTCTTGTCGGGGTTTGCAGGGTTCGTCTTCGGGGAAAGAAAGGGAGGAGGAAGAAGAGAAGGAGGTGGTCGAGGAGGAGAGGAGGCGAGTTCGAGGGTGGAGGCGGCGACGCGCAGCGAAGCAAGGGTTAGGGTTTTTCGCACGGTGAGGCGGGAACAAGGCGAAGACGAGAGAGAGAGAGAGAGAGAGAGAGAGAGAGAGAACGTGGGTGGGTTTATAAGGAATAGGGTTATAAAAAAAGAAATATAAATATAATATATATAGGAGAGACTGTGAGAGAGAGAGAGGGTGAGTTAGGATTAGAATTTTGAAAAATATTTAAAATATATATTTTTGTTAAAATGTATATATAAATCAGTATATATTATAAGAATATAATATATTAAGTAAATTTGAGTTTTCTGACTATACAAAAATACTCCAAAATATGCCCGGGTTGGGTCTAAAATTACGGTTTGAAAATACGTATAATATACGTGTCAACCAAAACTAAAATGCGATGTCCGGTTAAAGTAAATGCATACCCCAAAAATGGATACACGTAGTATGCACGTAGCGATCCAAACGAGTCCGTTTCACTAAACGGGACGTGAACACGATGCACGGTTGCAACTATAGGGTCTGGGGTCTGATGCAGGCCATACTAGGAATTTAAAAATATACTATTTGACTATATTTGTATTATTAAAAAAATATATGCAAATGCCAGATATACGATGCAGGTATACAGAACATATGTGTGCACGGATTCTCAGAACTAGCAAGGATAAAACATAATCAAGAACCAAGACAGGTTTCAAGCATGCGGGTCGGGTCGGATATCAAGAACAGGTATCAAAACACTATCCGTACCCAAAAATGAATAAAACGAGAAATAGCCACAATATAAATAAAAAATCCAATCGAACATAGTATAACTGAACTAGGGTGTTACAAACGGGGTCATAGGTTTAGCAAAGGAACCAAGGTCCCAACAGAAATCCAGACATATCTTGAGGCGGTATCACCTGATCAGGAAGATCGTGGATCGCCGGGAGATCGAGGTGCGGAGAGTAGACACGGAGAAAAACACTGCAAATCCACTCACAAAGGCCATCCCTCTAACATAGTTCGAGAGGCTATTCGAGATGATAGGTCTGCGATACACCAATATATGGCCTTTGTGCAAGTGAGAGATTGTCGGTGATATATGCCCTAGAGGCCATTATTGTATAATACTGGATTATATATTATATTTTGGAAGCTTGGGATATATACAGATATATAATAGTCTTGCTCAATATGATAGTATGCTATCTGGTTTGACTCTATCATAACATGTGTATATGTATCTTTTTACGTATCACTAATACATGTTGATAGAGCTCGTAGGATTTTTGCTTGATTACCAGCATTGTGATGACAGTCACACTAGTGGGGGCTGGGTAGTCTATAAGCACATCCTTAAACTTATCCTTAATCGTAGGATTATCGAGACCGGGCATCGATACTCCAGAGTAGACTAGTGTATACGCTTCTTATCCCCGTCAGGGGAGATGGCATGTCCCGCAGCCATTGGTATACGGTACCAAAGATAGTATAAATGTGCTCATTGGGTTATGAGTTACACTAGACGAACTCGCTGGGAACTGCTGGTTGGTATTATACCTATTGTTGGATAGCAGTTCTCCAGTAACTTGAGTACAGCTTAGTCCGTTGACTTGACATTACTATTCGTCTCGGGTGTGTTCCCACTATACTTAGATTACTACCCTACCACAGCTCAATGAGTTGTGCAAACATGTAGTAGTTGGATGCAGTCCCGAAACACTTGGAGGCAATAGGAGATAGAAGGGATTCATCTCTCCCGGTATTGGGAGTTGATATCGCGCTGTGTACGGTTGGCCAATACTAAAAGCTCCCCGACCAGGACAAGTGAGATTTATTGGTAGGTACACCAGTAGTTTCTCAGGTTGTATTGGGCTCTACACCGACATGACTTGTTGCGCTATTAGGGGTCTGACGTTTACCACCTCCTAAGCCTGATATGCGATACTCTTAGACGAGCAGACTGGACTGTACGGAGAATGTCACATATAGGCTCAGTAGGGTTTTTAGACGAGTTATCATGTCGGTCTTCCCTTCGACAGATACCTGAGTAGCCATTACGTACAGCTAGTGCCACTGACGTGCTTGTAGTTAAACTCATTGCCAGCGTATTGTCGGGTCTTTAGAGTCCCACACAGAGGGTTTCTTGGTTCAGGCGAAACGGCGTAGTTTGCGTATAGTTTTATGCATAGGTGTTCGATTGAATACGTGTATTTATACACGTGATTTAATCGGACGGTTTTGTAGTATTATCTGGTTTGAAAGACAGCCAGTTTTGATACTAGTATTATATTGCTCTCTTTTGAGTATTTGTATTTTAACACGAATGCGGTATTTATACGAATACGAGTATTAGTATAAATACGGGTATTTGTGCTTTGATACAAATACATGTATTTCTTTCTAAATATGAATATACGTATTTTTGGTTCAAATACGGTATTCGTATTTTGATAGAAATATGGTATAAGTATTTATACGGATTTAGGTATAATTGTTTATATACATGCATTTATATTTATATATGTGTTTGTGTATGTATACTTAGTGAGGTGGCCATTCTCTACACTCATTTCTTCTACGGTTTACAAGAAGAGTGTGGGCTTGTGATTCACACTTGTGAGTCATAAGCCTAGTCACTCTTCTTGATTACTTTATTTTTTTAAAGTATATGAAAAGATAAGTGTGAGAGTGAAAGTGAGATTGATGTTTATCTTGTGATAGATATTTTCTCTAGTTGCCATTCTCTTTCATCTTCTTCCTCATTTTCTTCTCTAGAATTTTGAGGATTAAAAGAGAGCATCTTGTTTAATAAATTACACCCTTCTAAGAATCTTGTCCTATCAAGACTTGATTTTTAGTTGTTTCAGTCGAAACTATCGCTTGAATCGGTATCCTCGGGTGGATCGTCTTTGACGTGGGAGATCATTTTCGAGAGCTCGTTCTATCAACCCAAAGAGCTTGAGAATTCAACCTTTCAAGACCCGAATGACCGTTTACAAAGGTTGTACACTAACCCAGTAGCTAAAACTTCTAGTTAGTGTTGTTTAGTTTAGTGTTTAGGCTTGTATTATGGGATTTTAGTGTATTGTGCTCTAGATTTCAAAGTTTTTGATTCCGCAAAGCCGTAGTTGTAACAGTAAGGAGCATATATGCACTTACAATAAGCTCAAGACGCGCATCGATCTTCGAATCCCTCCATTTCGTATGTTTAAGAAGTTCTAAGATATTATTAATTATTTTTTTTAATTAGTCGAATGCCATGTTATTAATATTTCGTATCGGATTCTATAATTTCGCGAAGTTGTGTTAGTATTGAACTTTATTTTAGTATCGTATCGTATCGTTCGTATCAAATTTGTGTTATTATATAATTTGTGAGTTGTGAATTGGTTGTGGATTAGATTGAGTTTATATGCGATACAGACGCAATTATTATGGCCTGTATTGTTTGTTTATTGGTTATGATTTAGGTTATTGAATTGAATTTGTGTTGTATTCGTCATGAAGCGCAAAAAACCGCTCACTATTTTTTCTTTGGATACACTCTATTTTGTTGGTTAATATCCGATGAAATAAAGTTATTTCGTCGGCAACAACCAGACGAAATAAAGTGTATGCATGGAAAAAGTTCCAGGAAAAGCCCTTTTATTACGTCAGAAGTAATACGACGGACTAAACTACCCGATGAAATAACTTTTTCGCTCGACGAAATAAATCTATTATGTCGACATTTATTCCGTCGGATGTTTCCAGATGGAATAAATCTATTTCGTCGGATGATACTTTATTCCGTCGGGTGATGCCCGAAGAAATAAAGGGGTATTCCTTGTAGTGGACCCCATATAAGCTACCACCAAAATGTTTGAACCCGTAGCCCTGCATAAGAATACCAAATCCATGACGTGGTTAAAGAGTTCTCATCTGAGTTGGCACGTATAAGCTTACCATATACCTCTTTCACAATGACATGCGAGGAGCCTGTAATTCCCTACCCTACAGTATCTTGGTAAGGCAACGGTAGTGATGTAATTGAACATGCCAAGGCATCACCAAACAACGATTCTAGTACTACATTATTCAACTCACCGTCCACTATTAGACTTGTTACTGTAGAGAAACCATCGAGCAACGGCGCCATTTGATTGAGATGATTTAGCGTTCTTGCGCTTTCTAAAAGATAGATCAAAAATATTTGTAACCGCAATCAAGAACGGCGTCGCTTTGCAGCTAGCCGGTGAGTACGGGTCGGTCCACAGGGATGTTGTGAATTTCCGATTCGCGCTAACGAGTTAATTCCGAAGGGTGTTCGGTTGATTATTAAATCTAAAAACCTAATTAACCTAGAGCAATTATCTAGATCTACTCTTGCTAGGGCTAGGTTTAGGGATGGTTTGGAAATGTAATTAAATCTCACCGCTTTCAATACCCGAATGAAGATCTATGAGGAGTTATGATAATTATCAATAAAGTGAATTAGATCCGTTCGGGAAGGTGTTCCTTCCTCTAGGTTCTTGTCCTTCCTTTAGAGATCCTTACCCTAACCTCCTTGGAAAACATCACACCCGGGCCTTTATACTACGGTATCACCGCTACCTCGAGGGATAGAGTGCCGTAGGGAGCGGTATGTGCATGTATCCATGGAGTCCTATTGTAAATATTTGGTGGGTAAGAAAGGGATGAGAGATCTCATCTCTCAAAATCCTTCCTCAAAAGCTAAACTCTAAACAAGTTCCTAGGGCATGAAATTAAATCTACCTAGGGCAAGGAATTTAAATCTACACTAAGGCAAGAAATTAAATTACTTACAGATGCATCCCTCCAATCATCCATGCAGGGTTGTCAGATCTGAATTTCTGAATGGAGAAGAAACACCGATGCTCTCCAAAAGATTTCTAAATTTTATTCATTAAAGGGAGGCATAAGAAAATACAAGGCTTTGGGTTCTATTTATAGGACATAGAAACCCTAGGTTTACAATTGCTCCGCATGTCTACAATTACAAATATACCCCTAGAAAAATCTTTCCAAAGCCGCCACAAATTATGGTAAAATTTCCTGCGCACTAGGGCTTCAAACAGCCGCGGAACCGCGGCATGGGCGCGCTTGGGCCGCGGTTCCGCGGCCCTTTAGTGAGGTCATCTGATGGGCTTTTCTGTGCTGCTTCAGGTTTCATTGGGATTTTCATTTATTCATTTATTTTTCCATTTGGGCTTCTGTAGTGATTCCAGAACTTCAGTGAACACTTGTACCGATCCTTTAACCGTTTGCCTTGACAATTTGGACCTTGAGTTGCCTTGTTGACTGTGAACTATTCTTCGTTTAGGCTTGGCTATGATCCTCCTATTTGTTGGTCAAAAATCCTTCTTTTGTGTCGTCTTTTGTGTTTTTCACTGTTTTTGCTCCAACAACCTGTAACCTGTAACATGTAGCAGACATGGGTCAAA
This sequence comes from Agapanthus africanus, assembly GCA_030015575.1. Taxonomy (NCBI): domain Eukaryota; kingdom Viridiplantae; phylum Streptophyta; class Magnoliopsida; order Asparagales; family Amaryllidaceae; genus Agapanthus; species Agapanthus africanus. The sequence goes on from JASDDO010000010.1 coordinate 343,931,257, forward strand.
AGCACCTGTTTTTATTCTTAAATGCATAAGAATGGGGAATACAAAATGCAATATTATGTTATAAAAAAATACCCCCAAACTTATCTTTTGCTCGCCCTCGAGCAAACTTTTTATTTATTCACTAAAATCCTAACCACACTTTCGCAGGGAAACGCGATTGCACTGAGCACGTGCAACAAGCCGTTAAACCTCTAGGTGTCCCTAGTAGGAGGAGTGTTGTCTCCTGAGGGTTTTCAGCGGATTACACCCACAAAATCCTATCAACTCGGCCCATTGACTTGTATTTTTCAATTAGGTTTTCTAACAAGGAATTCTATTATCTTTTGACTCACAAATTATCCACCCACATTCTTTACACTTCCTCATTATTTAACTTAAGATTATATATATCCTGTAGAATTACCTAGCTTTCGGCATTTCTTAAGTTTTCCTTCTAGAGTTCCATCTCCACTTAGGAATTTCTATCAACTCTATTAAAGATACAAGTTCTATTTTTCATTCCTCTCTCTTATCTAAATTCCAATCACATATCCCTACGTGTGTGTATAGATTACCCCTACACTTGGAAATTCAAATCAAGCAATCATACTCTCGTCCATTGTCCAAAGCACTTATTAATTAGTGAATTTTTAAATGAAATTTGCTTACACATCCTTCATGCGACTGTTAATACTTCTTGAGGTACCAACAACCGATTACAAGATGCGTTAGCACTTTAAAGAGTACTTCCTAGTTTTGCAACACCCAAGGCTTTAGCAGTGACTCCCAAACCAGTTGGTCTAAGGCACTAGGTGATGAAGCACCCTCGCTAAATATTTTTCTATTTTTGCAGCCTCAAGTAATTACAAAAACCAGTGTTCATTTTTTTTTTTATTCACACTTGTATTTTTTTTTTCATTTTCTTCGTACTAAGGACTTTAGACAAGAGCATTTCAAGGTCTCTTCTACTATTCCAAGTTTCAAGGTGCGTGATAGTGCAAATTGTAGGGTATACGTTTTCAGAATCTAGACTTAAGCTAGGAACTATTTTTCAAACTTATACTTTAATAAGAACATCAATACTCTTCCCTTGTTTCGACTTAGCCCAAGAAGTGAACTCAAAATTTGCCTATTTCTAAATAAACTACAAGGCATATACTTTCTACCGCTAAACTTTAAGGAATGTTATTTTTAGGGTTTTTAACTTACTAAGTCTAAGATCTAGTTGTTCCTACCCAGTTAACCTATTTGTCAAACTCAAGTCAATTATAGCCAAAATTGAATACAATAATTTTTATAATTTTTGAAATTTTTTAATTTTTTATGGGTTTTCAAATAAGTATGCAAATGCAAAAAATATGTACAAATGAATGCGAAGGAAGAAGACGTACCGAGTGTACCCCCAAACTTGAACTTGACAGTGTCCTCACTGTCATGCTAAACCAAGAGGGTAAAAATACCGGCACTCCCCTGTTTATTTATTTACATTTTTTTTATATTTTTAATGTTTTGAAATTTTTTTATATTTTTTATAGAAAAAGAAAACAAAAATATATACATATATACAAAGATTCCCCCAAACTTAAGCTTGGCCTTGCACAAGCCAAAAGTTAGCACCAACCATTCAAAAATCTTATCGTGGAAATGGTATAGTTGATGCAAGAAAATGAGAAGCACGCGAGACCGTGTGGAAAGAATGGTAGAATATGGTCTCGATGGGGGAGAAGAATGGCGAAAAGAAGAAGGAAGTGGAGTACGATCTTGAGGGTGTAAATTGAGTGAATAAATTAGCGCAATATGTGATGACCGATATGTTATAAGCGATTGCGCTAACCTATCCACCCGTCGGGAAATGGGGTCAAATCCCTCAAGATTCGCAAGAAAACATGGGTACGCCGAACTTGATATAGGAGATGAAAGCGTAACGGTCATTTGTTCGGGCGGAACAAGGGGAAAGACGAAAGGGAGTGATTGAGGGATAGTATCTTTCTCACCGTAGTAAACTGTTTCGAACTTGAAAGATTCCATTAATGGTTCGAAACTACTATAATCAACCGAGTCTGATGGCTCATCTGAAAATGTAAAGGACTCAAACTCGGGCAGTGAGTCATCAACATCGTCCGAAAAAGTGAAACACTCGTAGGTGTCATCGTCTGTGAGAATTGTGTCAGATTCAAAGGAAAAGGTTTCAAGCTCACAGTCTTCAAGCGGGGTCGGAACGATGGGAAGGAGGGAGGGTGATATAACAGTCAAAGGTTCAGGAGGATGAATTGGAAAATCAGACACATCAAACAAAAATGATTCAACCTCAATATTATCCTCAAGACTCTCCTCAATACTATCCTCAATATTCAACTCATCCATGCCATTATCATCAAAATCTAGACGCATATGAGATTCGGGAGAAACATTTAATAACTCGGGATGATGATTTGAACATAAAATCTCAAGTAAATCGACAGGTTCATCATCCAAAATATTCCCGGCGTCTATATCCTCAATCAAGTGAAAATCAATTTATTTAGACACCTCATCAAAAGCATGTATATCTATCGATTTAGGTTCTAGAGTGGAGGTGTAAAGATCGAAAGGATTCGGTGCGGTTTCACTCGAAAGGGGTTCCTCACAATCTGGCAAATCAAACACTACAAATTCGCTCAACTCATCTTTATTTTCAACAGGGGAACTATTTAGGGCAATCGATGGAAAAGGGTAGGTTTGATTTGAAAATCCTCTCTCATTCTCACTCTATCCAACTGCCGCCTCATACATTGAAAAATTTGGAGCTAGCGGGACACTAGCTACCGGTTCACTAGGTTGCATAAGGGCGGCCATGGACGCTTCCACATTCCTCATCATTTTATTTGATGCAGCAATATATGCCTCCAACGACTCTTCCAAACTAGACTTAGGTGGTGAGGGGGTTTCAGTAAAAGATTCAAAATTGGTTGGATATGTGAAACTCCCTAATGGCTGTGTCGAAACAGTGTCTAGTGAAGGTGGGAAGGTTGGGTATGACTGGTAGGAAGTGGGTGGTTAGGCAAGGGTAGGGTCAACATATGGATAAAAAGGTGAATAGTCGTGTTGATCCCTAGAACTGGATGAGTGGAGAGGGGTGAAAGATCGACTGCGAGATTGAGCAATATGCTCAGCAATGGACATCGGCCTAGGAGTTACAGCATGACTTGGAAAAGTGGTGTCAACATATGTAGGTGGTAAAGGTTGACTAGGTTGACACAAAGTGGGTTGAAAAGTCAAATTGTTTCTCCTAGACTCCTCTATGTGATCTTTCAAAGATTTTTTAGGCATGGAAGGATCGTCTTTAAATTGACCGAACACATTGACATATGACGCAAAATTAGGTTCGGGATACCAAAGTTCGGCTAATGATTTATTGTGTGGGGTACCCATGTTAGAAGAAGAAAGGTGACAAGAAGGAAGGTTGGGTGGTGCAAGGATTTATTTGGGGCTAAAAAATTTTGCAAGCTCTATAAAATATTTGTCCTTGTTATTTTCATTTTTTTTATTTGGAAAATTTTTTGTTGCAAAAAGATTTTAGAGAAAAGATATGCAACAGCAAAATATTTTATAGAAAAGATATGCAACAGCAAAATATTACTTGCAATTGGTTATTATTTTAAGCATATCACAAGAATCTTTATTTGGAAAGAATTGTTGCAAAAAGATATTCGAGAAAAGATATGCAACAACAAAATATTTCTTGCAATCAATTTAGTTCAAGCGGGGCCCAAAAATCCTGCACAAGATTGTTATTTTGGAGAGGAATATATTTTTAAAGCGCATGGAATCTTGCAGGAATTTCCAGAAAAGATATATGGGGATTTGCAGAGGGGAGAATTAGAAATCAAACCGAGCAAATTTCGCGCAGAGAGGAGGCTAAACCGCCGCGGTTTCGCGATCTGGGGCGCACTTTTGCCGCGGTTTCACGGTCTGGTGACGGGATCAGCTCCTGAAAAAAATTGTACGGCTCTCTGGTGGTACTCTCCCTCTGTTCTGATGTACCCTTTTCTGATTTGCCTTCTGGAAATTTCCAGATCCGTCTTTGTATATCCTGCAAAAATTCAACCACAAAGTATCCCTTCCAAAAATAACAAATGATATATATTTTTATATTTTTTTGATTTTTTTCAGATTTTTATGATTTTTTAAATTTTATGATTAACCCGAAATTGCGAAAAGAAAATTCTACGCCATCCCCGGCAACGGCGCCATTTGATTGAGATGATTTAGCGTGCTTGCGCTTTCTAAAAGATAGATCAAAAATATTTGTAACCGCAATCAAGAACGGCGTCGCTTTGCAGCTAGCCGGTGAGTACGGGTCGGTCCACAGGGATATTGTGAATTTCCGATTCGCGCTAACGAGTTAATTCCGAAAGGTGTTCGGTTGATTATTAAATCTAAAAACCTAATTAACCTAGGGCAATTATCTAGATCTACTCTTGCTAGGGCTAGGTTTAGGGATGGTTTGGAAATGTAATTAAATCTCACCGCTTTCAATACCCGAATGAAGATCTATGAGGAGTTATGATAATTATCAATAAAGTGGATTAGATCCGTTCGGGAAGGTGTTCCTTCCTCTAGGTTCTTGTCCTTCCTTTAGAGATCCTTACCCTAACCTCTATGGAAAACATCACACCCGGGCCTTTATACTACGGTATCACCGCTACCTCGAGGGATAGAGTGCCGTAGGGAGCGGTATGTGCATGTATCCATGGAGTCCTATTGTAAATATTTGGTGGGTAAGAAAGGGATGAAAGATCTCATCTCTCAAAATCCTTCCTCAAAAGCTAAACTCTAAACAAGTTCCTAGGGCATGAAATTAAATCTACCTAGGGCAAGGAATTTAAATCTACACTAAGGCAAGAAATTAAATTACTTACAGATGCATCCCTCCAATCATCCATGCAGGGTTGTCAGATCTGAATTTCTGAATGGAGAAGAAACACCGATGCTCTCCAAAAGATTTCTAAATTTTATTCATTAAAGGGAGGCATAAGAAAATACAAGGCTTTGGGTTCTATTTATAGGACATAGAAACCCTAGGTTTACAATTGCTCCGCATGTCTACAATTACAAATATACCCCTAGAAAAATCTTTCCAAAGCCGCCACAAATTATGGTAAAATTTCCTGCGCACTAGGGCTTCAAACAGCCGCGGAACCGCGGCATGGGCGCGCTTGGGCCGCGGTTCCGCGGCCCTTTAGTGAGGTCATCTGATGGGCTTTTCTGTGCTGCTTCAGGTTTCATTGGGATTTTCATTTATTCATTTATTTTTCCATTTGGGCTTCTGTAGTGATTCCAAAACTTCAGTGAACACTTGTACCGATCCTTTAACCGTTTGCCTTAACAATTTGGACCTTGAGTTGCCTTGTTGACTGTGAACTATTCTTCGTTTAGGCTTGGCTAAGATCCTCCTATTTGTTGGTCAAAAATCCTTCTTTTGTGTCGTCTTTTGTGTTTTTCACTGTTTTTGCTCCAACAACCTGTAACCTGTAACATGTAGCAGACATGGGTCAAAAGTACCTGTTTTTATTCTTAAATGCATAAGAATGGGGAATACAAAATGCAATATTATGTTATAAACAGGCAACAGTAGTGATGTAATAGAACATGCCAAGGCATCACCAAACAACGATTCTAGTACTACATTATTCAACTCACCGTCCACTATTAGACTTGTTACTGTAGAGAAACCTTCGAGCAATTCAGATGCGATGAATGCTAGTTATTTGCTCATAGGCACCAGACCAATCCATGGATCATCCACAATTTTCGTGCCTGTGCCATTACCAATAACATGCCTCATATTATTGCAGATAAGTTTTCCCGCTCGACAAATAGCATGCCAAATTTTTGTACAACCACGTATGATCGACGCATTTGGCTAACATCTGATAATACCATATTTAGCCCGAACACACACTACTACAATAAGGGGTTGCCCCTACGGATAAATCCGTAGGGGCAAAAAAATACCCCGTAGATGCAAAGGCCGCAGGTGGAAGTCTTCGTCTTGAACATGTCCCTACGGAGTAATAATTGCCCCTGCGCCTTAATCCGTAGGGACACTTATCCCTACATAGTAATCCGTAGGGCCTGATAAATATTTTAATTTATTGGTTTATAAAATAAAATAATTGCCCCTACGGATGTATCCGTAAGGCCTAATTGGTGCCCCTACGAATACATCCGTAGGTCCAGATAAATGTCTCTATGGATTAATTTGTAGGGGCAACTTTTACTGGGTCCATAGGGACAAAATATCAGGTATCCTGATATTTTGCCCCTACGGCTAACTGTGTAGGGGAAAACATTGGACCCACGGATTAATCTGTGGATGCAACATATGGCCCTACGGATTAATCCATAGGGACAAAATATCAACTTTTTTTAAAAAAGGGCTTCCTGTTTTTTCCCTGCCCTGTGCACAATAATATATACATCATATAACCAAATAAAGAAATATTCATAATCAAAATCTCACACATAATATATAAAAGAAATAAACAAACAGAATACAATATCAAACTAAATCATCGTGAACAAGCAAACAACTACCAATATCGTCCAAAATTTATACAATATATATCAGATAAGTACATACATCCTCAAAAATATAAATAAAGCTACCCTAGCTCGGTCCAGCTCCTCCACCTCTGATAATCGTCGTAATCTGGCGCATCTTCTCCTCGGTGCAGCCCTGAGTCGTCAAAAAATCGACTAATGAAGGAGCAGACTGTGCGAGAGTCTGAGCGGGCTGTGGAGCTGCAGGAGTGGTCTGCGCAACTGCAGCCGAGGTAGTGGCATGTGGAGCCGTAGCTGAAGTAACCTGTCGCACCTATTAAATTTTGTGTGTAATAAACGAGTAAGAACGGTAAGTTAGATTTTAGTCGAGTTCGTATCATTATCAGGTTATTGCGAGACCCCAATCTAAGAATACTTAAGGACTTAGGCCTCGTTTGGGTATCTAGTTTGGAAAGCGGTAGTTTATTTTAATTAGCTAGTTTTATGTAAGTATGATTAATCAAAGCTAAGTCTACAACCAAATAAGCTCAGGTTACTAATATTGCATATGTTACTATCTATAATGTAATATAATATTTTACTATTAAGTAGTATACGTACCATCTCCTTCAACTCCTCGACGGTGGTCTTCAAGGCGGCAATATCATGCTCTAGACGTCGCTCATGGGGGTAGGGGAAGTAACCGCCGAAGTGGAGTCCAACCTCATATGGGCCCTACTAGGACACAGTCTCCGGCCTCTCTCCCAACCTCCATGGTGCCCTCCGTGTGCAGCGTCTATGACTGGGGTCAGCAGCATCGGATCGGTATGTCCAGTAAAATCGATCCCCGATGCTTCCGCCAGCTTCACCACCGGCTCCTACACCCACATTAACCATTAAAATATAAGCATATCATTTAAATTTGAACTTTTCAAGACAAAAATTTCAAACCTGTTAGAATAAATATTAACACTTACACAATATTCCTAGGTAGCGGTGTCGGAGAATCGAAGCTCGCCCATGGCGCGATCTGTCGAGGTGCCGTGGACGGCAAGATACGCGGTCAGCACGCTCGGTGTACCACCCTGCGCCAGGGTCTGAGCTCTCTGCAATTCGCAAAATATTTACATATATTATAAAATAACTCTTAATATTATATTGTATCAGAGTAGATCTATTGTAATTTATCGATACCTCCATGGCACGAGTAATTTTCCTTGAGCCACCTGTATAAGTGGGGCGACCCCTCTTCGCTGACTTCCTATTCTCTTTATTTTGATCGGCTTGTTTCTGCAAAACACATTCAGATTTAGTTTTCTAATTAAGCAATACAAAAAAATAAATTATATACTAAACAATGAATTACATTTAAATTACAAACATGTTTGCGCTGAGAGTCGAAATATTGATACAAGAGAGGCCATATATCTACGTCGACTCTCGGAAAGGCCGAAGTATATAGGAGAGCTGCTCTCTCTGCCTCGGGAGTCACCATCCAAAGGGAATAGCAGTCGATTTTTAGCTCGTTTCTATTGTATCGGACCTTTGATTGCATGTTCTTCATCAGGCCATGGTACAAAACGTGAAGATCGAGCACTCTCTCAGGGTGATTAGGGTCGAGTACAGGCTGAAAGTCGTAATCTAACTGCAAATACAAAAAAAACAATGTATTTAAATTGTGGGTGTTAAATAATAATAAATATATGTCACGACCCGTAATTTAGCACGTGACCGGCACTTAAATTTAGTACGTGACCGGCACTTAATTTATAAAACGATCTTCCATATCAATGGTTGTGAGGGTGCTATACGCCATCCGCCCGACTTTCCCCGTAGATATAAATCTACTCACCTGCTAAATTCCTCGCTTAGCCGAAGTCGATGTGCTTCGTCATCTCGGAAGTCCACGCGAAGGTATCTACAATCAATACACAATCGCAATACTATTAAAATCAATATCCAAAAAACCGATACGGTACACGAATTGCTTATAGGTTAGAACCTATACTTTACGCATGCAAAAATAGCCAAACAACCCTCATTGTTGACGTAAAAACGTCCAACGACCAATTCAATTCCAAATATCAAAACCATTGTTCATCACAGAAAACTGCAGTTTAATACCCTCATTCATGATCTATTTTGTTATTTATCGGTACTTTTAACCAGTGTCTGCTCAGTAATTACGGATTACAGGTGTTCGTGATAAAATACTGGAAACACATTCAAAATCACGGATATAGTGTTTGGGAGACGACACTGCAATCAGAGCAAAGAACCAACCGATATCCAAAGAGCTCTTTTGCAATAAACAAGCATGCACACAATTTTTGGTCCAACACATACAAGTGTGCACATGACTCTTTGATGGCTTGGACCATGGTGGGGCTGCCTTGGCACACACAAATGATGAATTGTGCAACTAGTGGGCACATGTGAGTGTGATGGGTAATAAATGCAAAAAGTTATGATGTGAGTTAAAGGTTTGATTTCCCTCCAAAACTACTGGGTACAATACAAGCTTCTACAAAGAAAACAAACAGCACCAGGATGATATTGGAGTTGACAAGTGACCACCACATCAATACGAGCATCATATCTCGGATTTAGACCGGCCACACTCTCAAGGAATCCGAGCTCGCCGGCCCCCCTTGCCCCATTTGTCCCCATCTTTTCTCTATCCCTCCCTTGTAGTCACATCACCTGATTTTAATTACTTGTTTAATCTTTTTTGGTGCCTATAAAATCCAGATCAGTGAGCAAGGGAAGGGCTCTCTCTCTCATACTCTCTCATATATAGTTTTGTTCTTGTTTACTTTTGGTTTAGGCTTGAGAGTGAGTGGGCTATCACTTGGTTTTTTCTTCTTCTTCTCTCTTGAAGCTTTCCATTGAGGGCTTCATTATGGAGGTTGAATAAGTTACCAATATCTTGTACCACTTCTTAAAGTGTTAATAACATTGCTGTTTCTTTTATTTCTTGTTCTTTTTCTTATTTTCTTTTCTTTTTATTATGCTTAACTAATATCTTTGGTTGTAGTAATGGTAAGGAAGTGAGATGAAAGGCTTTGCCTTCTCCTCCTCTTTTTAATGTTTAATGTGCTTTAATATGATTATAAACTTAGTATTGTAACTTGGATGGATTGATATGGTATGTTGATTTCATGGTTAGTTTGTTACCTCATCACATACCATATTTTCCCCACAAACCCCACCTTGCAAGCCTAAGGTTAGAATCAATTTGGTGTTAAGTTTGCTAAGTTTGGATGTGGTATTTTGTGATTAAGCGACTTGACAAATATCTTGGTTTCATATACCATATACCATCACAAACACTTAACACACTTAACACTGAAATCATTTGCTCTCACTCACTACTTTGTCTTTTTGATGTTGTGGTATGCTTGCTAACCCTTGTGTTTACTGTTGATACCCTAAGCTTGGACATACAAATGGTAAGTGAACAAAAAGACTTGTTTCGTGTTTTGCGGAGAATATCGGAATTTGATGATTTGTACTCCGCAACTGCCTTGACAAGTCATGCTTCATGCCGGGATCGACGTAAGGACGGACAACTCATGAACAAGGGAGCGTCGAAGGAATCGTCGTGATTCGACCTTCCGAGCCAAAACCACAACCGCTTCCTTCTTTGCTTACTTTTCTTTGTTTTCGTATTCGTTCATTTTTGTGACAGAACTAAACCATTCGTTATTTATTGAATCTTAAAAAACAAAACCTAATACACAATTCCCTGCAGATCGACCCGTATCTGCCAGCTTGCTACAACGCGCCGTGCTCTTACTGTTTATAAATTTCAAAACGAGAACGATCTCGCGTGCGCATTCCATTTCTTTAAAATCATATTCGTTTCCAAAACATACGCGTTTGCGCGCGCGGGTGAATTCCCAACAAGTTTTTGGCGCCGTTGCCGGGGAATTTGTAGTCATTGAGTATTTTTATTTCTGGTTCTTACTAACAAAACTAATTTTTAACTCAATTTTTTCAAAACTAACAATACGAAATTTTTCTAATTTATTCTCTGTCCTTCAGACCTGCTAACACCCTAATATTTATTTTAAAAATCAAGTTATACCATAAGAGCACTTAGCTAGTCTAGAGAACTCACACAAAATGCGAGCACAAACCAACTTTATTTGGCCGGCGACATTAATGAAAAATCCGAGCTCGCCGGGTTAAGTATGGGGGTTTTGATTTTTTTCTTTTTGTGTGATCTCCAGTGTGTTGTCAGTACTCTAGTGGTATTGCTTGATTTTTATAATTTTGAGTGTGCAAGAATTGGGGCATATATATCGATTTTTGACACTAAATATCGTATTTTCCGACATTTCAGGTTTTTCACGGAATTACGACCAGCGATCGTGCGCAGCGAGGCTCAAACTCAATTTCAAAACGTTAGTGAGGTATAGTGCCAAAGATCCGGGTAGTTTGACCCGCGCAAGCGAACAATCAAAGACTCGGATCACTTCAAAGGTGTTTTCTTAACCAAATCACATCGGTACGTATTTCCTAACACATTCCTCTTGAATCCGACGCATTCCACTATTTTATCTTCTGCAGTATTCTTCGCACAAGCTTGCCACCAATTGAACAGAGAACTAACCGTATTTTTTTGCAGCGCTTAAATTTAAACGAAAAAGAATTGCTTAAATTGCTTGATGTCTTGAATTCTTTTATTGATTGCGCATTTGCATCTTAATACGGATATAAGGGCACGACCAAACAAGATACGATAAAGGATTTTATCACCTTTTTCCGTAACCCACAAATCACAAAACTATATTCTTGCATACCCACAGTAATTTAAAATCAATTAGAACTCTGACTTTAAGGACTTCACGCTCATTAGGAGAAGTTAACTGTATTTAGAACATCGCTTAACGGTATATCGTTCACGGGGTGTCTAGGCAAGTGTTCAAGAGAAAGGGTTATCTAATTAAGGAATTTCGCGAAAGCGTTAGAAAACCTCCCCTTATCTCTTGCACTTACCTGGCTTCATGATCCGTATATCTTGAGCCCGTTTCTCGACACAGTTTTACTTCGACAATCAGGTTCTTGAGCAGGTCTAGTTGACATAGCATAACATAAACTGCTATGGGTGTGATATTCTTTGTTTTTGTGATATTTGTGAAGATACACGATTTATTTCAATTTTTCACAATTCTTATTATTTTGTTTATACTCAGTCCCAATTCGTTTGTTCAAATTGCCATGATTCATCCCACATTCATGAAAATTGTCTTTTCTTAGGGGGTGACCAACCGTCCCAGAATTTTGATAATGGTCATCCACCTAACACTCTTGAACTCAGTCCCACTTCAACCATAGACCAAATGATTGAAAATTTAGAGAAAGAGGTCGACAGATTGACTGCTTTAGCATCACCACCATCACAACCCCTTTAACCCGAAACAATTAAACCATCATTAGGGAATGATAGTGAGATGGATGCTAAGTTGACCGCTTTAGAAAAGGGTATTGAAGTGATGATTAAGGTCGAGAATCAAACAGCTGCTACGCTAGCCCTGTGTATACAGCAGTCTGAGCAATTATTTCATGCTCAAGCTCAATGTTTGGTAAGAATAGAAGAACAAGCGAAACATTTAGCTGTAGGGATTCTAAGGAGTGAACACGATCAATTGGAACCCAATAGTGTTAATGTCTGTCATCTAGGAAGTCACCCGAGTGAGATAAACGATCAATTGAATTTTGATGATTTCATAGATGACGATGCAATTGAATTGACTAAGTGTTATCAGGACACACAAGAAAAACCTCCGACTGATTTTTGCATTCCAATTTTAGAGGAGGAATCTTGTGATTTTGACGGGTATGGTTTGGATAGATTGTTAGAAGAAATCAATGATCAGGAACCCACAATCTTTGTATCATCTAATGATATTGTTTCGGAAGAAACGTTATTGTGGAAACCTACTTTTTTGGATGAAATATACCTACCCATTTGTGAATGTGATGAGGAAGAAATGGTATTGGGAGAATTAGAAAACCATAGTGATAAGAATAGGATTGTGGAAAATCAGAGGGAGGAAGACAGCATTGAAAAATATTCTTTCATATCGAGTTTTGAGGAAATTTTTGCGGATGAACTTGATATTCTTGGTGAGTTTGAGTCAGGATCAATTTGGGAACATCCTAAGAACCTTTCTTTTGCTGAACTTTTTGCGGATGAACTCCAGTTTTTACACGAACTTGACTTTGGAACTCAACACGCGCTTTTTGAACATTCAATTCATCCAAGAAACAATTCTTTGACATCTTCAAAACTTCATTTTCACTTTCAACGTCTTCTTATCCCTACTTTTACACGCCCATGCCTTTCACTAACATCTAACATATACCTTTTCTTTTTCTTTTTCTTTTTTGTATACATTTTCTTTTACCAGCCATTGCACTATACAGACAAAATCTTTAAATGGCTGGTATTAATTTCTGGACCAACCCAATCTTTTAACATGTATATTTTGTAATTAGTCTTAGGTTTTTTCTTTTTCTTTTTTGAATAAAATTCTTACCCTGATATCTAAGTCTAGCTACCAGTGACGGGGGCAACGATGAGGACATCGTAAAACTTAGGTTTGGGGGTGAGCACTGGTTTATTTTGCTGCATCATGTGTATATTGTATATTCTGCATTGCATACGTATTAAAAAAACCCATAAAAATTGAAAAAAAATCCCAAAAATATAAAAACTTTGTCATGTTAGCTAGCGGGGGAACTTAGACTCGAAATTTGACGGTTCGGTTAATAAGTTAGAAATAATTAAATCCTTTTTGTGAGACTGACGACCCGAAAAATAACCCTCCTTTATGTTTAACCATAGCTAATATACATCTTTTATAACACTTTACACATGTCGTATGTTTTTGAGAATTTGATAAAAGTCTGACATGTCTGTAAACTCTTAAATTGATAAACATCTTTTGTAACAACACCAAATTTCCAATACAAGTTTTTACAAAAAAAATTTCAAAAAATCCATAAAGGGGTATTTTAGCCTGAGCACAAGTTATAAGTAATTATTTTGCTTTTTAATTATAAGTTAAAAGAATGTAACAACTCCATTTTTAGTGTACAAAAATTTGCCTTAAAATTAATGTATACTTGGGATATTTACATTTGCTGTTATTACTTTAAATAATTAATTAGCTCCATAATTACAAATAGGAGCTTGTAGCTCATTGGTAATACATTGCACTGCTGAACCAAGCCACCAGAGTTCAAATCCCATACCCCACATTATTTTTAATATTGATTTTTTTTAAAACCTTTAGAATACCAAGAGTTTACACGTGCATATCTCACAAAAACCCCACTACACCCAAAGACGTAACATTTCCAGGAGTTAGATGAACCGTCGGGGGGATCCCGGCCGCCTGACTCGGCTGGGAATCGGCCAAATCGGCCTTGACTCGGTCTTACTCAGGCCCCAGACCGAGTCACGGCCGAGTCGGCCGATTCCGGCGACGGCCCCAACATGAAAATTGTGTCTTTTCATATTCCCTATGCACCTGCAAAATTTCAGCCTCAGACCACATCCATAGCTCTTTTAAAACCCCAATTACTCCACTTTTAATACATTTTTATACATTTTATCACATTTTTCATTTTAACCTTTCATCTACCCTAACCCTAGCCTACCCTATAAATACACCCCCTACCCTTTACCCTCTCACACCAAAATCCTAAGCCCACTCTCTCAAAAATTTTCCAAGAGTCGTGTACTTTGAAAACAAGCTCGAGGCGAAGCTCCGACGAAATTCCGGCGGAACTTCCAGCGAATGTTTTGGGAACTACCGGCGACAAAGCAATATATCGTCAATCACTCTAGTTCCCTCTCACTCCCTTATTTAATCTAAAACCCGTAAGTCCCTTTCTATCTCTCTTTTCCATTCTCAAAATACGAAATTACAAAACCCGACGGAATCGGAACAAATCCGATTTCCGATTCGGTGTTCTATGAAATTCCACTTCTCACTAATACAATCATACTTAAACATCCTTATATTGACTATTAAACACTAATCAAACAATTTGAACAGGTTTTATCACATGAAATGATAGCTATTTCAAATTATCGTATTTTTCACTTAAATACCACATTGTTTCAATCCTTCACTTAACCCTATCAAACTTGCTATACATTTAAAGTAGATCACGAGGTAACGACCTACCTCCTTACACACTCATATGCAACACCCCCGAGAACCTAGAATACGAGAAAACAAAAAATTTCATTTAAATACCATATACTTAATAAAACCATTTCTAAAAGATTTAGTTTTGATACACTTTTTAAAGAAGTACCACTTATTATGAAAATACGATAAGTTGTGGACATCGGTCGTTTATCTAAACCTGACTTTGTGGCATCTAGGCTAGGCAAGTGAGAAAGGTAACTTTAAAAGGCCCGACTCACGGTGATTCGTGAGCGGATCCCTCCTTTCCTCAACTGTACTTACCTAGCCACAATTGGCGGTGAAGAGGCGATTTGAGGCATCTCATAACTTGTCGTCTGGACCAGTTAGGAATAGACTAGTTGACTTAGGAGAATATAGAACATACAATACGGAAAATATACACCTTTACAAATAAATACCATTTACTTCATAAAACCGTTTTCTAAAGGATTTAGTATTTTACAATTTTTGAAAAGCGTCGCTACAACCCATTTTGGGGAACCCGTTCGGGATGGTGTGGTTTATCGCATACTCTCGGGCTTAGTAGTGCGAGATTCAGACCTCCGCAAGGAGCATTCGGTCTCGAAAGATTTAAAATACGACATCTTAAGAAAATGAGATTTTCTAGAATATAAAATATTTATTAAAATTATTTTTGTATAAATATATGTATATTTATCATTAAAATATCTATTTTGTTATGATATAAATATTCCACTTTTTTTAAAAAATCACAAGAATCAATTTTACACTAAAATACCATAAATTCCACATAAATCAATATTACAAATAAAACACCTTTATTTCTGAAACTAGGATATTTTCACTAGAAATATCACAATATAAAATCCACTTTCATTAGAACTCTAAAAACGAATATCGAATACTTGAGGTGTATTTTGAAAAGTATATAAAAAGTATTTTTACATAAAATCCCCTCAAGTTTTATAAATTACCCTATGGACCCTAGCAATTATAGGTTTAAGAAATAATCAAGACTTCGATTTGCATTTCTAATTGTCTGACTCGGGTTTGAGTCTGATTAATCTGACTTGAATATGATTCAAGTCAATCTACAATCTGCAATCTTCAACATGAATCCACAAGTCCAATTATCAACCTATTCCACTTGACCGAACCGAACCATGGATATACATTCCACTTACATGGTTCTCCAGTTATTCCATTTACAAGATTCTACGGTTACATCTGTTTACTGATATCATGGTTTCGGTCAGTCTTTCAATTATACACTCAATTCAATTTACATTACAAAACAATACAAATAAAACACTACGGGGTTTAAGTGGTGGATTGGTACGGAAGGAGTTAAAAGTGGCACAAGGCGGTAAGATTAAGACACCTAACCTATATTCCGTTGTTGTTGTACCATGGCTTAACGGTTCCTTGTACATTCCGTTTGCCCTGGTCTCTAGCATATAGAGACCCCTCTCGTATATACTGGCATCCTTCTGTACCAAGATACAAACAACAGCGTTAACACGACATTACTACAAGATAATACAACTTTAAAAGATACTTTCTTATTCTGTCTATTATACTTTCCTCTTATCTTTGGGACTTACCGAGCGACCTGTTCGCTGACGACATTCTATTCTTTCTTCTTTGAATGTCGTCAGGTGGTTTGGACCCGGCAGAGATCGAGCCATCTACAGAAGACTTGGAGCAGTTTGCTGAAGAACCAGAGCTCTAGTTTCATTATACATTTTCCATTCAGTACTTTTCATTTCCTGTTATGCCATTGTTTAGGCATCATTTTATTTCAGTTGTATTTCATTTTCATGTATTGTACAAAAGAATGTTAATAAATAAAAGTTGTTGTTTCTATTATATCTTGTCTCTTGTGTATTTATTTTTATATTGCTTAGATACGCTTAGCGTATGTAATTTTAAGTATATACGTAGCGGACCAGTCCCGTCCCCTTCGCCGTATACCGGGAAGCGGGGCGTGACAGGTTTTGTTGGTGGCCCATGCAGTTCTTGGAGCAGGGGCTTGGATGGCTGGGCGTTGTGGGTAAGTGTTTGTTGGCCTGGGTGCAGCAACTGGGTTTTCCCTTTGGGGACAAGACCCAATATCATGAGTAGCTGAGCCGCAGATTAAGCAAAGACGGTTGGCTCGCGGGCAGTCTTTCATCATATGTCCGGCTCTTTTGCAGTAGGTACAAAAGGCTGGGCTGGAATGATGGTTCGGTACCCACGGCGACAGACTTTCACATTAGCAGCCGTACAAGCCGAGACTGTAGGTCAAGGTAACATCGGTAAGCCTTTTTCACATTTTTAAAACTCTTGCACCACTTTGTTATTTTTTCACACACTGTCAATACTTCAGTCACTAAACTTTCTTGAATCTGTTACACTTTCCTTTTTCAAATTTCGAGGACGAAATTTTAATAAGGAGGGTAGAATGTAACAACCCCAAATTTCGAATACAAGTTTTTACAAAAAAAATTCAAAAAATCCATAAAGGGGTATTTTAGCCTGAGCACAAGTTATAAGTAATTATTTTGCTTTTTATTTACAAATTAAAAGAATGTAACAACTCCATTTTTAGTGTACAAAAATTTTCTTTAAAATTAATGTATACCTGGGGTATTTACATTTACTGTTATTATTTTAAATAATTAATTAGCTCAATAATTACAAGAAGGAGCTTGCAGCTCATTGGTAATACTTTGCACTGCTGAACCAAGCCACCAAAGTTCAAATCTCATACCCCGCATTATTTTTAATACTGATTTTTTTTAAAACCTTTAGAATACCAAGAGTTTACAAGTGCATATCTCACAAAAACCTCACTATACCCAAAGATGTAACATTTCTAGGAGTTAGATGAACCGTTGGGGGAGATCCCGGCCGCCTGACTCGGCCGGGAATCGGCCAAATCGGCCTTGACTCAGTCTGACTCCGTCCCCAGACCGAGTCACGGCCGAGTCGGCCGATTCCGGCGACGGCCCAAACATGAAAGTTGTGTCTTTTCATATTCTCTATGCACCTGCAAAATTTCAGTCTCAGATCACTTCCAGAGCTTCTTTAA
Organism: Agapanthus africanus; assembly: GCA_030015575.1. Taxonomy (NCBI): domain Eukaryota; kingdom Viridiplantae; phylum Streptophyta; class Magnoliopsida; order Asparagales; family Amaryllidaceae; genus Agapanthus; species Agapanthus africanus. The sequence continues at coordinate 343,949,029 of JASDDO010000010.1, forward strand.
AGCCCCAATTACTCCACTTTTAATACATTTTTATAGATTTTATCACATTTTTTCATTTTAACCTTCATCTACCCCAACCCTAGCCTACCCTATAAATACACCCCCTACTCTCTACCCTATCACCCCAAAATCCTGAGCCCTCTCTCAAAAATTTTCCAAGAGTCGTGTACTTTGAAAACAAGCTCGAGGTGAAGTTCTGACGAAATTCCGGCGGAACTTCCGGCGAACGTTTTGGGAACTACTGGCGACGAAGCAATACATCGACAATCACTCTAGTTCCCTCTCACTCCCTTGTTTAATCAAAAACCCGTAAGTCCCTTTCTATCTCTCTTTTCCATTCTCAAAATACGAAATTACAAAACCCGACGGAATCGGAACAAATCCGATTTCCGATTCGGTTTTCTATGAAATTCCACTTCTCACTAATACAATCATACTTAAACATCCTTATATTGACTATTAAACACTAATCAAACAATTTGAACAGGTTTTATCACATGAAATGATAGCTATTTCAAATTATCGTATTTTTCACTTAAATACCACATTGTTTCAATCCTTCACTTAACCCTATCAAACTTGCTATACATTTAAAGTAGATCACGAAGTAACGACCTACCTCCTCACACACTCATATGCAACACCCCCGAGAACCTAGAATTCGAGAAAACAAAAAATTTCATTTAAATACCATATACTTAATAAAACCAATTCTAAAAGATTTAGTTTTGATACACTTTTTAAAGAAGTACCACTTATTATGAAAATACGATAAGTTGTGGACATCGGTCGTTTATCTAAACCTGACTTTGTGGCATCTAGGCTAGGCAAGTGAGAAAGGTAACTTTAAAAGGCCCGACTCACGGTGATTCGTGAGCGGATCCCTCCTTTCCTCAACTGTACTTACCTAGCCACAATTGGCGGTGAAGAGGCGATTTGAGGCATCTCATAACTTGTCGTCTGGACCAGTTAGGAATAGACTAGTTGACTTAGGAGAATATAGAACATACAATACGGAAAATATACACCTTTACAAATAAATACCATTTACTTCATAAAACCGTTTTCTAAAGGATTTAGTATTTTACAATTTTTGAAAAGCGCCGCTACAACCCATTTTGGGGAACCCGTTCGGGATGGTGTGGTTTATCGCATACTCTCGGGCTTAGTAGTGCGAGATTCAGACCTCCGCAAGGAGCATTCGGTCTCGAAAGATTTAAAATACGACATCTTAAGAAAATGAGATTTTCTAGAATATAAAATATTTATTAAAATTATTTTTGTATAATATATGTATATTTATCATTAAAATATCTATTTTGTTATGATATAAATATTCCACATTTTCTAAAAAATCACAAGAATCAATTTTACACTAAAATACCATAAATTCCACATAAATCAATATTACAAATAAAATACCTTTATTTCTGAAACTAGGATATTTTCACTAGAAATATCACAATATAAAATCCACTTTCATTACAACTCTAAAGACGAATAACGAATACTTGAGGTGTATTTTGAAAAGTATATAAAAAGTATTTTTGCATAAAACCCCCTCAAGTTTTATAAATTACCCTATGGACCCTAGCAATTATAGGTTTAAAAAATAATCAAGACTTCGATTTACATTTCTAATTGTCTGACTCGGGTTTGAGTCTGATTAATCTGACTTGAATATGATTCAATTCAATCTACAATCTGCAATTTTCAACATGAATCCACAAGTCCAATTATCAATCTATACAACTTAACTGAACCGAACCATGGATATACATTCCACTTACATGGTTCTCCAGTTATTCCATTTACATGATTCTACGGTTACATCCGTTTACTGATATCATGGTTTTGGTCAGTCTTTCAATTATACACTCAATTCAATTTACATTACAAAACAATACAAATAAAACACTACGGAGTTTAAGGGGTAGATTGGTACGGAAGGTGTTAAAAGTGGTACGAGGCGGTAAGATTAAGACACCTAACCTATATTCCGTTGCTGTTGTACCGTGGCTTAACGGTTCCTTGTACATTCCGTTTGCCCTGATCTCTAGCATATAGAGACCCCTCTCGTATACACTGGCATCTTTCTATACCAAGCTATAAACAACAGTGTTAACACGAGATTACTACAAGATAATACAACTTTAAAAGATACTTTCTTATTCTGTCTATTATACTTTCCTCTTATCTTTGGGACTTACCGAGCGACCTGTTCGCTGACGACGTTCTATTCTTTTTTCTTTGAATGTCGTCAGGTGGTTTGGACCCGGCAGAGATCGAGCCATCTGCAGAAAACTTGGAGCAGTTTGCTGAAGAACCAGAGTTCTAGTTTCATTGTACATTTTCCATTCAGTACTTTTCATTTCCTGTTATGCCATTGTTTAGGCATCGTTCTATTTCGGTTATATTTCCTTTTCATGTATTGTACAAAAGAATGTTAATAAATAAAAGTTGTTGTTTCTATTATATCTTGTCTCTTGTGTATTTATTTTTATATTACTTAGATACGCTTAGCGTATGTACTTCTGAGTATATACGTAGCGGACCAGTCCCGTCCCCTTCGCCGTATACCGGGAAGCGGGGCGTGACATCTTTAGGATTAAACAGATTTGTTCTGAGTTAAGTAATATCAAGAATAGTTCATAAAGTAAGATGAATATGAAGGGTATTATTGATGTTTTAATAGAATCTATAAGTTTGAAAAATAATCTATCTGGAACCTTGTTGGAGTGATTACACACCTTATCCACTTGTAACGTCTTCGGATTTAAAAGAAATGCTGGCTATATCTCCGTTTTTACTGAGTTCCGAATATTTTAAAATAAAACGAGTCTTTTGTTTTGTGGCCTTGGTAACTTGGGTAATTAAGTCCTTGGGGTGTCTCCACACCTAATGCCCTAAAACCATCTGGTTTGGGAGTCATTGACCCAAAGCTCGCTAAGTTTCCAATCGCCAAATAAAACAAGCTAAGTAAGTGTTCTCTCCGAGTTAAAAATCCTCACGGTTCTTTGTGGGAGAATAATCTTGGCGGAGACAAGTATAAAACAGTCTTTTTTACGGAGATATGAAAGTTTATATTTATAAAGACGTTTTGCACGATAACGAAGGGTGTGTATGAACAACAACAGGTGAAAGGTAGGAGTGAAACTTTAGACTTAGGTTCTCTGTTAAAAATGATTTAAAATTCTGACTTGAAACCTAACTTGAGAACAAAAACTTCAGAAAATCTTAACTCGTTTCTAACTCGTGTGATCCTTTAGAAATCTATCCTGATATGTAATTATGACATGATGACCACAATCAAGTTCTTAAAACCTTATGGATACTTTCCGCACAATCACGTAAAGACGCGTACGAGCTTATCTTAAACAAATTGTGAGGAGTGAAAAATAGGGTTTAACGTTTCTGACTTGGGTAATAGAACTTCTAACTTTGATTCTTAACCTTAAGATTAGAACCAACAGTTTCCCCACGACACTAACTTGACTGGATTTTGTGGGCGTAATCCGCTGAAAACCCTCAGGAGACAACATTCCTCCTACTAGGGACACCTAGAGGTTTAACGGCTTATTGCACATGCTAAGTGCAATCACGTTCCCTGCGAAAGTGAGGCTAGGATTTTTTTATTTTGCTCGGGACGAGCAAAAGATAAGTTTGTGGGTATTTGTTCATCACAGAAAACAGCAGTTTAATACCCTCATTCATATTCTATTTTTTTATTTATCGGTACTTTTAACCAGTATCTGCTCAGTAATTACAGATTACAGGTGTTCGTGATAAAATACTGGAAACGCATTCAAAATCACGGATATAACGTTTGGGAGCCGACACTGCAATCAGAACAAAGAACCAACCGATATCCAAAGAGCACTTTTGCAATAAACAAGTGTGCACACAATTTTTGGTCCAACACATACAAGTATGCACATGACTCTTTGATGGTTTAGACCATGGTGGGGCTTCCTTGGCACACACAAATGATGAATTGTGCAACTAGTGGGCACATGTGAGTGTGATGGGTAATATATGCAAAAAGTTGTGATGTGAGTTAAAGGTTTGACTTCCCTCCAAAACTACTGGGTACAATACAAGCTTCTACAAAGAAAACAAACAGCACCAGGATGATATTGGAGTTGATAAGTGACCACTACATAAATGCGAGCCTCATAGCTCGGATTTAGACTGGCCACACCCTCAAGGAATCCGAGCTCGCTGGGCCCCCTTGCCCCGTTTGTCCCCATCGTTTCTTTGTCCCTCCCTTGCAGTCACATCACCTGATTTTTATTACTTGTTTAATCTTTTTTGGTGCCTATAAAAGCCAGATCAGTGAGTAAGGGAAGGGCTCTCTCTCTCATACTCTCTCATATATAGTTTTGTTCTTGTTTATTTTTGGTTTAGACTTGAGAGTGAGTGGACTATCACTTGGTTCTTCTTCTTCTTCTCTCTTGAAGCTTTCTCTTGAGAGCTTCATTATGGAGGTTGAACAAGTTACCAATATCTTGTACCTCTTCTTCAAGTATTAATAATATTGTTGTTTCTTTTATTTCTTGTTCTTGTTCTTCTTTTCTTTTCTTTTTATTATGCTTAACTAATATCTTTGGTTGCGGTAATGGTAAGGAAGTGAGATGAAAGGCTTTGCCTCATCCTCCTCTTGTTAATGTTTAATGTGCTTTAATATGATTATAAACTTAGTATTGTAACTTGGATGGGTTGATATAGTATATTGATTTCATGGTTACTTTGTAATCTCATCACATACCATATTTTCCCCACAAACCCCACCTTGCAAGCCTAAGGTTAGAATCAATTTGGTATTAAGTTTGCTAAGTTTGGATGTGGTATTTTGCGATTAAGTGACTTTACAAATCTCTTGGTTTCATATAGCATATACCATCACAAACACTTAGCACAATTAAAACTGAAATCATTTGCTCTCACTCACTACTTTGTGTTTTTGATGTTGTGGTATGATTGCTAACCCTTGTGTTTACTGTTGATACCCCAAGCTTGGACATACAAACGGTAAGTGAACAAACGGAGTCGTTTCGTGTTTTGCGGCGAATATCGGAATTTGATAATTTATGCTCCGCAACCGCCTTGACAAGTCATGCTTCATGCCGGGATCGACGTAAGGGAATGTCGAAAGAATCGTCGCGATTCGACCTTCTGAGCCAAAGCCAAAACCACTTCCTTCTTTGCTTGCTTTTCTTTGTTTTCGTATTCTTTCATTTTTGTGACAAACCAAACCATTCGTTATTTGTTGAACCTTAAAAAACAAAACCTAATACACAATTCCCTGCGGATCGACCCGTACCTGCCGGCTTGCTACAACGCGCCGTGCACTTGCGGTTTATAAATTTTAAAACGAGAACGATCACGTGTGCGCATTCCATTTCCTTAAAATTATATCTGTTTCCAAAACATACGCGTTTGCGTGCATGGGTGAATTCCCAACATTTTTGTTTTGCTCGGGACGATCAAAAGATAAGTTTGGGGGTATTTGTTCATCACAGAAAACTACAGTTTAATACCCTCATTCATGATCTATTTTGTTATTTATCGGTACTTTTAACCAATATCTGCTCAGTAATTACAGATTACAGGTGTTCATGATAAAACACTGGAAACACATTCAAAGTCACGGATATAGCGTTTGGGAGCCGACACTGCAATCAGAACAAAGAACCAATCGATATCCAAAGAGCTCTTTTGCAATAAACAAGTGTGCACACAATTTTTGGTCCAACACATACAAGTGTGCACATGACTCTTTGATGGCTTGGACCATGGTGGGCTGTCTTGGCACACACAAATGATGAATTGTGCAACTAGTGGGCACATGTGAGTGTGATGGGTAATAAATGCAAAATGTTGTGATGTGAGTTAAAGGTTTGATTTCCCTCTAAAACTATTGGATACAATACAAGCTTCTACAAAGAAAACAAACAGCACCAGGATGATATTGGAGTTGACAAGTGACCACCACATCAATACGAGCCTCATAGCTCGGATTTAGACCGGCCACACCTTTAAGGAATCCGAGCTTGCCGGCCCCCTTGCCCCGTTTGTCCCCATCTTTTCTCTGTCCCTCCATTGCAGTCACATCACCTGATTTTTATTACTAGTTTAATCTTTTTTGGTGCCTATAAAAGCCAGATCAGTGAGCAAGGGAAGGGCTCTCACATATCCACATAGTTGCATACATTTTGGTAGTTTCTTTTGTTTTTGGTTTAGGCTTGAGAGTGAGTGGGTTTTAACTTGGTCTCTTCTTCTTCTTCCCTCTTGAAGCTTTCTCTTGAGAGCTTCATTATGGAGGTTGAACAAGTTATCAATATCTTGTAACTCAACTTCAAGTGTTAATATATTGCTTTGTTATTTGCTTTCTTTTCTTTACTTGCCTTGCTTTTCTTTTCATTATTATGCTTAACTAATCTTCTTTGGTTGTGGTAATGGTGAGGAAATGAGATGAAAAGATCTGCCTCCTCCTCCTCTTGTAATTGTTTAAAGTGCTTAATTTTGATTGTAAGCTTAAGATTGCTAAATGGAAGTGTTTGATATGATATGATGATTTTGATGGTTATTTATAACCTTTATCTCATATCCTATTCCTTCATATCACCATTTGCAAGGTTAAGCTTAGAATCAATTGCGTGTTAAAATTACTAGGTAGTTGAGATATGATATGTTGCTTATGTTTCTTGACACCTTTCATTCAAGCATATACCATATACTCTCACCAATCTACTTGGCAAGTGTAATACCTACTTTTACTTCTTACTTGCAAATTTATGTGTATTGATGTTGTATGCTTGCTAACCCGTGTGTTTAGTAATGATACATCATGCCTGGACATAAAGATGGTAAGTAAGAACGTAACGGAATCGTTTCGTCTTTGCATCGAATATCGGAATTTGATAATTTGTGCTTCACAACCGCATTGAGAAGTCATTCTTCATGCCGGGATCGACGTAAGGACGGACAACTCATGATCAAGGGAGCGTCGAAGGAATCGTCGCGATTCGATCTTTCGAGCCAAAGCCACAACCACTTCCTTCTTTGCTTGCTTTTCTTGTTTTCGTATTCTTTCTATTTTTTTGTGACAACCAACCTAATTCATTATTTGTTGAACCTTAAAAAACAAGACCTAATACATAATTCCCTGCGGATCGACCCGTACTTTCCGGTTCGCTATAACGCGTCGTGCACTTACGATTTATAAAGTTTAAAACGAGAACGATCTCGCGTGCGCAATCCATTTCCTTAAAATCATATCCATTTCCAAAACATACGCGTTTGCGCGCGCGGGTGAATTCCTAACAACCACGAATTCTAATATCTTAAAAACATAGCCAAAACACTCTCAAGTAGCTCCCAGATTTTGGCTCAGGTCAATTGAGACTAAACAACCAAGTATAGGGGATAAGTTATAGGATAAGTGAGCTACAGGCAAAACCCAAACACCATAGCAAGAAGGGGACCCGGCGAGAATCCCAAAAAGTCCGGCGTCGCCGGCCATACAGGGGGGCTTTGGGTTCGTACTTTGGTGGTAGTCTTCTAGTGGTTTATCTAGGTCAATGGACTTGTTTGATTTTCTTCAAAACATCTCATATTGCTCTAGATACCCTGTAATCCTCTAGGTTTTACAAAACCGACACGGGAAAATTCTAAGTTCGTATATCGGGTTCTATTCTCTATTTTGGTCCAGAAAAGCAATCTCTAAGGTCTTGAAACACTTACTATACCTCTATAGCATCTTAACAAGTCTACAAATCATAAATCCTCTACTTGCAAATTTCCAAGATCACAATACTCACTAAATCAAATTCAAAACTAAATTAGGATATATAAAACACAATAACTTGATTAAAGAAAAGGAAATATACCTCATTTAGAAACTTAAGAAAATTCTTGAGTTGCCCAAACTCTTCAAAATCCAAATTTGAATGGTTCAAAGGGTTTAGGATGAGAGTGTGCATCTTTTTAATGAAGGTGGCTTATGGTTTTGTAAAGGAATTAGAGATGATACATGGAGGTAGAGGAGGTTGAAGGAGATGAAGAACAACAATGGGGAAATGAAATGATGAAGGAAAAAGAGATGAAGGATTTGGTTAAGGGTTACTCTCTCTCTCTCTCTCTTAGCCTCACTCTCTTCTCTAAATATGTATTTTGTTTTATTCCTCTCTCTCATCAACCATGGCATCTCTTTTCTTTTCTTTTTCTTTTTAAATAAAACCAAACATAACAAAACAAACATGTAACAAAAATGCACATGACATGGTACACTAACCATGGAAAAATGTAGAAATACGGATTTGGCCTAATCGTGATTAGTAGTGCACTAATCAATTTAATTTAAACTTGCATATATTTAATTATAAAATTGCCAAAATCCGATAAATATCTTTTAAATGAATAAATCATTTTAATCTCCACTTATATTCCAAATATTGGTTTATACTTATACCATTTTACGAAAAACCCTTATTCGCAAATCAAATAGTTTTCGCGAAATATATTATTTTAATATTTAATTTCCAAAAATAATATTTTATATTTCTGAAATGTTACAATATATTGGATAAGTCAAATGAAAATATATATTAATACCCGAGCCTGATCCCAGAAGAGGGCAAATGAGCGTCATTGCTGATTGCTCCACTCAACGTGAAGTGGATACTTCTTCACGAAGCGGCTCTTATCCACCATATACCGGTCGAACCTCTCGACATAATCGCAGGTATAGCGATAATCGGGGATAAAGAAGAGGGGGAATGCTGCCTCCCCCTAGCTCTGTCGGGCCTCAGCCTGTGGGACTGATTCGGCCCTCGAGTCCCCCTCTCGGGATGGGGTTGCCCTGCATCTATAAAAAATATCAAGACAATCAATATTAAAACAAAGTGGTATTAAGAAATTAAGGTTTAACGAAAATTGAAGTGCGATATATACCTCGGGCGACAGAAGCACGAGCCTGGGCCCGGGCAGCAGCACGAGCGGGACGATAGTTCCTCCAGTGAGGAACAGCCGGTGACCCGGATGTGGACGCATCCCCTCCAACTAGAAAATAAACATTGACGATAAAATTACATGAAGTTCATATTTATTCTTAAAGGATATGTAAAATGAATAAATATTTTATATTTATTCATACTAGCCTGCAGACTGAGCGGAGGGTATGGAAGTGGCAGGAGTGGCTCCTGCGCCAGATGTGGACGCACCACCTATAATTAGACAATTAAAAATAGACTATATAAGTAATTGCAAAAAGAATGTGTATATCAATAATATAACATTCTAAATCAACATGCATACACTATAGAATATATAAACTTACCCGCAGGTGCGGTGGTGGCCTCTGCCCGAGATGTGGAGGCACTCTAAGTCTTCTCTCTTTTTCGTTCTCATCTCTTTGTATGTGCTTTGTGTGTGCGTTTGTTGTGTATTCGTGTTGTATGTGTGTGTTTCGGCTGTCGGATACCACAAAAAATGGTGGAGGATACAGAAGGTTATATCGACCCATTTCCAAATCTCGACTATGTAGAATACCACAAACATGACAAGTCTGAAATTGGTTTTCATTTGACAAGGTAAGTGTCTTAATTTTTCAAAAAAAATAGTAATACTTTATACCTTGTATCCACATTGTTTGCAATTTGTTTACATGATTTATACCATTTATTTTTTTGTGACAGAAATGCTATTGAAGAATCTATTGAAGAATCTAGACAAAGAAGAGAGAAAGGAAATCTAGACCGCGAAGGTAAAACCATAGATAAGTATTTAATTGGGCTCTTAGTATATACTGATGGATACTTGCTTTTATTTATAATTAAAATTTAAGTTGATTAGATATTTTCTTTTTTTGCTTTCCTTCTTATTCTTAAGAGCGGTTAATGAGCATATTTAGGTCATTCAACTCAGATATATTAGGTAGCGCACAATTACATAATTGTGAGTGTACATCTGGCACACACATACAGATAGATACAGATATGTGTGTGGGGGAATAATGGAGGACAAAGACCTTAGAAGGGATATGCTCCTATGGAATCGGAAAAAATAAACCCTCCACCATTTTTTGTGACGATCGGAACCTTCCATTTTGATCCTAAGATGTAGATACACCAAATTTTATATGATTATAACATTTTTTCACTGTTGATTTAGTGTTGTGAAAATTCAAAAACCGTTCTATTATCGAAAAACAATTAATTTTTCACTCACCAATCAACGGTGAAAAAATATTATAATCACATGAAATTTGGTGTATTTATATCTTAGTCGATGAAGATGAAGATGCATCGAAACAAATAGAGGAAGATAAACATTTTTTGATACCATAGAAGGAAATCCTCTCATAGGATCTTTGTCCTCCATTATTCTCTCTCTCCCTCCACAAACATATAGCACGCGCACACACATGTATACTCTCTCTCTCACACACACACAAGTATATATATAATGACTAAGATACTATCGATATGATTTGAAAATAAATCCTACCATATTTGTTCCGATAAGATATACTTTAGGATTTGTGCATACAATGATATCATACTTGGAATAAATGAGAGCTATTCTTCATAATTAATTGCACAAATCCCAAAAAGATTTTAATGGCTATAAAGTTGGTAGTTTCTAAATACTACCGATAGGATCCTAGTCATCCCCCCTCTCTTTCTCTTTAGTCTCTCTTTAATGGAGAAAAGATGCCAAATGAGTGAATTTCCTCCTACGGCATCAATAAAAATCAATCATCCATCATTTTATTCGACGATCGGCATCCATCATCTTTATTTTTATCATTTTTTTACAGTTGATTTAGTGGTACAAACTTAACGGTTTACCAACAATAGAACTTTTTACCTTGCTAAATTAACGGTGAAAAGGAGTTAGGATCTCATAAAATTTGTTTCAATTTCTTATTGTTTCATGTATAGCCTTTTCTACTACACATTTTAAAGAAACTTTTGTTCAGACTATGTTTTTGTTCATGAAGTTTTGTCTACTGAACAAAAATTAAATTAGAGCATTATTTTAAAAAATGGATTTAATGATGTAAGTTACCATATCTATTCCCTTGGTGCAATCCATGTTGGAATTGTTAATTTCTTGTTTATGCTCGAGTTTTACCCTAACCCTCACAATTAACCCTAACCCTAACCCTAACCCTAACCCAAGCCCTAGACCGAACCCTAACTCTAAGCAATTGTAGCAACCCAAAAATCAACAATAACACAAATAAAAGCATAATTAGAAGTTAAAAATTGAAATTAACTCACCTGTCGGAGAATCTACTGTCGACGAGATGAAGGAGACCGGAGATTCCACTGTCGACGACGCAAGCGGGAGATCGGGTACGAGAGGGATCCTACTGTCGACGAGGAAGTCGACGATGAAGTCGGGGACGACGAGACGCGCGTGGGTGTGGTGGCGAGGAGACGCGCGCGGGAGATCGGTGAGAGCGAGTTGGGAAATTTTGGGAACGAGGAAAATTCTGGGCTTTATTTTTTTTATAAATAACATATTTATGCCTCTACGGAATAATCCGTAGGGCCAAATAAAAAATTACGTTTTAATATTTTTAAATTAATCCGTAGGGCACCGTAGGACCTACGGATTAATCCGTAGGGATAATAAAAAGTTGTCCCTCCGGATTCCTATAGCCGTAGGGGCAACCCCTTATTGTAGTAGTGACAGTCAATTCACAAACTATTGTGTCTTAATAGGATCCTGCCAGCATGTTTAGAAAGAAGTGCATATCTCCTCGGAAGAAAACAATGCACCTCAAGTCCTTGCGCTTTCGGTGTCAAGACTATGTACCCAAGAGATCATATGCAGTTTACAATCACCCTAAAGAAAGTTCTACAAATTCGTTCAAGGGACCGAAATAGGAACCCACAAATTTGACATTGTATATACAAGAATTGATAGTAAAACTGAGTTGATGAGCGTGACACAACCTGCTAATGAAAAAATGCATGACCTTCCATGGGCTGAGCCTATTAAGAACTTTATCAATAATGTCTTGGCAATCTGTACGTGTGGGTTTCTTTGGTGTTAGGTGGATACCCAGATACCTCTAGTTTTCGTCAGCTACCTCCACACGCAATCTTCGAACAAGTCGTCATCGTAATCTTCGAGGGATGGATGGGCTAAAATGCACCGACGACCTGCTAAAATTAATAAGTTGCCCCGACATGCTGCAATACTCAAGCAGTGCTTCCTTGAAAGCCCTACAAGAGTCTTCCTCGGCTCGCAAGACAAGTAAACAATCATCCGCAAATAATAGACGTGAAAAAGATGTGGATCCATCACCTGGTCAGTACAAACGAATCCTATCGATCTTTGTCGCTCTCTATAAATGCAGAAAGCACTTGGGAGCATATGATAAAAAGGTATGGAGATAAGGGACACCCATTTATTAGACCAATTGACGACTTAAATGATTGTGTAGGCGATGTGTTGATAAGGATAGAGAAAGAGACATTGGTCACAGAACCTCTAACCCATATGATCCACTGCGCGTCAAACCGAAACTCCTGTAACACACGTTCAAGAAAATCCCACCTCACCCGATCGTAATCCCTTTCCATATCTAACTTTACCAGCATTAACGCCTCCGAAGCGGGGGCTTTACTCAGAAAGCGCATCATTTCTTGAGCAAGTAGAGTGTTGTCCGAAATAGACTTTCGAGGTACAAAGACAGCTTGTACCGAAGAAATGAGACGAGAAAGGAACGACTTAAAACGATCAACCAATATTCTAGGAATCACTTTATATAAAGTTGTGCACAGACTAATAGGCCGATAATCCTTGGGCTTAGTAGGATTCAGAACCTTCGGGATAAGAGCAATATAAGTAGTCTTCCATTCCGCAGACATATATCCTGAATTGAAAAAAGCAAGAACGACCTCAGAAACATCAACACCAATAATGGTCCAAATAAGACTTGAAAAAGGTAGTCGGAAAGTCGTCCGATCCAGGAGGCAACCGATTAACGGCCCATGCAACATCGTCTGATCCAGGAGCCTTACAAGAAGGCAACCGATTAACGTCCCATGCAACGTCATCCATGGTGATTGGGCGACAAAGAACAAGATTCTCACTCTCAGTCACTTTGGAACCTAACTCTGGTAAGGCCCCAGAAATGGAGGGCAATTCAGGATTCCATCTCTTTTTGAAGTATTGTAAGAGAAGTACTCTAATCGCCATTAGATCATTCATCTCAACCCCATCTTCATCAACAAGAGAAATTATAGCATTTTTCAGACGCCAAACAATTGTGGCTTGTGAAAGAAATTAGAGTTCTGGTCTCCACTCTTAAGAAATTAGAGTTCTGGAACTACATGGGAGCGCCATTGTAAACCAAAACGTCGCACAACAACCTCAGCTGATGAGCTTGAATTCTAACAAAAGAACAACTAAAAATTTCAATGTCCAACGAAATTGACATAAGTGATCGAGGGAGGACGACTTCTTCTCCCCTCCACAATTCCATACTAAAGACTATTATTGGGCAACACCTAAGTTGGGTGTGTCCCTTATAACAACCGATTCCTCCACAAGGGAAGTAGCTTGTAGCTCCCGATCAGTGATATCATGTGGCACAGGCAACGCCGGCTGGAAGCATGGAAATTCTAAACGGTCGAAAATCTTATTTCTTTTGTGAGCCTTATCAGTAGATAATAGCTGGTCGCTGACATGATACATATACCATACTGTATATCGCTGACATGATACATATACCCGACTCTACCCCTACCACATCTACAGACACATCGGAGGAATACATCTAACATGATTCAAGGAAAGGGTAGGAAAATTCAGATCCGACATAAATGGAAGTGCACCGGGCAATCTTCAAACGATGAAAGACAACTAAGGCAAAGTGTCGGCTCTAGGATGGCCCCCTCCTATTTATACATTCCAAAAAGAACATCCTACGGCCCAGACCGACTCCCGCCAAAATGAAGCGTCGCACCTAACGGCCGTTGAGGCTCCACGTAGCAGTCGACCATTGGGGGCGTCTCTTCGTGGTAGGAGTCAGAGACAGCCTGTCGTGCACCGCCAACCAACGTTGGACACGTGGCCCATAGCCTTCACGGCAAGTCTAGGTCGATGGTGCAAACTCCATTGTCTAGAAGCTTTCTTAGGATAAGAGACGTCACCAGTCTGAAAAGTCGACCTTTTAGCACTGAAAGATTGCAGATCCGCAACTAAGTTGACACAATTAGTGGTTGATGGCCACCGTACAGTCGCTGGAGCTGAAACATTGTAATAATCAACAAACCCAAAAACACCTTTAGCCGAACCAGAGGTCGAAACAAGTAGATCATCCTGTTTCTTAGAAAGACGACTCGATCTTGAAGCCTTCTTACGAGATGATCCCCTAACGGCAGGCTTCTCCATACGTCCATCCACTACACCACAGGATGATCCCCTAACGGCAGGGTTCCCTGATTTCTTACGAGACTTTCGGTCAGCTACTTTCCACTCTTGTCGCGCGGTGGGATTACCATGATGACCCGACGGCTTCTCCACACGTCCTGGTTTTAAGGATTGAGGCATTGAATTGGCAAGATCAACATGTACAGTCAGTCGCCTTGCGAGTGGAAGGGCGTGGTTCATGGCTCTTGTGTGCTTTCCCTGAAGAAACAACCACTGACCATAGACCCTACCATTGGGTTTCGACGAACTCGCACGCACACGCACTAATGTATCAGCCAGGGTCTAGTTTGAATCCTTGGGTGATGATGACCTGTTTGATCGGCATATCCATGATCATGTATTCAGATCATACAAGAGTCATGACCCAAAAAAATAAAAATGAAAATAGATAGAAAAAATCGGGCTTTGGGATCCTAGATCCCAAAATCTTTAAGTTTAAGTCTGGTTTTTTTTTATACATCCCATCCAGAACTTAGGTATTTTGAAATAACATACTTAAAATCATAACTGCTATATGTTATTAATCTAAACCTAGGGAAAAACAAACCCAAATTCCCAATCCCATCAAAAATTCGTATAAACCAATCAAGCAACTTGATCTCGACCCATCACACCCAAAACAACGGACTAATCACAAAAACCAAACCAGATGTGAAGAGTTCCATGTCCGATTTGGGACCCGCTCTTGTTTTTGAGATAATAGTTGATTCATCAGCCCACCATGATATCATTAAAAGCACTTGATGATTACAAAATACATCACAGTTCAGTTCACCTTACCCCCATCCATATGCTGCACCAACACAGCAAGTTATAAACTTGTGTCGTAAATAATACAACCCATGCAACGTATAAAAAAGCAGCAGAAGTAGAAGGAACAGAGCAGCCTGCAAACTCCCCTCCCACCGCATTTCTTCATCAGCTATTCGTTTGCTGCGTCCTCAGGACCCTCGCCCCGGCTTGCTTCCGGGATCATCCACCACATCTTCGTCTTCGCCTTATCTGAAAGCAAGTGCATCCGTGTATGTATCATTGTGGAAATATTATGAACAAGAGAAAGTACAGTTTTCTTTTTGCCCCTAAATATTCTATCATTTCTCTCTTCTCTGCCAAAAACTGTTTCCCTCCAATTTCCCCAAAGACTCTCGACCGATTCCGGAAGTAATTAAATATTATTCCTACCGAAGAAGGCCCATATATGTTGTAAGGATTACGTATCTATGCGGAGCGGAAATCCAAGGCTTTTTATTTCAGGGTAAATTGAAAAAGAACTATTCGACGGATACCAAATCACACGAACAGAATACACCAATAAGAACATACAAGATTTACCCATGTTCAGCGCAAACTTGTACTTAATCCTGCAAACGCGACGAGAACTTCCACTTTGAGAAAGAATTAAAAGATATTACACCGACTACTCATCTCCTTTGCAAAAAAATACCCTCTCTTACAAAGCTTCTCAATATCTGCGCGCGCGCGTGGCCGTCCTCTCCTACTCTAATCAAGTGAATTATGGATTCAAAAAAAAACCTTAGAGAAAGCTTTCTATTTATAAGATAAATATATACTTGGAGATAAATCCATGTTTAAACTGGAGATAAATACATATTAAACTAGAGATTAGATTTAAATCTAAACTAAAGAGGTTAGATTTAAATCCTAACTAATTCCGAATTTAATTCAAATTAAACGATGTATCTTTCGCCAAAGAGCAATTAAGAAAGAGGTGCTCTATCGTTTCTGGAGCTTGACCACATTTACCACATTCCGTCGGCCCTGTCACTTGGGTTTGAGGAGATTATCCCTCGACAGCACAACGTTTTTAAGGAGAAATTTTTCAGTATGCCGGGTGTATTACATCCGGATAGGAGAGAGCAAGAGATGGGAATTTCAGGCACCGTTCGGACATTTTGGTAGGATACATGTTCTTATTTCTTTCTCTCTAATAACCGGACATATCCGCAGCAATTGAAGATCCTGCATGCTTTTATATAGGAGGCACCCTTTTGCTTTCCAAATTGAGCTGACCGGTTCCAACTTTCCCTCCCCAATTAATAACTTTATAAAGTGACCTAAGAGTGAATTTTGCGCTCTTTTTCCCACTGCCATTTTATAAGATCTCTTCTGGCTTCACAAGGTCTCCAGTCCCCGAAGTTGCCGGTTAATTCTTACAGATCATTCTTTTCAATCACCGATAATGTTCGTTTGAAAGCTAGTCGCCATCTTTGTCCCGTCCAGCTCTCATGTACTGTCTTATTCCTTTCTCTCGTTATGATATATAATCTTTTAAAGCGATAACACAACGCCGTATTGTCGGGACGGGACTACGGTGCTAAACGAGCATGCATATGCAGACTCTCTAAAATAAACCCTAATAAGACACGACTTAAATTGTTTGAACTAGATTCTTTAGTTAACCGAAAAGTTAACCACTCAAATATTATATCCCTTGACATGCAGGGATACTGATACACACTAGAATGATAAAGTTCATGCAGTAGTGTTGCCTCATCTAATAAGTCAACTGATGTGTGGCATGTGTCGTGTCTAGAAGTGAGGGACTTAACTCGGTGGTTGTTCCTAGATACGAGACATAGTACTGCCGAAATGACAAAACGAAGTCCCGATCTAGCGTGATTTGGTTGCACCAATGTGTCTACGTGTCAACTAACCCTAAACACATCATACTCTACAGGATCCACCTAAAAATAAGGAATGACATAGAGGCAATCCAATTGTTGTATTAATAAAGGATGGACTATCGACAATGGGAGAAAGATAAAAAGAGGTCATCATGTCATTCTCTACGAGTGACGGCGTAGACTCGACGGAAATGTCATCTAACGTGGGAGTAACCTCGTAAGCAATAGACTCAACAAGAACATGATAAAACCCCATCGGACGATCAAGAGATTGACTAGAACTCTCAACGTCTATACAATCAACCACTGGCTCTAAAGACTTTATCAAAGTATCACTAACAGTGGTAGTAGTATGGGGCTTCTCTAAACTCTCGCTAATGATACTAGAATCCTCCGTACCAGATGGTTCGATGGTGATATTCGTGAAAGACGGTTTTTCTTGATGGCGACGGAGACTCAACGATATTTTGTTTCTGTGATCTTGCCATATAATACTCATCATCATCAATATGATCAGAATGATCATGATCATGATATATCATCAAAACAATCAACATTGCTCCTCCTAAATGGAACCCTACAGGAAACTCTAGATGTATCCATATGTGAGACGATTCTAGACCTAAATCTAGACCGATGTGAAATCGGTACGAATTCTTCCACCGATTCAACTTTCATATCTTTCCAATATTTACGACTTTTAGGTTCATTTTCTAGCCTAGTACAAAAATTTCTGGCCTCTCTTTTTAATTTCCATTTAATCAATCTAATTCTGCGATAATCAGAAAAATCGTGATAATCCAAATATTCATCCATGCCAGCTAACAAATCATGGATAGATTGCAAATTATGGTTACCATAATGATCAGTTGGCTCGAGAGGCTTAACCGTACGACTAAATTTCTCATTCTCATAATTGTCCCTACGAACATATCTATCGTGTCTATGAGAATAATCATACAGATAGTCATTAGGTGAGTCATAATCGGTATCCCTACTGTCTCGGTGATGGTAAGAATTGACGTCTTGCGTGCTAGCCCTAAAATCCCTACTAAGAGAAGACACAGCCCAGCCTATTCTCTGATACCAATTTGACACAGGACGGGACTACAGGGCTAAACGAGCATGCATATGCACGCAAACACACAAGATCCAATACTAAAATAGTAGTGAAATAAATTCATCTAAGCCAATGCCTTGTTTTGTGATCCCACAATACATGGAGTGTAAATATTGCTAACGGAGTTGTTCGATCTCAATTTTGCAAGGAGTAGTAATTTAATCAAATAACTAAAGTATCATACTCGAGAAATATTCAGAAATTGAAAATTAAACGCACGGACAATTTTACCTTGAAGTACTTTGAGAATCAACCCAAGAGGTCACACAGGAAAACAAATTGGATAGAAAATCTCACCAAGTTGCAACAGGACAGCAAAGAAATCGTGTTGCATAATTGAATCCACTCTGTAAATTGTCGTGATTGAAGAAATCAGCAAGATCTGATTAAACCCCAAACTTTGACCTGATGTGTGTGTTTTTATGATGGATCGTGAGTAGTTCTCATTGCTTAGGGTTTTTTTTTTTTTTTGGTGGGGGGAGGATGATTGGCTTTGCCTTCCATCCATCTCTCTTGATCATATATGTGTTTTACTTGCGAACTTAATTTTAAGAGTGCAATGTATCTGAGGAAATGTTTCATAAACCATGTAGCTTTCAATAGTTAAATACAAACTTTTAGCTTATGATCTATGGTTTCATTTCCTTCTCTTACAATTTTAAAGTTGAGATCAAACTTTTAATTTGCTTAAACTTTTTTGCTAAATTATAGCACTCCTAGTATTTGATGAAATGACGATAAGGTATATAGCTTGTATGGAAGGTTTCATCCACATCATGGCATATACTTTATACTTCATACTTTAAACACTAGACAATGCTATGGTTAGGAAAAAACCTGGTGTTGAATTTAGTAAGTGTTGTTTAGGTGTTTGATAAGTCATGTTGATAAATTGGTAGTTAAAACCAGTCTTTGACATATGACTTATATTTTCACCACTTCATTAAACAAGTTTAAGACCAAGACTCTTTGTTCTTGGCTCATTTGCAATATGCTATAAGTTGATGTCGCATTCTTAGCTATCCGTCGTGATTGACTTTGATGCGGTATACTCTTTTATGTATGTTGTGAATGAGTATTTATTTGTATGATCAAGATTGAGCAATGCAATGGCATCACCGCATCTAATCCAACCAACCCTAATCCTAAGCTATTCCATAATATCGTATTTCCTCTAATTTCGACATGACAAACCAAAACCAAAACCATTCTCTTCTCGTAACTTGAACTAATAGTTTCTAACTTGATAACCTACTGTCCGTAGATCGACCCGTACTTACCGACTCGCCACAATGAGCCGTGCACTTGTGGTTTCTTATTTTAAAACTTAATTGTGTTGGGGTGTTCCTTTCATAATTTTGACATTTTAGCAAAATCCCTAAAACGCATTCACGATAATTTCCCAACAGGACTCGCTCCCTACACCGAATCACACGGCGGCAACACTTTTCACAACAAAAAAACGACCGCACAAGTTTTCTCACAATATAATCAATCATCACATGATCTTGATTGCACTCTTCATCCATCCAACTAAAAGCTATAAGCTTTAATGGACAATAAGATTTATAAGTGGTTATTGATCTAGAATCTCTACAATTCTTTTGATGACTTTGATCGTTAATGAATAAAAAATCGAAGTGGCCGAGATCAATGGCAACAGCAGCATCGTAGCGTTTGATTGGCTTCAAACTGAACTTGGATCTCTTTTGGCTTCAATTCGAGTCAGCATATGGCGTAAAGACGAAGACTTAATTGATGGAGATGGGATTGGAACCAACCACGGCCGATTTAGTGTTTTCAACCACAACCAACATTAGGGATCGACTGCAGCCGATAACAAAAACTCTTCGCAGAGAAATTAAAATCACAAATCTCACACAATAAAATTTTATCCAATCATCATCTCCTCCAGAAAAAAGGTTCTAAGGTTTTCTTATATTGCAAAACCTTAGTTATACTTGTTAAAATAAAGTCCTTAATTTTTCTAAAACTATGAAGATGCCAAAAAAGACATAAAATAAAAATATCCAATAAAAATCTACATTAACAGATGGTCCCACATCACGTATTCCCGTGTTCGACACGTTTATTTGCATTATATATACCCTTGATTATCTATTTTTGTGAACAAATAACATCTGTAGGTCATATATTATGCAGGTTTCAGGACATGCGCAATGAATTTCAAGAATACGGATTTTCGGACTTGAAACGCGCATATTTCACTCCAAAATAGCCGAGAGCATGCAAGAAGAATTGTGAAGAACAAAAACACTTTGGAGAACCTTAGGAATGCCCAAGACCACTGCAAAAACCCTAAGTCCCAAATCAATGGTTCTGCCGTTTGATCACCAGACAGGATCGTTCTCCGGCTGCTTGTCACTTCAAATACATCCACTTGGTGCTAATTAATCATTGCAAAACTCCCTATATAAACAGTAGATGGGCTAGTAGGAAGTGTATTCTTTTTACCTTGTAATTTTGTTGCAATTGTAGGCTTTGTAGACTTTTCTCTTCTCCTCCATCTTGCAACCTCCATTGTTGAGAGCGCAAGGTTAGGTTGAATATTTTAAGTTTTATTAAAGTGTGCTTTCAAGTTCAAGTGATCGATAAAGCTTACTTTTCTTGCAATTCTCAAGTGTTTGCCAAGGGTTTAGTGTATCGTCTTCTTTAAATTCTTGCACTTTATTTTCCTTGCTTTTCTTTTCATGTCTTTATTTTCCTTACTTTTGATGCTTGATTTGAATATGGATTGTGAGTAGTCTTCATTGCTTAGGAAAGCGAAAGGCTGGATGTTGAATGGCTAAGCCTTCCTCCACCTCTCTTGATCTATTCTTGAATTTAACTTAAAACTAGAATGTTAAGCTTACCATGTGTTTGTTGAAATGCTTGTGTCGCGCCCACTTCCCAAGATACGGGAGTGAGGACGCGACGGGGTCCGCAACGTAAGTATAGCGAGAAGAAGACTCTCCCCGATACGGTTACGCTAAGCATATAATATGCAGGAGTATACAAAAATAAGTAAATAAAAGTATCTTTGTTTTATTAACCAACATTTATTACAAATGATAACTCCAAAGTTTATTACATCATTAAAGCAAGCCTTATACAGGCGGGCGAAAGTAAAGGAAACAAGGAAACAAAAGTCTCGATCGTAAGTCGAGAGTTGAGCGTAGCCTTCCTCCGTAGTATCGACTTCATCCAAGCCTTCTTCCAGTCCTAACAGACATTTCGGGAGAGAGAAAGAGAGAAAAGGAATGTCCGTCAGCGAAAAAACTCGGGTAGAATTCTCAAGGGGGTTATGTGCGACAAAGTGGAACGTATATATAAACTAGCGTTACAATGTGCAGGTAAATGGGTAGATAAAACTAGTGTCCCAAGTATACGAGTTAAATGGTAAGTAAGGTGACAACAAATAACTACATTCCGTATTTTAGCTTGTTTTAGTTTGATTTCGTAAGTATACACGCATTTCGGGTAAAACAAGTTATAATAAACGGTATAGTGTTGTGGCATGCAAGTTTATTCAAATGCATCATATCATTAAAGATGTTTTGCAATGTTTTGGTTTAAAATTTCAGGAAACCAAAAAGAGCTTCGTGCATCGGAGAGTGTTCCGTAAACCCCCGGAATCACGGCAACATGACGAGAGAGTTAATGTGCCGTTCCAACTCGGAACCATAGCAACACGATCATTGAACATGATCATTAAATATGGCCATTTAACACGATCATTAAACATGATAAGTTGACAAGTCAATATGAAGACACTCCCGATACATATGATCTCGATTTCTGTCACGACCCGAAATAGCACGTGACTGGCACTTGAATCATGTAAAGTCTATAACACCCCATCTAATTCAAGTAAGCCAAAAGCCCAGAAATCGAAACCATTTGAAAAGAGAGTGAAAGAAAAACTTATTTAAAAGTTAACATATAAATTCACTTTGAAAGTCGTAGTAAATATTTTTAAAATATCAAGTCTTTTTCAAAAATTTCGGCAGAGTTTTCCTTGTAAATACTGGCCCCAAACGGGTACAAACATACATAATATAAGTAATGAATAAAGGCATCCCCAAGTGGGAGGTAGCTCTTCGCCAATTGGCGGAAACAATCACGCAAGCAATATAATATACAATACCGAAGGGCGAGGATCAAAACTCAGAAAGAAACTAACATCCTCAAGAAAACCAGAGAAGAAACATAATAATACAAGCACACGACTCTAAGGTCGAAAGAATATACAACTGGTCTTCTAAGTCTATCAAATAATACAAGTCAGGTTGATGGAGTTTACTAGATACAACTAAAGTAAATAAGGTACGACGGTGGTCACGATGCAAGTGAACCCACCTACCAAAGTAATCACCCGGAAGGAAGCAGTGTGCCAACAATCCGCAACGAAAGCTGTAAGGCAAAACCTGCAAGAAACTGTGGCACAACGGGGGTGAGTTGCCAACTCGTGAGTAGAAAATATCACCGAGAAGAAATCGCATATATGACTCTCTCCTAGATCATACAAATAAATACACAACACTACTACGAGGGTAACAGTATAACATACGTGTGATATCAAAGTACTCGTGTCTGTGCTAAGAATAATAATATATCGATGCGTGACATGTACTAATGCACCATCCAACGTGTGTCCAGCAACGACACACAAATCATGATAAAACAGTGCCCAGCATCGACACTCAAAATATCATGAAGTCCGTGTCCAACAACGACACATAATACTCAAATCTCGGGCTCCGCATAGTCCGGATCGGCCCATGGGCTCCGTTAGTCCGGATCGGCCCATATCCAACTCTCTCATAACTCCGAACGGTATCCTCCGGATATCCGTCGAGTTTCCATACAATCACCGGTCGGTAGTACTCTCCTGCCGGGCTCAACGCCTTTCTATACGATTCTCTTGCCCCGGGATACCGTACCGGGTCCACCATGCACCCGCAGACGATCCCTAGCTCCCCCTACTTCGAATCGGGTGTATGATACCGCTCAAGAAACGAGAAAACCCATGGTGGACATCACAAATATCATATCACGAGAAAACCGCAAATTTCTATTTTTTTAGAAATGATAATGAGTTTATAAATCCTTGCGGTTTCTCCAAATCCAGAAATCTCATGGAAAATCCGAATCCCATAATCAGGAGTCAATAAACAGTGAATACCGGCATAAATCCCCATAATATTGCACGACAAATGAATATACACATGCATGGGTATCTAAGTAAAGAATACAATATCTAAACTAGTATAGAAATCGTACATTGGAACTATCAGCTAGCAGTTATATCCATGAAGTAATATACTCTAAAGTGTACGTGACATAGCAATTACCGATGATGATGTATGTGAGCCGGCAAGCAAGTGTTCGTAGACATACGCATCATCGGTAATGGTGCTGGTGTCCTTACAATCGATATCATAATAGTTAAGGAAACACGTATAAACATACAATGCAATGAGAACATGAATAGTAAACGCAACATTGAAGAATATACATTTTTATATACGAGTCATACAGTTTTTGGTGTTTTAAATAGCACGAATCGTGGTTTAGAAAAATAGGGGCTACGGGGTCTTTGAGAAAAGATACGTCCTTTGGAAAATCCGTAGTATCCCTCGGCCTGTCTTTAAAATACTCACGATTCGTTAGTTTTGAAAATAAGTATGACTCGAGCCCAGTCTAATATCTACCTGATAAACTACAGGACTAAACTAAGAGACTAATCGAAAGGGCAAGGAAAACCACCTAAAATCCGAGTCGATATATCTAGTAGTTGGCGATCCCGCCTCAATAGCGTCACGTACGGTAAAATATATAATATAACATCCTCGAGTCAAGAGTGCGGATCAATCATCATATTTATTCCTCGTACAGTAAAATCCATCGTACGGCATCCCAAAATCGGGGTATGGGTCAAATATCACATTTATCTCATTATTCATATCGTATCATTATCATAATATCATGAACTAGGGGTACTGATCTAAAGTCAAGTACATTCCAATACCATCCAACATATATCCGTGTGTGTATGAGAACACATCGTCCATCGATCCACTATAATATCATGTCGTATATCATAACACAACCCAAATCACATAACCGATCTCACAGCATCATGCCCGATCATATCAACTCTCATCCGAGTATCATATACTATCCTCATCACCGGTGTATACGTAAGCGTGTGTGTGTATCAAGACATCCACACACACACACACACACACACATATACATATAACCATATACGCCAAAAACATATCACGTGCGTGCATGTATGTGTGTGTATCAACCTATACTCTAGGGATTCGCGCCTAAGAAATTAAACTAAAAACGTTTTCTTCCAACTACACTAAAACTAACCCATGCTTTCCTTAAGCCGTTCACGCTAATTATCCATGTATAACAATACACTTAAATATATATATATATATATATATATATATATATATATATATATATATATATATATAATATGTTTACGTACTACACTACGAAACTGCGGGGGTGCTATACGCCATCCACCCGACTTCCCCCGTAGATATACATCTACTCACCTTGATCCTTACTTGCCGAAGTCGATGTCGCCATGATCCTCCTTATTATCCAAAGTCCACGTGAGAGTGCCTACACATATAAACATATAGTATCGTAAACAGAAATCGCGCACAAAACCAAAACGGCACCAGAATCACACATGGGTTAAAACCTATGGTCTACGCATGCAATAAGAACAAATAACCCTCGATATCGACGTACAAACACCAATCGAGCGAGATAAAACACCAATATCAGAACTTTAAGTCATGAACAATCATGAAATCAAAACAGCAACTCAGAAAACTTGCTCCAGATTTTGGTCCAGGTAAAATTATGCTAAACTAACAATTACAGAGGCTAGATTAATAGGTAAGAGAGCTATAGCCAAAATCCTTACACCAATGCCCACATTTGACCCGGCGACAAACACAGAAAATCCGGCCTGCTCGGCCTGGGGTTCTAGGATGGGGTTGAATTTGCAGGGTGGCCTCCTAGTGGTCCATCTAGATCTCTGGGGTTGCTAGTTTTTCCCGTAAATGTTCCAGGTCATCCCAGATTTCTGATTGAGAGAGCTTTCGCGTTCGTGCGTTTTAAAATCAAAGAATAGAATACCGCAATCAATAACGGTGTCGCTTGGTAGCTAGCCGGTTGAGTACGGGTCGGTCCACAGGGAGATGGATTCCTTTTCTTTATGTTTTAACGAGTTAATCCGATCAAGTCGGGTTTTGTTTTACGATCTAAGAATGAGATTAAATTCATTTAAAGGCTTGCTAGGGTTAGGATTAGGTTAGTTCGGAAAAGGGATTCTACCTACTGCTTTCTTTTCCATAGTTAAGAATTTATGTGTTAGGGTAATAGTCAACAAAGGGGATTAGCACGACTAGGAAGAAACTAAGTTTCTTCCCTTTGTTCCTTGTCCGTCCTTTCTTGGCTCCTATCCCTAACATCTATGTAAATTAATCACAACTGATCTAACTAGGGAATCACCGCTACCTCGTGGGATAGGGTGCCGTAGCGAGCGGTGTGTGGTTAATTTAATAGAGTCGTATTATAAAAATTATATGGGCAAAGAAAAGAGAGAGAGAGAGAGATTTCCTTCTCTCAAACATTCCCAATCCTAACCCTAACAAGTGAGGAATTACTCACTCATTAGGGTATTAACAATAGAATTCATTTTTTAATAAATTTTTATATTAGAAAACTAAATTGCAAATATTAAAGGAAGAGATAAAAAATGCAGGAATTAAATTCAGAAAAGGAATGCGAGATAAAAATAAAAATACCTTTCTTTATTGATGCACTCTTGACGATTACAAAGGAATTGAAATTTTATCTAGAAAAATAAAAAGAGGCATCTCAAAAGAGGCACCCAAAAGAAGCACACCTCAAAAGAGACTGTAGGCTTTCCTATTTATAGATAGGAGAAACTCTAGGGTTTACATATGATCCATACATGAAATTACAAAACAACCCCAAAGACCGAGTCAAAGCACCGACACCTGCACCGACAAGTGCATTGCACGGCCGCGGAACCGCGGCAGAATAGCCTGTTTGGCCGCGGATCCACGGCCATTTGGTGGGCTCATGGGCTCTTCTTTTCTGGGTTGCTTTATGTTGTTGTTTCCTTCTATTTTCCTCTCTTGGTTCTTCAGAATCTTTTCCATTTTCTTCCAGATTTCCAACAGTGTAGAATTTGTGAACTTTTACCGTAAGCTTCGCGTTAAAGTCTTGAATCTTTGTGCTGCCCTCATACTTTGTGCAATCGAACTGTTCATTGATCTTTGTTTGTTCCTTAAACTATTAGGCGGCATCTTGTAGATTCATCTATTTGTTGGTCGTAGTCTCACATTTGTAATGTATTTTCTTGAATTTCACTGTATTGTTCTGAGAACCTGTAACCTGCAACTATTTAGCAGACATGGATCAAAAGCACCTATTTATTTGTAATATGATTAAGAATGGGCGATATAATAATGCAAAATTCTGATATGAACAAATACCCCCAAACTTATCTTTTGCTCGTCCCGAGCAAAGCTATTTTATTCTCGAAAAAACCTAACCTCACTTTCGCAGGGAATCGCGATTGCACTGAGCTCGTGCAACAAGCCATTAAACCTCTAGGTGTCCCTAGTAGGAGGAGTGTTGTCTCCTGAGGGTTTTCAGCGGATACTACCCACAAAATCCGATCAATTTGGCCTGTTGACTTTCATTCTTCAATTCGGTATTCTAGCAAGAAATTCTATTATCTTCAACTTAGAAATTATCAACCCGTATTTTTCACTCACTTTTCATTTAACTTAAGGTCGTATATGTTCTGCAAATTTATTAATCTTTCAGTATCTTTTGAATTTTCCTTCTAAGGTTCCATCTCAACTTAGAAATTTTTATCATTTCGACTGAAAGTATAAGCCCTATTTTTCATTCCTATCTCTCATTCAAACCCCAATCATATACCCCTACGTGTGTGTATGTATCACCCCTACACTTGGAAATTCAATTCAAGCTATCATACTCTTATCCATCGTCCAAAGTACTTTTAGTTGGCGAATTTTAGATGAAATTGCTCACACATCCTTCATACGACCGTTAATACTTCTTGAGGTACTAACGACCGATTACAAAATGTGTTTGGTGAAATTTTATCGTTATAATGGTGTGGTTGGTGAAAGAATGAAGTGTAGAGAAAAGAAATGGGAAACACACGAGACCGTGTGGAGATAGAAGTAGTATACGGTCTCGGTGGAGGAAAAGAATGGCGGAAGGGAAAAAGAAATGGTGGTGGTTCGACTTCTTCAGGTGGAGGTTGATTAATCACAAAATCCGTGCCATTTAGGAATGCGAGTTCGTCGGCGAAAATATCTTCGAAACTTACATCGATGGTCTGATTGAACGTTTCAATGTCAATAAGTGTCACGCCAGAATTCAGCACACTTGATTTTTCAAAAATTATGAAGGTAGGATAGTCGTAAGGCTCATTTATCTTATTTTCAAAAGAGTTTAAATCAAGTTGTTTTTCTAGAATTATCGAACTCAAAATATCGGATTGTGATTCATTAACACTCGGTATTATTAAAGGAAGATTAGAAGAAGAACCAGAGAAAGTGGGAGAAAGAAGTTGAATACGAACTTGAGGGTGGAAATGGAGTGTATAAATTAGCACAATTTGTAATGACCGATGTGTAAAAAGAGATTGTGCTAATCATCAACCCACTGAGAAATGAGGTCAAATCCCTCAAAATTCGTGAGAAAACATGGGTACGTCGAACTTGGGAAACCAGACATTGAAAATGAAAGTGTAACGGTTTCTTGCGCGGTCGGAACGAGGATGGAGGGAAGTGATTGAGGAAGGATATCGGTTAATGATTCAGGAGGGTGTGCGCAGTCAATGAAAGGGATAGAATGAATTGGAAAATCCGACTCCTCAAGTAAAACTGCTTCATCTTCAATAATTTCCTCAATACTCTCCTCAAATTTTAGCTTATCCATGCAATTCTCATCAAAATCAAGACGCATATGAAGTTCGGGAAAAACAGTTAATGACTCAGGATGATGAATTGGAGAGAGAAACCCATCCAAATCTATGGGTTCATCATCCAAAATATTCCCAGCGTCAATATCCTTGATCAAGTGAAAATTAAATTTCTCAGACATCTCATCAAAAACATGGATATCAATTAATTCAGGTTCTAGAGTGGAGGTGTAGAGTTCAAAAGGATTGGGTGTGGGTTCACTCGAAAGTGACCCTTCACAATCAGGTAAATCAAACACTACAAATGCGCACAACTCATTAGACGTTTTATCTTCAACTGGTGAATCATTTGGAACACTTGATAGACATTCAAAACCGGAATTATGGGATTCAATTGGGGATGGGCAGGTTTGATTTGGAAGTGTGTACAGCTCACTCTCACCACTCAAATTCTCAATCTGTCCAACCGCCTCAGTATACATTGGAAAATTTGGAGCTAGTTGGAAACTAGCTACCGGGTCACTAGGTTGTATAAGGGCGGTCATGGACTCATTAAAATTCTTAATCTGTTGTCTTTACGCTACCATAAAATCATCCAACGACTGTTCCAGACTAGACATGGGTTGTGAAGGGGTTTCAGTAAAACATTCAAAGTTGTTTAGATACTGGAAACTCCCAAATGGTTGTGTAGAAGCAATGTCTAGGGAAGGTGCGAAAGTCGGGTAGGACTGGTACAAATTGTATGGTTGGACAGGAATAGAATCAACATTTGGATAAAAGGGTGAATAGACTTGTTGATCCCAAGAACTGGAAGTGTTGAAAGGAGTGAAAGATCGGTTACGAGATTGTTCAATATGTTTAGCAATAGACATGGGTTTTGGAGTTACAACAGGACTCGAAAAAGGAGTATCAACGTAAGAAGGTGGTAATGGTTGATACAAAGTGGATTGCGGAGTCCAACTGTTTCTCCTAGACGCGTCTATTCGATCTTTCAAAGAAATTTTAGGCATGAAGGGGTCGTCCGAAATTCGACCAAAACAATGAGCATAGGAAGTAATGTCTGGTTGAGGGTACCAAAGTTCGGCAAAAGTTTTGCGAGGTGGGGTACCCATAATGTGAGGAAAGAAAGGAAAGAATATGAATTTTCTTTTATAATTTTTTATAAATTTTTTTTTAAAAATATTTTAAAAAAAAAAATTGTTTGTTTTTAGAGTTTTGAAATTTTTTTTTTGAAAGTGTTGAAAGAGTTTTTGCAAAAAATTGTACGGAACTGCGGCACAATTTCAAACAACCACGGTTTAAACATGCACAATCAAGCCTAGAGCTAGGGTCTTCTAAGTCAACTAGACTGCTCCTAACTGTTCCAAAACGATAAGTTATAAGATATCCCTCAAATCGCCTCTTCACCGCCAATTGTGTCCAGGTAAGCACAAGTGAAGAAAGGAGGGATCCGCTCACGAATCACCGTGAGACGGGACTTTTAAAATTACCTTTCTCACTTGTCTAGCGTAGGCACCACAAAGTCAGGTTTAGATAAACGACCGATTGCCCACAACCTTACTTCGTCCTAATGAGCGCAACAATCCTTATTGGCTGAGTCTAAATATTTTTTATTTAACTCGAGGGTTGATGCATATACTTTTTGTGATTTTTGGGGTTCTAGGAAAGGTAATGAAATCCCCACCCAATCTGGATTGGTATTATAGCCCCTTAAAAGTCCGTATTAATTATGCAAAGCAGTTAACACACCAAAAATCTAAAACACTTACAATTTTTTTTTATTTGGCAGCGCAAAGAATCCTGCACAAAAACAATTTATTGGAGAGGGAGAAGAATTTTGCGCAAAGAACCCTGCAGGAAAATTTTTCAGTGGAGTTCAGAGGGTAGAAGAGAGGACAAAAATACTTACAGAGAATTTTGGGATGCTGACGTCACCGGTTGATCGCGGTTCCGCGGTCAAACGATTGAATCCGCCGCGGTTCTGCGGTGGTTAAGTTGATTTGGATCTCCAAAATTTTTCTGTTGTCTGTTGTGATTCTCTTTTGTCTGTTCAGATCTTCTGTTTGTTGATTTGTTCACTGGCATTTTTCAGATCTGAATCAGTCCATCTTCTTTTCCTGCGCAATTCACACAATACCTCTAAAAAAGAACAAGATGAATTTTATTTTTATTTTATTTTAATTTTAATTTTTGTTTTAAAAAAAAATCAATTTTTAAATTTTTTAATTAATTTATTTTTTAACCTGAAATTACACAAAGAAAGAGACTACCGTCTCCCCGGCAACGGCGCCATTTGATTGAGAGAGCTTCCGTGTACGTGCGTTTTAAAATCAAAGAATAGAATACCGCAATCAATAACGGTGTCGCTTGGTAGCTAGCCGGTTGAGTACGGGTCGGTCCACAGGGAGATAGATTCCTTTTCTTTATGTTCTAACGAGTTTCCGATCAAGTCGGGTTTTGTTTTACGATCTAAGAATGAAATTAAATTCATTTAAAGGCTTGCTAGGGTTAGGATTAGGTTAGTTCGGAAAAAGGATTCTACCCACTGATTTTTTTGCCTTAGTTAAGAATTTAGGTGTTAGGGTAATAGTCAACAAAGGGGATTAGCACGACGAGGAAGAAACTAAGTTTCTTCCCTTTGGTCCTTGTCCGTCCTTTCTTGGCTCCTAACCCTAACCTCTATGTAAATTAATCACAACCGATCTAACTAGGGAATCACCGCTATCTCGTGGGATAGGGTGCCGTAGCGAGCGGTGTGTGGTTAATTTAATAGAGTCCTATTATAAAAATTATATGGGCAAAGAAAGGAGTAAGAGAGATTTCCTTCTCTCAAACCTTTCCAATCCTAACCCTAACAAGTGAGGAATTACTCACTCATTAGGGTATTAACAATAGAATTCATTTTTTAATAAATTTTTATATTAGAAAACTAAATTGCAAATATTAAAGGAACAGATAAAAAATGCAGGAATTAAATTCAGAAAAGGAATGCGAGCTAAAAATAAAAATACATTTCTTTATTGATGCACTCTTGACGATTACAAAGGAATTGAAATTTTATCTAGAAAAATAAAAAGAGGCATCTCAAAAGAGGCACCTAAAAGAGGCACACCTCAAAAGAGGCTGTAGGCTTTCCTATTTATAGATAGGAGAAACCCTAGGGTTTACATCTGATCCATACATGAAATTACAAAACAACCCCAAAGACCGAGTCAAAGCACCGACACCTGCACCGACACGTGCATTGCACGGCCGCGGAACCGCGGCAGAATAGGCTATTTGGCCGCGGATCCGCGGCCATTTGGTGGGCTCATGGGCTCTTCTTTTCTGGGTTGCTTTATGTTGCTGTTTCCTTCTATTTTCTTCTCTTGGTTCTTCAGAATCTTTTCCACTATCTTCCAGATTTCCAACAGTGCAGAATTTGTGGACTTTTACCGTAAGCTTCGCGTTGAAGTCTTAAATCTTTGTGCTGCCCTCGTACTTTGTGCAATCGAACTGTTCATTGATCTTTGTTTGTTCCTTAAACTGGTCGGCGACATCTTGCAGATTCATCTATTTGTTGGTCGTAGTCTCACATTTGTAACGTATTTTCTTGAATTTCACTGTATTGTTCTGAGAACCTGTAACCTGCAATTATTTAGTAGACATGGATCAAAAGCACCTATTTATTTGTAATATGATTAAGAATGGGCGATATAATAATACAAAATTCTGATATGAACAATTTCCTGTAGTCTACAATTTATACACAAACCGACATTTTGATATCTAATTCAAATTGCAAGGTCTGGGCTCTGATTGGTCTAGGTTTTTAGCACTAGGGGGGGGGGGTTTGTAGTCACCAATTTCACTTCAATTACACCATCACCACTCAAGAATCCCTTAACTTCATCTAGAAATTTTCAAACATCACTAAACCTCACTAAATCAATTCTAAACTAAAATAGAAGCTAAAGGAAATAAATTACTATACTAATGGTGAAGGGAATACCTCATTTGGCAACTCAAGAAAATTCTTGAGTTGCCCCAAGTGCTAAAAATCCCATTTTGCTTAGTCCACCATGCTTTTAGTGAGCTTGTGCATGAATTTTGTGAAAAGGGTACATGGTTTGATGTGGAAATGGGGGTATTGTGAGGAGGTAGAGGAGGTGGAGGGAGAGGGATGCCATGGAGTGAAGAAGGAGAAGATGAAGGAAGAAAATGAAGTGAGGAAGAAATGAGCCAATGGTCAATGAACCCCCCCCCTCTCTCTCTCTCTTTTCTCTCTTTTGCCCATACCTCCTTTCTTTATTCTTTTATTTATCTTTTCTTTTCTCCATTGTTTTATTTTATAAAACAATTGTAAAACCAAAATGAAGCTATGCACAATTTAGGATTTAAGCCAAGTTTTTAAAAATGTAACAAGTGTTAGCAAATATGATATGGTGCATGTCACATGCACAAAACACAATCAATGCATGAATAAGTACTAATCGAGTTTAGTAATACTAACTTATATACATTTAGTTGTATACTAAATTTTAAAATTTCCAATATTCATAAATTCTTTTTAAAATCAATAATTAATATAAATTTCCAAATATTTCCCAATTTATCGGTATATAATTGTACCATATTATTAAAACTAATATCCACACATTAAAATATTCATAATATTTATTATTCATTTATATAAATTCCCAAAAATAATATTTTATTTTTTCTGAAATATTACAGTCTTCCCCCTTAAATAAATCCAGTCCCCGAATTTAAATTTAAACCCCTCAAATACTAAAACATTTCAGTAGAATGATCAAGTCGTCGGGGCTCTGAAATCATACATACATAAAATATATCGTAGCGCAATACATGTGCAAGAAAAACGAGTATATAACTCAAAAATCAAAGCTCCGTCAAGCATCATGCAATTATTGGAGCTATGGTGAAGATACCAATGTCAAAGTCCAATACGAAAACCAACATGATATACATCAAAACTATAACATGTACATAGTACGCATCGTTGTAAACTCGTCAAAGCATATGAAAGAAATGCATGCCAACCATTTTTCAAATCGTTATGCGATGCGCGTATCACGGCACAAGTAGCGGACGTTTACAGTAAGAAAAATAACTCTATATGTGTAGGGTTGCCTAGCACGGCAGCAAGATTTCGGGAGGCATCATCCATGCCATATTAAAATTTTTGCCGTTCTAGCTAATCCTAATCCTAGAATCGTATACTAGAAATCCGACGGAATAAAATACAAACACTTTGTAACTAAAAGTGAACAAGGAATACAACCTTTGTAGACCGATCCTTCATTTCATTAGCTTCGTGTAGTAGTCCCTTCGCTGCGATCATGAAGTCCCATACTCTAGAGAGGCTCCCTTGAAGAAACGAACATGCTTGCTTCAAAGTTTTCGAGGCCGAAGATGATCTACGTCGAGGAGACACTAACCCAAGCTATCTCTTCACTAATTGTGGAATTAATGAAGCAAACACCCTATACTAAAAGGCAAGTAGTAGAAGATGATGAAGTAGGAATTTTGTTCACATTTGAAATCATTTTCTCACATTATTTTCTCACTTATCTAAAAGCTAGCAAGCTTTTCTCAATGAAGAAGAAGATGAATAATGAGCAAGAGAGAATGAATTCATGAGGTGAGAAAATAAACCATGGTGAGTATATGACACACACTAACCCTTGTAGAGAGTTAATCATGGCTAGCTATGATGGTTGGGTTTATAAATATCTTAAGCTAAACAAAAATAGAAGACTAAGTCAATGCAACCACAAGCTTCTCAAAGCTTCTTGCTATGACAAAGTCTAACTCATTTTTGAATAATTTTAGATAAATAAAACCCTAAATAATATCTAGAATGGTGTAAGTCATACACACACCCATGTCCATGTATCATCAAGCATGACACAAAATAATGTACACTTGCATATAGCACATATATACAATATGCACAAATCAAGTGAGAAAAGAAATCTTAAGTGAATTAATATTAGTTAATGTAATTTAATATATCATATATATAATTATACATTAAATCATTAAATCAACAATTGATTTAATAATCCGACTATATTACATATAACCGACTAATATCAAATACAACAACTTATCGAATCAACACTTGATTCGATAACCCGGCTATATCATATCTTACCGACCTATGTCACATGTCGCGAGAATAGAATACGGTATCACATATCGTATTAATCTCGGTCCCGCACATATCACATATGCGCTCCTACTCCGTTTCACTTGAGCCAGGAAATCTCTGTGTAGGACTCTAAAGACTCGTCAATACGCCGGCAGTAGGTGATGATCATATCAAACACCCACAAGCCGCAAGCGGTCTGCTAAACGTAATGGCCACCCGGGTATTGAGCGATCTAAAGATCAACAAGCAAGCCTGTTCACACTCCTGCGAATCTAATCAGTAACAATACCGTACATTCCGGTTTTTTCGTCTGATATGTCGCATATCTCGTCTAGGGGTAGTAAACGTCATACCCCAGTAACTCGATAAGTCGTGCCGATGTGAGGCTCATAACGGGTCGAGAAACTACTGATAACACTTACCAGTATATCTCTGAAGCATTCCTGGCCAGGGACTTCTTGTTATAGCCAATCGAGCATAGCGCAACATCAACTCCCAATACCGGGAGAGACGAAACCCCTCCTATCGCTCATTGCCTCCATGTGATTCGGGACTGTACCCAAAAGCCACCATTTTGCACGTTCTCTTGAACGTGGTAAGGTGGAAATCAAAGCACAGTGGGAATCACATAAGACTCTATGACGATCTCGGGTCTACAGACTAACCTGTACCAGTGTCACCAGAGAACTACCATCTGACGTTAGGTATAATACCATCTGGGAGTTCTCGGCGAGTCCGTTCAGTGTTCCCAGTCTCCACTGAGCACCCGTATACTGTCTTTGATGTCAAACACCAATGGATATGGGATCATCCATCGCCCATCTACATGGGTCGAGAAGCTATATGCTAGTCTATTCTGGTATATCGATGCCATGTCTCGATACACCTATGACTAGGAACATTTGAAGGATGTACTTAGAGACTACTCTGTCCCCACCAGTATGATCTGCATCATAATCCTGGTAGTCAAGTACTCATCCTAAAGGCTTTATCAACATGTAACATAGAGATAATCAGTGTACATGTTAAGATAAAGAGCAACCAGATAGCATACTATCATGTCGAGCAAGAAAGTCCTCCCTATATATGTCCAAGCATCCACTACAATATACATCGTATGTACAGTAATGGCCTCTAGGACATACATATAACTAACAATCTCCCACTTGTACTAGGGCCATTTGTCATAGTATCCAATACCCAACAATCAGCAGTGGTTGTAGTATCTCATACACAACTATCCCATAAAAGTCTCTTTTGGGAAAAAGGCCTTTGTGAGTGGATCCACCATGTTGTCCTCTTTGTCTACTCTCCTAACCCCGATCTCCTTGGAGATCATCCATCTCCATAATCAGGTGATACTGCCTAAGAATATGTCTGGATTACAGATGGGACAGGGGTTCCTAGGCATAAGCCACAACTCCATTGTCACACAATGGTAGGAACGAAGTTCATCTCATGAACTAGTGTACATCCAGACTACCTCTTTGGTAGCATCCTTGGTAGCAATGTATCCAGCCTTTATCGTCTAGTTTGCCATGGTATCTAGCTTGGAACTCTTCCAACATACCGTCCCTCCACTAAGGGTAAAGACAATGCCTGTGACTGATATTCAGTCGACCTTACCACCCTGAAAGCTATCCAGTGATTCTCTCCAGGATCGATTGATACCATCTCACTACACCTAGTAAGAATCCTAATATCCACTTAGATCTATCTCATAGATCCAAAACCCAGGATTTAGGAGGTATCATATTGATCCTATATGGAGAATTCTTGTGATAAGAGGAGATTGACCGAGTGTAGCATAGGAAACTCCTTTCCTATCAAGAGTATGTCATCCACGTACAATACGAGGATCACCACCATACTCCCTACTACTACTTTTTTGTATATACAAGGTTCATCTACCATTTTGATGAAGTCAAACTCTTTGACTACCGCATTAAAACAGATGTTCCAACTCCACGATGCCTGCTTTAACCCATAAAGCAACTTGCACAAGTTTCCGCTGCTCCCACTGTCTACGAAGCCCTCTGGCTGTGTACTTATAGACGCTCTCTTCTAAATCACTATTTAGAAAAGCAGTCATGACACCCAACCGCCAGATATCGTAGTCATGGTATGTAGCAATGGCAAGTAGGATCCGGATGGACTTAAGCATAGACACTAGAAAATGTTTTATCATTATCCACACCTGGTTGATGACGAGAACCTTTTGCAATAAGTCTTAGCTTTGTAAGTCTAAACTTTTCCATGTACACCAAGTAATCTTCTCAAGATATACTTGCTCCTGATGGGGATTTAACACTTCAGATATAGCAACCAAAGTCCATACATTGTTGGTGTACATAGATTCTATCTCAGATCGCATAGCATCCAGCCATACTTACAGAGTCACCACTCTTGATGGCCTACTCAAAACTAGTTGGGTCATCATCTCATGATGCAATCCTCGCTCCCACTATCATAGAGAAAACCGAAGTGACTCTCAGGTGGATGAGGAACCCAACTAGATCGGCGGAGAGGCTG
The DNA here is from genome assembly GCA_030015575.1 of Agapanthus africanus. Lineage (NCBI taxonomy): Eukaryota > Viridiplantae > Streptophyta > Magnoliopsida > Asparagales > Amaryllidaceae > Agapanthus > Agapanthus africanus. The sequence goes on from JASDDO010000010.1 coordinate 343,985,973, forward strand.
AGGTTCGTCGGGAGCTATTGAATCCTCCGGTTCTACCAAATCATCAGCTGCAGTTTGTATAGCTGGAACTCCTTCCAGTTTTACCTCATGACCACTAATTTCTTCACAAGAAATTCCCTTTCTCAAAAGGAGGCATGCTGAGAAACAAAACACCTTTTGCTCCTCAGTGTGGTAGAAGATATTCCTTTGCGAATGCTTGGGATATCCAACAAACTTCCACAGAACTGACATTTCCTCGACCTTGTCCGGATTTTGCTTTTGATATAGGCCGGACAACCCAAATCTTAACTTACTTAAGATATAGGCTCTTCCCATACCATATCACATATGGAGTGGTAGGCACCTGATTTGGTTGGAACCCAATTCAATAGGTTTGCAGCTTCTCAAGTGCATAACCCCCAAAAGGAAATAGGCAATTCAGTAGTACTCATCATAGAGCACACCTTATCACATAGGGTGCGATTGCTTCGTCCCGATATACCAACATGCTGTGGTGTATACGGAAGAGTAATGCTGAGAGAGAATCTCGTTCTCCTTTAGAATAGTCCAGGAATTCCGTGCTCAAGTATTCTCCTCCCTGATCACATCAAAGGACATAATAATTATACCCATTGTGGTTCTCTACTTCTGACTTATATTCTTTGAATTGCTCAAAAGGTTCAGACTTGTGTTTCAACAAGAACATATGTCCGAATCTTGAGAGATCATCAGTGAATGTAATGAAGTACAAAGAACCAGTCCTAGCATGTGTAGACAGGGGACCTACATACATCATCATGTATCAATCCCAAGAGTTCACTAACTCTTTCTCTGTTTCCAGTAAACGGAGCTATTGTCATCTTATCTTTTGTGACATGACTGGCAAGTTTCACAAGATGTAAATTCAATCTGATTTAAATATGCATCTAAATGTAACTTAGTTAGTCGGGTCGCAGTTGATATGACCTAATCTACAATGCCTCAAGAAGGATTAGTTCATTTCATAACTCTTCCTCTTGTGTGTGTTTTGTACGTTAAGAACTGTAATTTGATTTAGAATGTATATGCTTTTAGATAACGTGCCTGAACCGATCAACTCTTGATATATGAAATGTTCAAAATATTATCCAACAATATAAAATTATATCCTTCTTTATCTTAATAAAGAGACTGATATGATGTTGTATATCAGGTTCGGTATCTAATAACATTCGTTCAGAATCAATGTATTTAGTAATACAGGGTGATAACTGCCAACAACTTGGCTGCAACACTTGCACCGTTTCCAACTCTTGAAACTTATCACCCATTCTCAGTTCTCTACCTATCTGTAGCCCATGTAACATATTACATATATGGGATCCTGATCTGGTATCTTATACTCAGGACGTAGAGTATACTGAGAAACAGTTCTCGGTAATGAACACACCCGAAGAAGATGTATCATCATGTACTTTCTTCGTTTGGGCAGCACAGAAATTTTGGCAATCCCCTATTTCCTGCTCGGTCTTATAATAATTATAAGTTGGAGCGGGGCCAACGTTCCCCAGCTCAGTATAACAAGCGGGTTCGGTTAATACATCCATATTATTATCTTGATTAAGGCGTGACATGGTCGCTACCTGGAAAGAGAGAGAAGAAAACACTCAGCGTATGCTCTTGCAAGATTAGATTGGTTATTATTTTATCTAATCAGGATGGCTCCCACTGTTTTAATCAAATCTTCCTTCAAACCCTAAAAGGAAAGACTGGTCGGGATTAATTACACCTTATAAGTTCGCCAATCTTTCAGTCAGGACAGTGTTGATACTTTGAGGGAGGTTCCCCGTGCTTTCGCACGGACCTAATTAAAATAAACCTCGTTTTCTCATAGGCATAACCCCATTAACACCTTTCTAGACACCTACTTGATCGGCTGATTGTGATGTGTAAAATTCTCCCAGGAGTAACTCTTACTCTCGGTGGGTATCGGGATCCAACTATCTCATAGAAGGTATGCAATCTCATTGCAAATTTCAACACTTGAAATTCCCGATAATGTTTTGCCCCTAGTGACTTATGATCTTAACTATGGTCAACAAATCATAAGCACTAGTCAAGTTCTACCCGTCATTTCGTGATTAATTAGACCCACCCACATGACCCTTAACTATGGTCAACAAAGTCATATGACTGTCCTAATTAATCGCATCATATGCTGTGTAGGAAGACATCACTTAGCTACCGCACACTACGCCTTAACTATGGTCAACAAACATAGTACGAATACTAAGTACTCTACTTCCTAAAATGACGGAGGGCTAGGACAAGTTTTTAAGAAAACCCTTTGCGTAATGAACTTGATCTCATTGTAGAATCGAGTGATTTTGTAAAGAAGTGTTTTTTAGGCTTTTACTAGTTTTGCTAAAGAGGTCACTCCCGGTGAAGGGATCTCGGCTCTTTCCTTATCGAATAAGGTGCAGAATATTTCACAAATACCACTATGCAAAGTAAAAACTATAGAAGTAATCAAAAGACAAACCGAGTGTGTAGGATCTGCTAGTTTCGCTAAAGAATTCACTCCCGGTGAAGGGATCTCGGCTCTTTCCTTATCGAATAAGGTGCTGTATATTCTATAAGGAATATCGCTATGCAAAGTAAGAACTAGAGCTACCAGTTTTTGAAACAAGTTTCTACAACATCTTTTGGGTTTCTTTTATTTCATTAATCTCATTAATGAAGTCCCATCATAATATGCTTCCCAAGCATCACATATGAAACGAAAGCAACAATATATAATATATATCATATATATATATAATATAAGCATTCGTCTAAACACATCACAGTGATCACATCACAGAGCAGCAAAAGATAACTTATGAAATATTGGATATACTGGGATTTCCGTATTTTAGATTAAGCCAGTATAAAACACGGATTCCACGGTCGTGATGAATAGCCAAACCCATATCCCTAGACCCCTATGAGAGCGGCAAGCAACCCTATCAATTCTAGAGTTAGGAGACCCGGTCTCGACTCCTCGAGATGGTCTCTCACTGGACCCTAGAATCCAATTACTTGTGCTCCCCACCTTGGATCTATCCTAATGCGGAAAAATAAATAATATACAATGGTGACATCATCCTCAACCCGGAAGTGCCCCAATAAAAGAATATTACATACAATGCATTTTACATGAATGAAAATAAAAACTCTCATCTCACATAAAACCCCCGGCTATTCAAAACACGACGATCCAATATAACATATCACAACAACACATAACATCGCATGTCATCAACGTAAATAAATATGCGTATCCCAATTGTCGTTGACATATAGCACCGAAACCGGCGATACACCATATATTGCACTTACGGTCCCATAAAAGAAAATGAAAAACTACAACAGTTGGAATCCGCAACTATCTTAGACATCATAAACCCAATGTATCACATACTTTGGATTTTATGCCCGACCAAATGAAATCCTTAGACATCACATGCCTAACAATTATAAACCCCGCATTTTAGTTTCGATCTCGAAAACACTTTTCAATATCAAGTCGGGCAATTCAACAAGATTCCCAGCATCCTGATCGAATGCTCGTCGAAAACTTTAGTAGACGGCCGCACCGCACCCCCGATGCCGTCGACGAAGTGCACTAAGGCGGAACACCGCTGCCGCGAGCATCCGAACGGATGCCTTTGGCGACGGGGTTCTCCTATAGTCACTTGGTCGGGGCTTTGGGGCGTGGCTATCTAATAAGGTTACCCGACGAGTATCCGTGTACGCTACGTGATTGCGATGGACTTTTGATCACATCAACATCCCGTGGCAACCGATCAAATGAGACTAAATTGCTAGATTTATAACATTCAAATTAGTTATCTCATAACTACTTTTATGGATTCCAAATATTGTATCCTATCACATAATATCCGGACAACGTTAAACTCTTCGATCGATTCATCAAAGTCCTACAATTCCCCGACAGCTCAACACTTGAGCACAGTTTAATAATACCCAGAATATGCCACAGTACCTATGCACCAGCCGTAGAAGGGCAGACCCAAGCCTCACTCATGTCGCCACGGAACTGCGGCAAACCCTAGGGTATGACCGCGGTTCCGCGATCCAAAAAGTCGAGTTAGAGTTTCATTCTTCTAGAGGGTTCACAGAATTACTTGCATGTTTTTCCGAATACGTTAAACTTGGAAAAATAGGTTTTTGACATTCGATCGAACTTTTTGACTTCGCCTAGACAACATGTGACAACCCGAAATATTGTTAAAACTATGAATACGAAACACTCCGAATTGCTTATAGTGTAAGATTACATCACATGCAAAATTAGCAAAAACAAACAATACCTGAAACACCAAAACCCAGATTCTGGAAGACACCAAAAAATTCAACCCATTCCTCTACAACAAGGTCGAGCTCGCTGGAATACCTAGGAATGTCGCCGGCCATTTTCCGAGCAGATGGGCTAAAAATTTTAGTGTCTTCATGTTGCATCTCATACAACATTCTGCAGTTGTTTAAAAAAAATTTGAACACCTTTTAAAATCGACATGAAGCGAGTTTCCGTGTTTCAAGTTTCGGAGTATTTCGGTTTTGTAATCTTAAAAAAATTCGTCTAATTTTCTAGCATGGCTCTGATACCACTGTAGGGTTGTCTAGCACGGCAGCAAGGTTTCTGGAGGCAGCATCCATGCCATATTAAAATTTTTGCCATTCTAGCTAACCCTAACCCTAGAATCGTATACTAGAAATCCGACGGAATAAAATAAAACACTTTGTAACTAAAATTGAACAAGGAATACAACCTTTGTAGACCGGTCCTTCACTTCATTAGCTTTGTGTAGTAGTCCCTTCGCTGCGATCATGAAGTCCCAGACTCTAGAGAGGCTCTCTTGAAGAAACGAACATGCTTGCTTCGAAGTCTTCGAGGCCGAAGATGATCTACGTCGAGGAGACACTAACCCAAGCTATCTCTTCACTAATTATGGAATTAGTGAAGCAAACACCCTATACTAAAAGGCAAGTAGTAGAGGATGATGAAGTAGGAATTTTGTTCACATTTGAAATCATTTTCTCACATTATTTTCTCACTTATCTAAAAGCTAGCAAGCTTTTCTCAATGAAGAAGAAGATGAATAATGAGCAAGAGAGAATGAACTCATGAGGTGAGAAAATAAACCATGGTGAGTATATGACACACACTAACCCTTATAGAGAGTTAACCATTGCTGGCTATGATGGTTGGGTTTATAAATATATTAAGCTAAACAAAAATAGAAGACTAAGTCAATGCAACCACAAGCTTCTCAAATCTTCTTGCCATGACAAAGTCTAACTCATTTTTGAATAACTTTAGATAAATAAAACCCTAGATAATCCCTAGCATGGTGTAAGTCATACACACACCCATGTCCATGTATCATCAATCAAGACACAAAATAATGTACACTTGCATATATCACATATATACAATGTGCACAAATCAAGTGAGAAAAGAAATCTTAAGTGAATTAATATTAGTTAATGTAATTTACTATATCAAATATATAATTATACATTAAATCATTAAATCAACAATTGATTTAATAATCCGGCTATATTACATATAACCGACTAATATCAAATGCAACAACTTATGGAATCAACACTTGATTCGATAACCCGGCTATATCACATATAACCGACCTATGTCACAAGTCGCGAGAATAGAATACGGTATCACATATTGTATTAATCTCGGTCCCGCACATATCATATATGCGCTCCTACTCCATTTCGCTTGAGCCAGGAAACCTCTGTGTAGGACTCTAAAAACTCGTCAATACGTCGGCAGTAGGTGAAGATCATATCAAACACCCACAAGCCGTAAGCGGTCTGCTAAACGTAACGGCCACCCAGGTATTGAGCGATCAGAGATCAACAAGCAAACATGTTCACACTCCTGCGAATCCAATCAGTAACATTACCATACAGTCCGGTCTCTTCGTCTGATATGTCGCATATCTCGTCTAGGGGTGGTAAACGTCAGACCCCAATAACTCGATAAGTCATTCCGATGTGAGGCTTATAACGGGTCGAGAAACTACTGATAACACTTACCAGTATATCTCTGAAGCAGCCCTGGCCAGGGACTTCCTGTTATAGCCAATCGAGCACAGCGCAACATCAACTCCCAATACCGGGAGAGAAGAAACCCCTCATATTGCTCATTGCCTCCATGTGATTCGGGACTGTACCCAAAAGCCACCGTTTTGCACGTTCTCTTGAACGTGGTAAGGTGGAAATCAAAGCACAGTGGGAATCACATAAGACTCTATGACGATCTCGGGTCTACAAACTAACCTGTACCAGTGTCACCAGAGAATTGCCATCTGACGTGAGGTATAATACTATCTGGAGTGCTCGGCGAGTCCGTCCTGTGTACCCAGTCTCCACTGAACACCCGTATACTGTCTTTGATGTCAAACACTAATGGATATGGGATCATCCATCGCCTATCTACATGGGTCGAGAATCTATACGCTAGTCTACTCTTGTATATCGATGCCCTGTCTCGATACACCCACGACTAGGAACATTTGAAGGATGTACTTGTCGACTACCATGTCCCACAAGTGTGATCTGCATCATAATCCTGGTAGTCAAGTGTTTCCCCCAATCAGAGCAAAGCTCTGTTTGAATTTCAAATTCAAAAGGTGAAGCAACGCTTCAGATCTCTTGCGTTGCGCGTAGAGCGCCACGTGTCAAAATCAGACACGCCAGCGCAAGGAGCGCAGCGCACCCAATCAGAGCAAGGCTCTGTTTAAAATTCGTTGCTTCAGCTGACTTGCGCTCTGCGCTGCGCGACACGTGTCAGCGCAGTTGCGCTAGCGCAGTTGCGCTGCGCACTGCGCTGCGCGACACGTGTCAGCACAGTTGCGCTGCGCGACACGTGTCAAGCGCAGGTGCGCTTGCGTCAACTGTGCCAGCACTAAAACAGAATTAAAATTCCAGAAAGATCTTTCTGATCTTATTAAAACAATAAGATTCTCTTCTTTAAAAACAGAGCCTTTGGATCAAAGATCCAACGGTGGGGAAAAATCCCTAAATCACTCAGAGAAAGATCTCTTTAACTAATTTAACAAATCAATTTGCACTATATAAAGGCCCCTAGACTCCAAGTCTGAAATATATATTGACACAGAGAAGGGGAAACACAAAGAATTCCTCTAAAAACTTTGAGAAGGATTCAGAGAAAAAGAAAAAAAAAGTAAAACCTTTAGAAAAAAGAAGAATTTCTTCTAAAAAAGATCAATGATCTAAGAACAAGATCAAAGATCTTCAATAAAAAAAAGAAGAAAGTTAATATTAATAAAAAGGAAGTAATTTATTCTTTACTAGATCTTTTGATCTATATAAAGGCATTGCCTTTTGATGAACCACTGGTTCTTAAAATTTGAGGTAAAACCTCTCTGGAAAACAAGAAAAACATGTTTTCTTTGATCCAAATATTAAACAGTGCCTTACACTTTTGAAGTTTGCACCGTTGCACTCCTTGGATTGGCGCAAGCCACCAGGGAGCGCCACGTGTCAATCACAGAATAACTGCGCCCTGCGCTTCTAAAAAAACAGAGCACTGCTCTCTTAAATTGGCGCAAGTCATCAGAGCGCGCCACGTGTTAGCAGCACGCTAGCGCAGCGCACTGGCGCAGCGCACTGCGCTAACAAAGTTGCGCTCACCAGAGCGTGACACGTGTCACCCCCACATGAGTTTGCGTCTTGCGCTCCTCAATTGGCGCAAAGCGCCTGACAAGCCACGTGGGGCACTGCCAGGTCAAACAAATGCTCTGCATTATAAAAAAAGGGACAGAGCCCAATTAAAAAGGCCTAACAGGCCAAAAATAAATGTTATGCATTTAATTGAAAAGCCTAATGCTCTGCATTAAAGTAAAAAAAGGACAGAGCCCAATTAAAAAGGCCTAACAGGCCAGAATAAAATGCAGTGCATTATTAAAAAGGGCAGAACCCAAACAAAGGCCTAATAGGCCAAATACGAATAAAATGTTGAACATTTTCAACTGGACTTAACCCAATTCTGGCCATAAGTTCTCAAACTAAATTGAACTGAGCACGACTGCTCTCCTAAATCAATTTACACCGGGTTAAAGGGTACATCTCCGAACTCCTATGATATTTGTCGTTGTAATCCTTCAACGTCGTCAGAGAGGTGACGGGTCCCGACAACCACACATTAATACGGACTGTGGGGTCCTTAAACTCATGGACTAATGCGTCCTTAAACTAATATCCGTCCCCAAAATGGGAATGTTGGACCACCATGTACCTAAACTGGTAATACGGACTGTGGGGTCCTTAAACTCATGGACTAATGCGTCCTTAAACCAACAATACGGACTGTGGGGTCCTTAAACTCATGGTCTAATGCGTCCTTAAACCAATTACTCATGGACTAATGCGTCCTTAAACCAATTACGGACTGTGGGGTCCTTAAACTCATGGACTGATGCGTTCTTAAATTAATATTCGTCCCCAAGATGGGAATGTTGGACCACCATGTCCTTAAACTGGTAATGGACCACTATGTCCCTAAACTGGAACAATAGAGCCTTCAAATGCTCTTTTGTCGGATCCAAACGATCCCGTTAAGTTGATCTTAGTCTCAAATTAGACTAATGTATCCTTAACAAACGTTTGAGTTGATCTTAGCCTCAAATATGGCTAACGTATCCTCAAACTAAAACCCCAAACCCAAATCTAAGAGAATACGGATTTGGACTAATCCACGTCCTACGGGCGACGACATAAATTAGTCTCCGTATACAATCCACGGGCAACCACAAATAAAAAAAACACCCACGACATGAAGTGAAATTCTGGAGAAGGAGAAAGTTGTTACCGCGATGCGGTAGCGTAATTAACTGCAGGGGCTTGCGCCTGCAGGGAAGAGCGTCCCCACAATCAAAAACCCCTCAAGCGAGGGGGAATCTGACGAAGTCTGCTAAGTCGGCCGCATCCGTCTAAACCTCCGATACACAGTGCCATAAATCAACTTGGCATCTTCGGAGAGGTAGACGGATAAAATCAAATAGCATCTGCCCCGAATCTCAGGCCAGGCATCCGCCGCGTCTTTCGGAGGGAAACAGATTCTGGCATGCCCGGTGTCACCTTTTCCTCTTTCCACTCCACACTTCGTGTGTCGTGTTCGCGAACCAATCGCGATTTGCTAATGGTTGCCCTTGGGTTTCGAGGTACTAAGATTTGGCGTTTGCTTGGTGCAGAAAGCGAAACAGCAATGGAATCTACTTGTGTAAAGTGCTCCAGCTGCAGCTGCAACTCGCGCTCCGCCTCATCTGGAGGCATAGTTTACGGGCCCCAAGATGCTTCCCTGTTCACGATGCCGGTGGAACAGGTCACCCAAGCTACCACGGGATTGTTTTTCGGGACCATGCTCCCGCCAACGAGCTTCACCGCTCCTGTACCAACACCGGAAGCTCCCAAGAAGTCGGTCTTTGATCGGCTTACAACTACTGCGACCCCTCTCAACGGGTCATCCAGCTCTAGTTCCTCGGTCTTCGCTAGATTGGGAAAAAGTCCATGTGGGCCCATGATGAAGCCTACAATCCCAGAAAAGGTTGTTTCGAAGAGGATAGCCATTCCTGCTCCCGAAGTCTTCAAAGCGGCTTCTCCTGCCAAAGGGTCGGTCTTCACAAGACTGACTGTTTCTGCTCCTGTTCCAGGCGAAATCATCAAGGCTGCTCCCCCTGCTCGGAAGGCTGCTTTCGATAGGTTGGCTATCCCCACTCAGCGGACATCAGTCTTCAATAGGCTGACAACGACAACTTCTGACCAACACAGGGGGCATGAGGAAGTCACTCCTACGGCTGAGATAATCCCAATGGCTCGACAAGCTCGACGTCGCCACTGGCGCCGAGTAAGGAAGGCTGGGGGCAACTCTCCTTCCGGACTAACTCCGCCGGCTCCAGCGGTGGAAATCGATGTTGCTGTTCTAACTGGGAACAGCTTTGAATTGCTTAATAAGGTGCGTAGGAACTCTCCTATTGCAGTGCTGAAGAGATCTCCTCCACCCATGGAGAATGCACCGAAGGCGAAGCCGGAACAGTCCCCTCAGCGGTTGTCCTCCAAAATCTACAAGGTCTGGCGTCAAGTTCAGGACTCGGTAATTGATTAAGATTACTCTCGCCGACAGAAAAGGCGAAGGTTCAGCAGGAAGAAAACCGTCCTGTCAAGCCACAAAAGACGACAGCCACCTGGGTGCCCACAGCAACGGCCCCCTCAACTTCGACGGTCCACAAGAGAAGAAGGCCGGAGAAAGTCCCCACGCATGCGGCAAATGTTAAAGGCGGTGATCCCAAACGCCCTAAGTCCGGGGGCATTATGGTACACACCGTCTATATGGCGTCCGGGAAAGAGGACAGCCGTATATCCACAGGTCATAGACCGCTTACGCGATCGGTGACTAAAGCTCAGGAGCAACAGCAGAAGCTCCAAGAAATGATGACTGCGATGGCCGCACTCACTAGGCTAAAAGAAAGCCCAGAAGCATCCTCGGATCAGCGCCAGGAGCAAGAAACCGACGCCGAATTCCTTCGCAGGATACTGGAAAAGAAGGACAAAGAGGCTGCGGAACAAGCAGCCAATATAAAACGAATGGCCCTTCTGTTCCAGGACATGGTGGGTATGATGATCCAGCAGGATCCCCCAGCTGAAGATCCTCCGATTATCCTTGAAGATGACAGGGGAGAAACGTCAAATCCACCGCCGGCTCTTTCAACAGCCAAGGAGGAGACAATTTCCAAAGCTGCCTTGGATGAATATATAGCTCAGCAGATATGAGTTCACCAGGCAACTGAGGCAGCCAATCAAGTTGTTAAGACGGTGCGACCATATCCGAGCTGGTACGATCAGATCAAGTACCCGCCGGGCTACATGATCCCAAAATTTCATGTCTACAAGGGAACAGGCAATCTCCATCAACATGTTGCCCAGTTCAGGGCTCTTTGTGGCAACACCGGCGGCGATGATAAGCTTCTGCTTCGCCAATTCGTCGGCAGCTTGTCGGAGACGGCGTTTGAATGGTACTCCGAGCTTCCAAACGACTCTGTCAAGATATTTGCTGAAATGGAGTTGTTGTTTACCCAGCGTTTCGCAAGCGCCAGCGAGCGTACTCCAATAACGGCTCTAATCAATGCAAGAGTAAAGCTGGGCGAAACTTGGGTTCAATATGTAATCCGATGGCGGAACTTATGGTCGAAATGCGAACAGCGCATCGAAGAAGCGCCGGCGGTGGGCATGTTCGTGGGCACCTTAGACCCTCATGCAACTATTTCACAGTTCATGATGTTCTTTAAACCAACCACGTTCCAGGCCTTGATTGACAAGCTAGCTCAAATGGACCAGATGGGCCATAGACCGTCTCCTCCAAAGCCGGACTCTCGAAATGAGAAGGGGAAAGGAAAAGCGATCGTCGTCGCCAATGCTCAACAACAGCCGAGCAACTTGAAGCCGGTTGTTCGTCAAAGCAATATGCGTCCGCGCTTCTCCCTCGAGGAGAGGCTAGGACGTCTTTACTCATTTCCTCAAGATAAAACGAGAAGACTGTTCGAGATGGCATTGCGCAACAGACACATCAATCTGCCGGATTCAAAACGTCCATTGCAGCCAAACGACGTCAATAATCCCAATTACTGCCCCTACCATCGAGTATTGGGTCATCCGATCGAAGATTGCTATGTCTTCAAAAACTGGATTGAAGATCAATACCAACAAGGCAAGTTCACGCTATCCGAAAAATGGAAAGTGAGCCCGCTGCAGCCTCATACCCCTAAAAAGGCGAATATGCCGGGGGCAACGTGCTCCCTTGTTGAAGAAGCTCCGTGGGAGGTTGTGCTATCTGCCAAAACCAAAAGGATGCTGAATGATCTCCAGACATGCCCGGCGATTAGATGGAAGAACCCGTTGGAACCTGAGATCATCGAAGGGATGCTGAAGCCGCGCCCAACTCCAAAGATCGGTGGTGATGGCCCAAGCACTTGTACCCAACCGTCGAAATCTTCAAAGAAGAAGAAGAAAAGATCTAAAAAGCCCGTGAAACCTGGCGACAAGCGCACGGACTTACAGAAACAGATTGATGCGCTGGAGGAGTACAATCAAAAGGAACGCACTCCCATCACACTCCAAGAGTTCCTCAGCCACGTCTTTCAAGAGGAAGATGAGGGGGAGAGCTCGTCGGATGAATCCGAGGAATACGTGGCGAGTTGTCATGTGATTTCTCACTCGTTTACGGATGATGAGAAAACTCCTTGCACTGAGAAGCTGGGGGCAGATCCTAAAACGGAACTTCTAGGGCCATCAGATGAAACAATTGACGCATTCCTCAACGAAGCTCTTTTGAAAAGTAAAGCTGATCGGGAACGCGAGATGGTCATATTTGAAAGGGCCAAGCACCGGCGACTAGACGAAAAAGTTGAGACACTCCCGCCGAATCAAAGTACATTCGTCGCAGATAAAAGCAAGTTCAAGACGAGAAAAAGGTTTGCTAAAGCCATATCAATGGGGATGAAGCTACCACCCTCTGAAGGAAACATTGCCGGCAAAGCGGAAATACACCCTTCCTACTGCTTATATCATCGAAAGATTTCGCACCCTACTGAGGAGTGCAACGCTTTCAATAGAGATGGTGGCAGGGGTATGTTGTTCACCGGCAACATTTTAACCGGGAGAAGCGCAAAACTCGTCGGGAACAGAAAAGTACGACTGAGGAGCTTAGAAGAACTACCGGCGATTGTCACGTGGTTAACGCCGGGGAAGCGCAAGTTCTCACATTCGGGAGCGACTCTAACGAGGAAATGGTTCTTAGCCCTCATTTTAAAGAGTCCGCCTCGGGAAAAGAGGAAGAGCCGAAGGCCTGCAAAAATATCCGGCTGCGTAATCACACGCTACCCGAAAAGAATCTCGGACCCTCAAATAAAAAAGATAAGGGAAAAGAAAAGGTCTCTGAGGATATCGCCCTAGATGACAAAGTCATGGAAAAGCTAACCGCCAAGGACCCGCCAAAGAAAAATAAGGTGGACTACAACGTTCTGGCACACTTGAGGAAGCTACCCTCGCAGCTCAGTATTCTTGATGCCCTCTTATTATCAAAAGAAGGAAGAGATTCATTAATCAAAGCGCTACAAGTGCCCGAGCAATTCCAAGCTTTTCTCGCCGAAGAAAAGATGAAGGATGAGCTGGAAGAAGTGCACACGGCCGATGTCACTTTCGGTGATGAAGACCTACTCTTTGGGACGTGCGAGCACAACCGTCCCCTTTATGTCTCAGGGTATGCCACGATATAAAGATAGGCAAAATCTTGGTTGACAATGGCTCTTCCGTCAATCTCCTCAATGTACGGGTATTAAAGGAAATCTGCATGAGCGTCCAGCACCTCGCGCGGGATAAGATCACCATCTCCAGATTCGACTCTCAATCATCACGGACTCTCGGGTCCGTGATACTGACGTTACGCTTTAGGCTACTCGTCATGGACATTAAATTCCACGTCATAGACGCCAAGACATGCTATAATGCTTTGCTCGGCCGACCCTGGTTACACGAGTACAACATCATCCCTTCTACACAGCATCAGTGTATGAAATATTTTAAGGATGGTCTCGAGTATACCATAACGGGTGAGTTGAACCCATTCTCCGTGAACGAAGTCCGCAAATATGAAGATGCAAAATACTTCTTACCGGATTTCGAAGACACGGAGAGGTGTCGCAAGCCGGAGAACGAAGCTATCACCACCATCCCTGTCTTCGGGAGTGATACTGAGGAAGGGGAAGTGATAGTTTATTCGGGTCCACCCCAATACAACAAGCCGGGACCATCCGCTTCTACGTTGATCTTTGGCAGTGACTCGGAAGATGAGGTCCATGCTATATTTTCCGCTTGACCTTCTTTACAAACTTTCGCTGACGAAGAGCAAAGCCTGCAAGTCGCCATGGTTCCACTTAAACATCATAAAGAACTGGATGCGCTTGATACCTACAGTGTAGAGGAGCTCCGGACGTTCTATGTCCCTCCCAGGCGAGAAGGCGAAAAGGCAATTCTATTCTACCGCTCTGAAGAAACCAAAGTGGAGAAAGAAATCTGGCACGGTGCGGATCCTACGCTTGACAGGCTTCAGCCCATCCGTCTGCCTAAATATTATACAGAAGGATTGAAGAGGCCGTTGAAGCGCCAGGGGATACCCTTCAAACAGACCGCTCGAAAAGCTAAGTTCTATGACAGGGTCTGGAACGTTCCCGGAACTCAGCACAAGTTGCCTAGTGGGAGGATGGAAACAATCGGGCTTGGATACATTCGGTCCAAGAAACAAGAGCTACTCCGCGACTGTTACGTCGTACATGACTTCAATGAAGAAGGGGATGCTCAATGGGAGGACGCTAATCCTGAACCAGAAAAAGTTCCTGATGCAAAAGTGCCCAGTCCGACGTTCGAAGAACAAATGGACAAGCTTATAAGGGAAGCTGGTCAAAAAATTCGAGACGACCATAACCGCGAAATGGCCATCTATGAGAAAGCCAGGACGCAACGCCTCCTCCAACAGACTGTGAAAGACGAAAATGCCGCTCCTTGTCAACCTGTTGTAAAAAAGGCCCGACGCAGAGGCAGAAACAAGTCAAAAAGCGGAAAAGGCATTCAACAACGACAAAGCGGGAACAAGAAGCCACGCAGTCGGGAGTCGAGCGGTCCTGATCTATCCCTTATGAAGAAAATGGGTCGAGCGTACTCTTTTCCTCGAGACAAGACAAAGAAGATACTTGACCTCGCTATAAAACATCAAATGCTTACACTGCCGGAGTCTAAACACCCTGAGCAAGCAGGTGAAGTCTCTCACCCAAACTATTGCGCTTATCACCGAGTAATGGGCCATCCTCTCGAAGATTGCTTCACCTTCAAGAATTGGGTCGAAGATCAGTATCAGCTCGGCAAGTTCGCTCTATCTGACAGCTGGAGGGTAACGCCGCCACAGAAGCATGAACCCAAAGCCACGAGAGCAGAACCAGATCCACATCGGTCTTGGAAGCGAGCTCATACTTGTCATATGATAACAATATCCAAAGAAGAGACCGAGAATATGGATGACCTTTCCTGGTGCTTCGAAAACAGCGATGACGAGGTGATCTCAGAATTTCCACCAGCGTCGAAAGAGCTGGAAGATGGAATACACACCACTGCAAATAACCTCAAGAAAATTGAGTTGGGGACGGCGAACGACCCGCGACCGACATTCGTCAGCGAGATGCTATCTGAAGAAAGGGTGGCTGTGTTAAAAGACGTGCTTATGCAGCATAAAGACTGCTTCGCATGGAACTATTCCGAAATGCCAGGACTAGATCCAGAAATTGCTGTGCATAAATTGGCGATATCTCCGGACGTCAAGCCAGTCAAACAGGCGCCGAGAAGAATGCGGCTCGAGCTTGAGATGAGCATTAACGCCGAAATCAAGAAGCTGATCGACTCTGGGTTTATCCAAGAGGTTCAGTACCCCGATTGGATTGCCAACATCGTCCCGGTGATGAAGAAAAATGGGACAGTGCGCATATGTGTAGACTTTCGGGACCTTAATAAAGCCTGCCCGAAGGACGATTTCCCAGTGCCAGTCACCGAGCTGATGATAGATAACACGTCCATTCACGAGGTTTTTTCCTTCATGGACGGCTCATTAGGATATAATCAGATAAAGATGCATCCCGAAGACCAGAAGCACACCGCTTTCCGGACCCCTTTGGGTATATTCTGCTACAAGGTGATGCCCTTAGGTCTAAAGAACGCCGGTGCCACCTATCAAAGGGCCATGACAAAGATTTTCGATGACCTTATACATGAAATCATCGAATGCTATATCGACGACCTCGTCGTTAAGAGCAAATCATACGAGGAGCATTTAGAGCATCTGAAGACCGTATTTCAACGCCTTTGACAATACAACTTGAAGATGAACTCTCTCAAGTGCGCCTTCGGAGTTTCTTCCGGCAAATTCCTAGGATTCGTCGTCCGACACCGAGGTATCGAGATAGATCCGTCAAAAATCAAAGCGATCATGGAAATGCCTCCGCCAAGGACTCTCAAGCAATTGTGGTCTCTCCAAGGGAAGCTTGCATATATCCGACGTTTTATAGCCAATCTCTCTGGCAAATGCCGCCCTTACAGTCACCTGATGAAGAAAGGAACCCCTTTCGTTTGGGATCACAAATGCCAGAGCGCGCTGGAAGAAATCAAGCAATACCTGCAGAATCCACCAGTGTTGGCTGCTCCGGTCAAGGGAAAGCCTCTCATCCTTTACACAACCGCCCTCGAAGGTTCCTTAGGCGCATTATGGGCACAAGAGAACGACCAAGGGAAAGAAAGAGCTCTCTATTACTTAAGTCGAGATCCTGGCAACATCCTAGTTGTAGCGGTGCTGATGCCGAAATCGGTGTCTAATTCCAGGCTTACAGCGAAAAGCCAGCAAGCCGCACCTGCATACGAAATAGCCGAAATGATGGGGCAACTTGCAACAAAATCAGCAAGTAAAATTGCATGCATGCAAAATAGCCGAAATGATTGGGCAACTAGCAATAAAAAGCAGCGAGTGAAAATAAAATAAATAGCCGAAATGATTGGGCAACTCGCAATAAAAAGCAGTGAGTGAAAATAAAATAAACAGCCGAAATAATTGGGCACCGCGAAAAATAGCTGAAATGATTGGGCAATCGCGACCTTCGCGATATAAAAGCTGAAATGATAGAGCATCGCAGAAATAAAATAAAATTTTTATATAATGAAATTTATGCCCTACAGGCGATATCACAACAATCCCTGTATACAATCCAGGGGCACAAACAAAGAGGAAACCATACCTTCCCAACAGGCTCCACCAGAAAGCGAAGCCAAATCTCGACGGTTCACCAGCAACCGCGACATTCGTCTCAATACAGCATACGCAATGCCAGCAAACGAAGCGAAGGCCAAATTCCTAGCTTCACGGTTTTAACGGTAACTCATATAAAACCTGAAAGACGATCGGAGATCATCTCGCACCAGTGCGGAGTGGTCACCACCTCGACGTCCGTCTCAATACAACAGACGAGATGCCACCACAGCGTTCTTCCTCCAACAGGATTCGAACATGACAAAGCAAACGAAGCGAAGGACAAATTCCTAGCTTCAGGGTCTTAACGGCAAGTCATATAAAGCCTGAAAGACAATTGGAGATTATCTCACACTAGCGCGGAGTGGTCACCACCTCGATGTTCGTCTCGATACAACAGACGCAACATCACCAAAAGGAGCCACGGCAAAATCCCTAGTTCCAAACTTCAACGGTTCACCAGCAACCTAGAGACAACCGCGACATTCGTCTCGATATAGAGGACGCAATGCCAGCAAATGAAGCAAAGGCCAAATTCCTAGCTTCAGGGTCTTAACGGCAAGTCATATAAAGCCTGAAAGACTATCGGAGATCATCCCACACCAGCGCGGAGTGGTTATGACTCATCGGGGCTCTCCAAAATGAGCCTAACCTCAAGTAAAAAGTGACATGAAATATCCCTACGTTTGCTCTTTCGACGGTAATATTAGCTGGAAGATTACTTGAAGACGTCTTGTCCAGCCCCCGAAGGGATCAGAGACACGACAATCGCAAGGCTACTCGAACAGCAAGATTGCCTATCGAGGAATACATCAGCCAACACGATGGTACGACGAAAAAAACCCTAAGTACCACAGACCCTAACGGACCTTTGTCGTAAAGAGCAGAGGTTAACTGTGACGTTAGGATATTCTTGCGAGAAATGCTCAATTCGTCTCGACTCATGAGGAAATTAGTGTCTTTGCGAGAACTACTCGATATGTTTCGACTCATGAGGAAAAGCCTTAGGCGGCAAGGATTAAAAAACCTGTTTCCTAAGCAATGGGACCCTGCAAGTCGGTCCAAAATGGACTCTTGCATACTATTCACGGGTCACACTCTCCAAAATTGAATCTCGACGAGGAGGGAAACAATCGCTTACGGGTCCTCTCGACTCGTAAGAGGGAAAATTCTCTTATAAGATCCTTACGACTTATAAGAGAAAACACACTTAGGAATCCTCACGGTTCCTAAGGAGAAAATACACCTACGAGATCCTCTCGATCCGTAGGGAGAAAAGTTTCTATGAGACCCTCACGGCTCATGGAGTTGAAAAGTCTTAGGCAGCAGATCTGAACCTGCCTCCTAAGCCATCACTATCTCTTGAAGAAGTCAAGACAGGATGCTCGCCCTATCATCTGTCGACCATGCTTACTAAGGTAACATGCGGATAATAAAAGAAAGAAGAAGGCAGAGAAATGACACCAGACATTTTTGAAGAATGTATATCTTTTATTCATAAATTTGATTGAGTACAAGATACATTGTGGTAAAGAATAAAAGAAACAGATACATTTTATTTACAATTGCAAATGATACAAAATGTTCACGGAAAAGGAAGCGTCTTCAACAAATCTGCAAGCTGCTCTCGCACTTCCTTCACCGCCCTCTCCTGATCGGCTGCCGCAGCCAACTCCGCCTCCACCTGGGCCCGCTGCCGCATGTAGGATGAAAGCTCCTTTTCAACTGCCTGCTGAGCTGCTCTGCGACCTTGGGCATCACGCTCTACGGTATCGAGCTTCCGCTTCAGTGCTAGCCCGTCAGAAATACTTTGCAGAAGACCCTCAAAGATAGCCTTCACCCGGGCAGCGTTCGCGTCGACCTCAACATGCAATCGAGCAGACTCGTTTGAGGTCTCTTGGCACTCCTTCCGCCTTAAAGCCGCTTCTTGTTCCAGATAGCGGAAGTAAGAAGCGCTTTGCTCGATCCACGCCACCCGTTGAGTACTCGTGGCCAAAACCTCGGGGGCAGGACGCATAAGCTCCAGTTGATGCAGGCGGGCCTCAATCTCCCTGCAGTGATTAACCTAAGACGCGACGATGCCTTCGTTATGGAAGTTTACAAGTGTCTCCAGCATTAGGTTAACCTCCGCAGCAAAATCTGCGGCAGGTGTAGGAGTCTCCACGTCAAGCTCCTCAATATAGTCGCTCACCATGCGCAGACTATTCGCGGCGCCTTTCGAGGACGGACGTCTGGAAAAGGGTCCGACCGGCATGATGACACGAGACTCGAAAGGGACCGAAACCGGAACGATAGCTGCAAAACAAGTCACGATCAGATGACAGACCTAAAATATAGGAGACCCGTAAGCAGTAAAATCTACCATACCGGCTGCAGCAGGTGGCAAAGCCGGGAGGACCGGTGGCGCAACTGATCTTTCATCTCCCCCTTCGATCAGCAGCACTGCAATCAGGGCAAGGAAAAGTCAGAAACAAGTCCATTATTGGAAAAAGAAAGAGTATTAGTGGAAAACTATACTCACCAGCGCCACTGGAGGAAGCGAGCTCCGACGGGAAGGAGAAATGTGGGTGCAGCACCTGGTAGAGGTGATCAAAAAGCACTCCTGTGAAGACGCAATAGTACGACATTAGTACATAAATTATGCGGCCGAAAGATAAAACTAATGGGTTACAAATCCATACCTTCCAACATTTGCGACGGCACGAGAGAAGGTAGAGAGGTAGCCACCGTCAAGGCAGTAACTGACGGCGCTCCCTCGAGCAATGGAGCATCAGCACTGGTCGCACCTGCGTTAAAAACAAAGATAAACCTGTCGGGAAGGATTGCAAGATAAAAAGAAGGACGGTAACCCGAAATTTACTTGATGAGTCTCCAGCCGAAACGGAGGCGTCTCCCTCCTCCATCGACATGAGTCTACCTCCCATAGCCTCATCACCAGACTCTACGAGAGCCGTCGTCGTGCTCGCGAGGCCAGGAGACGGTGGAAGACCGTAGACGGGGAGAGCAATAATCGGAGCATTGCCGGACTCTTGAGAAAGAGCGGCCGGCTCGTCCTCGGGAATCGTGGCCGTTCCACCCGCTACTCCCTCGGGCTCAGCGGTCATGGCCGTCTCATCCACCGTTGCCATAGGGTCGTCGGTCTCGGCCGCTCCATCCGCTGCTGCCCCAGACCCGGCTGTAACAGCCGTCTCATCCGCCGCTACCTCGGGCTCGGCATCGGCAGCCTTCTCAGGCATAGTAGGCGTGACCGTTTCGTCAGCCACTAGCTCGGGTCCAGCAACCCCGGCTACGTCGCCCACCGTCGGCTCGGGTTCAGCCAGTACCTCCTCCACTGTCCCCTTAAGCTCGATGGTTTCTGCCGCTCCTTCGGTTGGACTTGGCCCTGCAGGATAAGATATATAAGAACCGATAGGTTTACAATTCTTACAACAAAGTCTCGAAAGACACATTACCTGAGGTGGATCGCTCGTTGGCCTCCCGAACTGCACGCGCCTCCTGTCTATGAGCAGTAGACAAGGCAGCCGGGGGCTCCTCGGAAGGAGAAGCAGCGGGAATAATGGCGCTTGGGCCCGCTCCTGCGGCCAAAGCAGCTCTGCGCTCCTTCGCCTCGCGCCTCAAGCGCTTTCTCTCCTCCCGGGCCGTCACGACGGACCTCTTGGAAGCCTCCAACAAGGCGTCGTCGTCCGCGTTTAGAGTTGCCTCCAGAGCCTTCAAGGCATCCCTCATCGGCTTTTTGAGTCGGGTCTCTTGCGGTAATCCTGAAAAGGCCAGAACATCAGTAGCTGGCCCGGGGAGAGTCCCCGCATCGGCTTGCGCGGCCCCTGCAAAGAGACAGAAAAAGATTAGATTGCTATAAAAAAAAGAATAAAGACTCAGTAAGCCGAGACATACCAACGCCCGACAGAGTGCGTTTCCTTTCCTCCTCCTGGAAAGTTTTGAGGGAAGCAACGATAGCTTCTTCAGTGGTGACACCCGTTAAAAAAGGAGGAGAAGCATTAGTCAAAGACAATAATAAAAGTACGAGGAAATAAAAAGAATGCAACTAATGATTACCTGATTGAGCAAGTTTAGCCAACCAAGCTTCAAGCCTTGCCGATCGCTCAGAAGCCGCGATGGCGGCCGCCAGATCGGTGTCTGCTGGATCTACGAAGACACCCTCATTGCTCCCGTATTCACTTAAGCCTTCGGTGAGAGGGGCCTGAGGCTCTAAGCCAAGGATGGCGTCAAGAGAAAGAACAGACTGCTTCTTCCTCTTCTGCGCGCGGACCCCAGTCGCCGCCAAAATCATCTTACGCTTCGCAGGCACCTTAGGACGGCGTGTTCCGATGTCCGAGCCCACGCCAGACTCGGGCGAAACTATATTCACCGTCTCCACTGGAACACAGGGCGCTAGGGGCGCGTCCACGGTATCACGAGGCGGCAATCCACCCGGAGGGCTCAGCACGCGCAGTGGTTCATGTTAGTGTATATGCCCTAGAGGCCATTACTGTATCATACTAGTTTGTATATTACTTAATGGATGCTTGGGATATTCACCTTGTATATACAATCTTGCTCAAAATAGTAGTATGCTACTTGGTTTGTCTCTACTTCAATGTGTACTTGTGTTTATTTTACTATATCACTTATACGCATTAGTGGAGCCCTTAGGATCTTTGCTTGATTACCAGCATTGTGATGGCAGTCACACTAGTGGGGGCTGGGTAATCTATAAGCACATCTTTATACAGGTCCCTAGTCGCAGGACTATCGAGACAGGGCATCGATACTCCGGAGTAGACTAGCGTATGCGCTTCTCATCCCAGTGTGGGAGATGGTCTGTCCCACAGCCATCAGTACGTCGTACTGGAGATAGTATACGGGTGCTCGTTGGGTTACGAGTACACTGGATAGGACTCGTCGGGAACTGATAGGTTGGTATTATACCTATCGTCAGTCATCAGTTCCCAGGTGACATGAGTACAGCTTAGTCCGCTGACTTGACACTGGCACTTCGCCTCGAGTGTGTTCCCACTGCACTTTGATCACTACCCTACCACGGCTCAAAGGAGTCGTGCAAACAGGTGGTGGTTGGGTGCAGTCCCGAAGCACTTGGAGGCAGTGACGGTTAGACAGGATTCGTCTCTCCCGGTATTGGGGGTTGACATCGCGCTGTGTCTAGGAGAGCCATTACACGAGTAGTCCCTGGCCAGGGCAAACGAGATATACTGGTAGGTTTCCAGTGTTATCTCAGGGTGTTTTGGGCTTCGCTCCGGCACGACTTGTACCGCTATTGGGGGACTGACGTTTACCGCCCCCTAGGCCCGCCATGCGATGTATCAGACGAACAGACCGGACTGTACGGAGACTGTCACATTCAGACTCAGTAGGAGTACAGATGGGGTTTCACCTCGTCAGCCTTCTTGTCGACATCTACCTGGGGACCGTTACGCACAGCTAGTGCCGCTTGCGGTCTGTGGTTAAACCCACTGCCAGCGTAGTGTCGAGTCTTTAGAGTCCCACACAGAGGGTATTCGCCTCTGGGCAAAACAGAGTAGAGGTCGCATGGTTTTGCGACAGGGTTCGTTCTCATCCGCGCACTTGTGCACGTTTGGAGTCCGGACAGATATTACCAGCGGGCTCTGGTTTGAGCCGGATACTGGTATAGTATTTGGGGTTGCTTTTATCTTTCCGTATTCATGTTCCTCGGAACAAGAATGCAGGTGTGTATGCACAGTTATTTGAGGAGGAGGAAGATGACTTTCATTAGGGTTTCGGAACGGGTGCGTATGCACAGTTGACAGTCGTCTTTTTCCAAACCCTAATGGATTTGTATTATATCATTTAATAATATATAATAAAATGAAATTGTGTCATGGTTAGTTTTTGTTGACTTGTTGACCATGGTTGACTTGTTGACCATGGTTGAACATTTGACTACCATCATTACAAATGCAAGATGCCTTTTCATTCTTGCTTTATTCATTTAATGCTTGTAATGATATTAGTCATTCTAAACTATCCATCAAACCTTTTTCATTTTGATTATTATTATTATTTGATTATTCTTTTTTCTTTTGTTATGGTTGCAAAAGGAAAAAGAAAGGCTCATTCTATCACTCTCACTCTCTCTCTTCATTCTCATCTTCTTCTTCCTCTAGTCAAGAGAAACCTTCTCATGAGTTGAGAATCCTTCTCTTGAAAAACAAAAGCAAACCCTAAACACTCTCTACTCACTCTAGGATCAAGGGTCTAGCAAGCCGGCGATTCTAGTTCACTCCAAGTACGAGAAAGAGCCCAAAGGTCGAGCCTTCGAGGTGGATCCATCTTCGACGGGAGAAGGCGACAAAGGAGAACCATCAACCTCTACAAAGTTTGAAGACGAAGGAGTTCAAGTCTAGGTATAACCATCTTCATCCGAGTAGCTAAACTTCTTTAGCTAGGTTGCTAGTTTTAGTTTAGACAACGATCCCGACCTTGCATAGTCCATGTTGCCTCTTGCACTAAAAATTTGATTTTTATACCGTTTCCGCCTCCCCGTAAGAACCGGGGTGGGCAACGTGGACTTACAGTGGTATCGGAGCCTAACTAAACTTAAACTAGCTAGGTAGTGAAGTGTAACGAAGTTCGGAACCGAAAAAAAAACCCAAAAAACCAAGCTTTTACAAAACCTGAGTTTCTGTTAAAATTTTTCCTGCTCAAAATGAAAAACTTTATACTTGTAAATTCGGCTCAGGGTTTTGTGTGAACACCCAAGAAAAACGATACAGTGATTCGTCTAAACCGCCGCCCTTCCGCCGCGTGAGCCTTCTTAGCCGCCGCGGAACCGCCGCGGTTTGATGTCCTCTCTGCATCGTTTTTCGTGCAGTGTCTTTCTGTGTTGATTTTGGGATTTTTAGGATATATATTATATGCCCAGATTTTCCAGAACTAAAATTTACTTTTGGGGGCCTATAATTCCGTATTTTTCCGAACTTCACTGCACTTTGACTATGGTGGTTATATCTGTGATGTTTGCATGTATTGAACGTCGACTAATCGCTATAAGACGATTAGTCGGGGTTATACATGATCTGTAATGTGCTGGAATGTGTATATGAATGTGTTGGACTGTCGCGGGTGAATAGCCGGGGTGGATGTGAGATGAGCTTTTGTTTTTCTTTCATTCATTGTAAATGTAAATTGATGTAATAATATTATTTGTTTGGCCGCACAACCGGGTCGGGGTTGTAGCCGTCATTGTATAATTCTTTTTACTGTTTTTGCTCTTAGGATAGACCCATGGAGGGGTGCACGAACTACCGGGTATGCCGAAGTGTCGAGTGGCCTACTCATGGAGATGAGGGAGGTTGCTATGCTTCGGGTACTTGGCGGGTAGTTTGCCGCACCCGTAGGGGTCTTGGGTGGGGTATTTGGCTATTCACCGCGACCGTGTTATCCGCTTTTCGTTTCAGGCTCGAAAGGATTGCGGATTGCTAGTATATCCAATGCATTCATCTGTGATCTGTAATGTCTACTATTGCTATATCTATAACTATTTAGGCGTTGCTTATGTTTTTCAGACGCGCTAGCCCAGCCCCCGCTCTGTCGTTAGTTAAGTAACCTAACGGGTAATGACGGGGCCCAGTGGCGAATGCGAATGGCATAAGCGTACGTCATATTTTGGTTGTTTTCTGCAATGGTAGGATTAAATGATGGGACGCATTAAAAGTACTAATGCGAGAATATCACGCATTAAAAGAACTAATGCAAGATAATAAACCAAGTTAAAGTCGTTGGAACACTTTCGAAAAACCACTCGGTTCTTTTCAAAACTAACTTTTAAAATGCGGAGCTTGAGCCACTCCATTTAAAAGCTATCTCGTTCCATCGACCAAATCAAGTTCACTACGTTCACGGTTTTGCCAAAACCATCCGTAGCCCTCCATCATTTCAGTTAAATATTCGGTAGTATTCAAGCTATGTATTTTGACCTCACGCCAAGGCATAGTGATTGGTAGCTGCCGGATATTTATCTGTTGCATAGATAGAATGCGTTGGTTTGAAACAGTCGTACTGCCATTTTGGCCTACGTCAAGGGTATGTACGGGTGGATTCAAATTAACCTGGATAATGATGGGACGAACTTGACATGTGACTTATGACATTTTGACCTCACGCCAAGGTCATAAGAGCATAGGGCAAAAATCCACATCGGGAGTTTCATAAGTACTGAAACTTGCTAGATTTGCATACCATTTGGAGTGTGGTGATTCTGGTAGGATTCCTTCAGTTTCGTCACGCGATGATATTTGGATCCCGATCCTACTGTGAGTATATGCTACTCCTCGGGAAATTTCTCACTTAACGATCAATGCTATAAACCTAGTAGGTGCCTAGAAAGGTGTTAGCGGGGCTACGCCCCCAGGAAAAAGAGGTTCTTTAATTAAGGAACTTCGCGAAAGCGTTGGAAAACCTCCCTCGAAGTACCGACACCGGCCTGGCTGAACGGTTAAGCAAGTATTGTACGGTGGGATTGATCCTGGCTAATTCTTCCTTTATGGTTTGAGGAGGGATTCGAGAAACAGTGGGAGCCATCCTGTTTAGACAAACTAAAAACCACTCTAAACTTGCAAGAGCATCATGCTGAGTGTTTCTTCTTCTCTCTCCTAATTGCAGCGACCAATCAACATGACTGGACTTAAGTTACTCCTAGATAAAAACAAGTTGACAGGGCCAAACTACAAAGATTGGCTCAGGAATGTCAAGATAGCAATCACTTATGACAAGCTGGGGTATCTTCTTACCACCAAAGCTCCCCCTGTCCCTGGTCCAACTTCCAGCGTCGCGGATAAGGAAATCCGCAAGACTTGGGAGATTGATAGCGCGAAGGCCAAGTGCCTCCTGCTTGCCTCGATGGACAACGAACATCAGAGGAGGCATGAGAATATGGACATGGAGTCCATATTGCTTCATACAAAAGAACTGTATGGAGAGCAATCACGTATCGCAAGATACGAAGCGTCGAAAAAGTTGTTTTCGACAAGAATGGCCGTCGGATCATCAGTAGCCGAGCACGTGCTAAAGATGATCGGCTACATTGAGGAGCTCGCTGACCTGGGGATCACATTGGAGAGTGAGCTATATACGGATATAGTTCTCCAGTCCCTTCCTTCCACTTACGCCCAGTTTATAATGAACTTCAACCTACAAGAAAAGGAGGTTGAACTTTCAGAGCTCCTCAACCTGCTGAGGAGCGCAGAGGGCACCCTACAGAAAGGTAGGGAAACATCCACTTTGTTTGTAGGAGGATCATCTTCTTCTAGGTCCAAGGCGAAAGCCAAGGGAAAGAAGAAGAAAGCCCCCGCCAAACCAAGGGGCGGTGTTAGTAAAGTGGATACGAAGGGAAAAGGTAAAGCAACAAAGATAGCGGGGAAGCTTGTGGATAAGGAAGAATGCTTCTTTTGTCATAAGAAAGGACACTGGAAGAATGATTGCAGGGCCTGGAAGGCCAGAACACAGGAATTGAAGCAGGTTGCAGCTTCAGCTTCAGGTGTGTATGTTATTGAAAACTGTCTTTCAATAAACTCTACTTCCTGGGTATTGGATACCGGATCAGGATCTCATATCTGTAATTCTTTGCAGGCGTTGAGAAACCGTAGGGTTTTGAAGGCAGGTGACATGACCCTCAGAGTTGCAAACGGAGCTAGCATGGATGCTAAAGCCGTGGGGGACTATCACCTGGGAATGTCAGATGGACATGTTTTGGTTTTGCGTAATTGCTTTTTTGTACCCAACGCAACTTGTAATATCATTTCTGTATCTTTAGTTTCTAAAGAAGGTTATGAATTTGCGTTTGTAAGTAATGTTGTAAACATTCGCCTTAATCAAGTTTTGATTGGGTCAGGTACTTTGAGTAATGGTATATACGTATTGAACCAACCACAGATTTTTAATGTCCAGAATACACACAAAAGAAAGTCTCCAGAAATAAACCAGACTTTCTTATGGCATTGTAGATTGGGTCACATCAATGAGAGAAGGTTGACGAAGTTACATACAGAAGGGTATTTGAATGCGTTCGAATATCAGTCGTATGCCACTTGTCAATCCTGTCTCAAGGGAAAGATGACAAAGACTCCGTTTACTGGACATGGAGAAAGAGCGAGCGAGCTCTTGGGACTCGTACACAGTGACGTGTGCGGTCCAATGTCTACACATGCCCGAAGCGGACATTCTTACTTCATTACTTTTACGGATGACTTCTCAAGGTACGGTTATGTCTTCTTAATGAAACATAAGTCCGAGGCCTTTGGAAAATTCCAGGAGTATAAGAATGAAGTAGAGAAACAGACCGGCAAAAGTATTAAGATTCTAAGATCGGATCGAGGTGGAGAATACTTAAGTGCCGAGTTCCTGGACTATTTAAAAGAAAACGGAATTCTCTCTCAGCTTACTCCTCCATACACCCCGCAACATAACGGTGTATCGGAGAGAAGGAACTGCACCCTATTGGATATGGTGCGGTCCATGATGAGTAACGCTGAGTTACCGCGATCATTCTGAGGGTATGCGCTAGAATCAGCTGCATACCTTTTGAACCGAGTTCCGACTAAGACTGTGCCTACCACCCCATATGAAATGTGGAGTGGGAAGAAACCATATCTTCAATATCTGAAGATATGGGGATGTTCAGCTTTTGTCAAAAAGCAGCATGTGGACAAACTCGAGGCACGCTCAGTGCTGTGCAAGTTTGTGGGATACCCAAAGAGCACCAGGGGGTATCTTTTCTACTACGCAGAGGAACAAAAAGTCCTTGTTTCTCGCAATGCCCACTTTCTAGAACACCAGTTCTTGGAAAAGGAAATTAGTGGGAGCGCAGTAGAACTGGAAGAAGTTCCAGAACCACAGACTGTTACTGAAAGCTTAGTGGAACCAGAGGGTTCAACAGAACAGGACATTCCTACGCCGCTCCGCAGAAGTAGTAGGCAGTCTCATCCGCCCGAGAGATACTACGGTTTTCTCATAGACGGGGATAGAGAGGATTGCATCATAGATTATGATGAGCCTACTAGCTTCCAGCAGGCCGTTCAGAGCGTTGACTCAGTGAAATGGCTGGATGCAATGCGGACCGAAATGGAGTCCATGTACACCAACAAGGTATGGACGTTGGACATTGCTCCAGACGGGGTAAAACCCGTAGGATGCAAGTGGATCTTCAAAAGGAAGATTGGTGTAGATGGACAGGTTGAGACCTATAAAGCTAGGCTGGTAGCAAAGGGTTTCCGTCAAAGACCTGGCTTGGACTATGACGAAACCTTTTCTCCAGTAGCCATGCTGAAATCCATTCGGATCCTTCTTGCCATCGCTGCCTTCCACGATTATGAGATCTGGCAAATGGACGTAAAGACAGCTTTTCTAAATGGAAATTTAGAGGAGTGTGTCTATATGGACCAGCCAGAGGGCTTCATTCAGAGTGGGAGCAGCGGAAAGGTGTGCAAGTTGCTTAAGTCCATCTATGGACTAAAGCAGGCATCGCGGAGTTGGAACATCTGTTTTGATGAGACGGTCAAAGAATTTGGCTTTATCAAAAATCCAGATGAACCATGCATCTATAGTAGATTTGTAGCGAGAACTGTAGTATTCCTCGTTTTATACGTGGATGACATTCTCTTAATAGGAAATGACATTCCTATGCTACAATCTGTCAAGGGGTTCTTGTCACACAGGTTCTCCATGAAAGACCTGGGTGATGCCTCATACATCCTGGGGATCCGGATCCATCGTGATAGATCCAAGAGGATATTGGGACTTTCTCAGTCCAGGTACATCGACACCATAGTGAAGAGATTCAGTATGGAAGATTCCAAGCGCGGTAACCTACCGGCTTGTCACGGGATCACCCTCTCTAAAGAGATGTCTCCCAAGACTGATTTGGAGAGGGATCGCATGTCGATTATACCCTACGCTTCTGCGGTAGGCTCTATAATGTATGCGATGTTGTGTACCAGACCGGATGTAGCTTATGCACTGAGTGTGGTAAGCCGGTATCAGTCAAACCCTGGGGAGAAACACTGGATAGCGGTAAAGAACATTCTCAAGTACCTGAGAAGGACTAAGGAGATGTTCTTGGTGTATGGCGGAAAAGACCTCCAGATCGAGGCCTTTGCTGACTCCAGCTTCCAGAGTGACAAGGATGATTCCAAGTCCATGTCGGGCTTTGTCTTTACCCTCAATGGAGGGGCGGTGTGTTGGAAGAGTTCCAAACAGGAAACCGTTGCAGACTCGACGATGGAAGCGGAATACATCGCTGCATCTGATGCCGCAAAAGAAGCTGTCTGGATGAGGAAGTTCTTGAAAGAACTTCAGGTGGTTCTGTCTATTGTTGATCCAATACCTCTGTATTGCGACAACAATGGGGCTATAGCTTTAGCGAAGGAACCCAGGTCCCATCAGAGATCCAGGCACATCTTGAGGCGGTATCACCTGATCAGGGAGATCGTGGATCGCAAGGAGATCGAGGTTCGGAGAGTTGCTTCAGAAGACAACACTGCAGATCCATTCACCAAGGCCCTGCCCCAGACTCAGTTCGAGCGGCTGATCGAGATGATAGGTCTTCGATACGCCAGTACATGGCCTTAGTGCAAGTGGGAGATTGTTAGTGTATATGCCCTAGAGGCCATTACTGTATCATACTAGTTTGTATATTACTTAATGGATGCTTGGGATATTCACCTTGTATATACAATCTTGCTCAAAATAGTAGTATGCTACTTGGTTTGTCTCTACTTCAATGTGTACTTGTGTTTATTTTACTATATCACTTATACGCATTAGTGGAGCCCTTAGGATCTTTGCTTGATTACCAGCGTTGTGATGGCAGTCACACTAGTGGGGGCTGGGTAATCTATAAGCACATCCTTATACAGGTCCCTAGTCGCAGGACTATCGAGACAGGGCATCGATACTCCGGAGTAGACTAGCGTATGCGCTTCTCATCCCAGTGTGGGAGATGGTCTGTCCCACAGCCATCAGTACGTCGTACTGGAGATAGTATACGGGTGCTCGTTGGGTTACGAGTACACTGGACAGGACTCGTCGGGAACTGATAGGTTGGTATTATACCTATCGTCAGTCATCAGTTCCCAGGTGACATGAGTACAGCTTAGTCCGCTGACTCGACACTGGCACTTCGCCTCGAGTGTGTTCCCACTGCACTTTGATCACTACCCTACCACGGCTCAAAGGAGTCGTGCAAACAGGTGGTGGTTGGGTGCAGTCCCGAAGCACTTGGAGGCAGTGACGGTTAGACAGGATTCGTCTCTCCCGGTATTGGGGGTTGACATCGCGCTGTGTCTAGGAGAGCCATTACACGAGTAGTCCCTGGCCAGGGCAAACGAGATATACTGGTAGGTTTCCAGTGTTATCTCAGGGTGTTTTGGGCTTCGCTCCGGCACGACTTGTACCGCTATTGGGGGACTGACGTTTACCGCCCCCTAGGCCCGCCATGCGATGTATCAGACGAACAGACCGGACTGTACGGAGACTGTCACATTCAGACTCAGTAGGAGTACAGATGGGGTTTCACCTCGTCAGCCTTCTTGTCGACATCTACCTGGGGACCGTTACGCACAGCTAGTGCCGCTTGCGGTCTGTGGTTAAACCCACTGCCAGCGTAGTGTCGAGTCTTTAGAGTCCCACACAGAGGGTATTCGCCTCTGGGCAAAACAGAGTAGAGGTCGCATGGTTTTGCGACAGGGTTCGTTCTCATCCGCGCACTTGTGCACGTTTGGAGTCCGGACAGATATTACCAGCGGGCTCTGGTTTGAGCCGGATACTGGTATAGTATTTGGGGTTGCTTTTATCTTTCCGTATTCATGTTCCTCGGAACAAGAATGCAGGTGTGTATGCACAGTTATTTGAGGAGGAGGAAGATGACTTTCATTAGGGTTTCGGAACGGGTGCGTATGCACAG
The DNA here is from genome assembly GCA_030015575.1 of Agapanthus africanus. Lineage (NCBI taxonomy): Eukaryota > Viridiplantae > Streptophyta > Magnoliopsida > Asparagales > Amaryllidaceae > Agapanthus > Agapanthus africanus. The sequence continues at coordinate 344,016,812 of JASDDO010000010.1, forward strand.
TTGACAGTCGTCTTTTTCCAAACCCTAATGGATTTGTATTATATCATTTAATAATATATAATAAAATGAAATTGTGTCATGGTTAGTTTTTGTTGACTTGTTGACCATGGTTGACTTGTTGACCATGGTTGAACATTTGACTACCATCATTACAAATGCAAGATGCCTTTTCATTCTTGCTTTATTCATTTAATGCTTGTAATGATATTAGTCATTCTAAACTATCCATCAAACCTTTTTCATTTTGATTATTATTATTATTTGATTATTCTTTTTTCTTTTGTTATGGTTGCAAAAGGAAAAAGAAAGGCTCATTCTATCACTCTCACTCTCTCTCTTCATTCTCATCTTCTTCTTCCTCTAGTCAAGAGAAACCTTCTCATGAGTTGAGAATCCTTCTCTTGAAAAACAAAAGCAAACCCTAAACACTCTCTACTCACTCTAGGATCAAGGGTCTAGCAAGCCGGCGATTCTAGTTCACTCCAAGTACGAGAAAGAGCCTAAAGGTCGAGCCTTCGAGGTGGATCCATCTTCGACGGGAGAAGGCGACAAAGGAGAACCATCAACCTCTACAAAGTTTGAAGACGAAGGAGTTCAAGTCTAGGTATAACCATCTTCATCCGAGTAGCTAAACTTCTTTAGCTAGGTTGCTAGTTTTAGTTTAGACAACGATCCCGACCTTGCATAGTCCATGTTGCCTCTTGCACTAAAAATTTGATTTTTATACCGTTTCCGCCTCCCCGTAAGAACCGGGGTGGGCAACGTGGACTTACAGGGCCTGAGGCTCTAAGCCAAGGATGGTGTCAAGAGAAAGAACAGACTGCTTCTTCCTCTTCTGCGCGCGGACCCCGGTCGCCGCCAAAATCATCTTACGCTTCGCAGGCACCTTAGGACGGCGTGTTCCGATGTCCGAGCCCACGCCAGACTCGGGCGAAACTATATTCACCGTCTCCACTGGAACACGGGGCGCTAGGGGCGCGTCCACGGTATCACGAGGCGGCAATCCACCCGGAGGGCTCAGCACGCGCAGTGGTTCAGCTCCAGCATCTCTCAGCGGAGGAACGACAGGGGTCCTTGTCTTCAGGGGAGCCTTGCGGTCGCTGCCGGGAGGCGCACCCTTGTGGTCAACCAACATGCGCTTCTCTTCACGGATGACTGCACCCATGGCGTTCCCATACCAGGCCACGTACACGTTAAGTACCTGTGGGACGCAGCTCGGCTCGCTGATAAAGAAGTGGGAGCCCGTATTCAGCCGCATAAAGTGGTGTAACGCGCTCCGTATCCCCTCTCTGGTGGCTGCGGGCTCTTCCAAAAATGCCTCCAGCGGGACCCCTGGTTATATCCTAGTTGCTGAGAGAACCGATTGGGGCTGTACCTCATGAAGAGAGCCTTATCATCCTGCCTGAACACCAGAAAGCCCGGCCGGATGGAGTATAAGTGCAAGATCTCCTGGGTTTTCAATACGGAGGCCCCGTCTTTGAAAATATCGCACAGCGCCAACACTGTCTTGGAGGTATCCAGGACAACGGTCATCACCTTGTCATGGAAAGACATTCTCGCTCCGACCATGTGCGGACGGAGAAGCAACCCCCTAGCCTCCCACGGAGATGGATTTACAATAGAAGCGCCGACTAACCGCATGACTCTTGGGAGTCTGCACTTCTCGTAAAAGGAGGGGCTCTTATGAATCCCGAATACTCCGAGCACATGCAGTTCCATCCATGAAGTAAAATAGTGCATCCGGAAATTGGCGGGTTGCACCCCGGGTTCATTCGCGTCCGCCGCCACGCTTAATCCATGATACAAGTGAGCCAGCCCGGCGATTCCGATCGACAATTGTATACCATCCACCATCCGGTGCGCTGGGTAGAAGACGGACGACCTAATGTAGCATGGGTGCATGGGAAGCGCGAAACAGGACAGCCATAATCCCAGAAAGCCGAGAAAGAAGGTCTCTTCGTCAATGCCCTGGGCGGCGATTTCCGATAAGGGCATGATGGCAGCGTCCGGAAAGTAAAAACCCTGTCGGTCATTCTCTAATGCCGGTAGGCGATCTAAGCCAAAGCCTAAGGGGTCGTCAAGCTTGGCGAACTTTTCATTCCGCTGTAATAGAATCTCCGGTCGAAGAAAGCGGGCAATAAAATCTGCAACACTAACCCCCCGGATTCCTGATTCTAAGTAGAGACCCTCATATATATTCAGTACCCTCACCAGACTCGGAAACTGGTGCTGAATAGCATTCTCCGGCATCAAACCAAATACCAGCGGCTTGGTGGCGAAGACATACTCATCCGGAGGAAGTAACTCCTCATAATGCCCCCCTCTCACCGGCAGACCGGATATCTCAGCAAATTCTTCCAGGGGGATGGAGACTTCCCTCTCCGTCAAGAGAAAAGTATGAGTGGGGATGTTCCATTGGTCCACGAATGCCTTAACCCACCACGTTGGAGGAGCAGGGTACTCAAAAAGCGAGGCATAGACGGCAGGGTACAAACCGATCTTCATTAGATGCGTCTTCTTCACTGACAAGATATACCTCGCCCACTGCAAATATCCGGCCGATTGTTGAGGGGTCAATCCGAGGTTATAAGTCTGTCCCCAAGGGCGTGCCTCACCCTGGCATATGCGTCGCCCCAGAATATCCACGGCCGGCGGCGGCTGCACGGGAATAGCAGCAATCGAAGGCTGGAGAAGATCCTCCGAGTTCCAATTCGCAACCTCCACGGCATAGTTCACCGGGGGTGCATCCGCATACGGGATCGACGAGATTGGCTCTGAAGGCGTCGCACAGGAGAAGCTTCGGCGACCCTTAATGATTTCATTATACCATCTGCCCCACAGATGAAGGTTTTTATGCTCCGGGTCGTGATCCTTAATCAGAGCGAGAACCTCCCGGTCTACTGGCGCCTCAGGGAAACCTCCCTCTGAGCGGAAGAACAGGAATGACAGATCAGCAGACATGATTGCCTGCAAAGAAAAACAAAATTCAGCCATCAGTGTCATAATTTGATTTTAAAAGCCTGACGCTTGATACTACTCTGCAATGCAGTGTAGGGGGACCAAAGAGGGACCCACAAAATCCAGATGACAATACATCAGTTAACAAGACAGCCCCATCATTGGATGGGACTGTCAATTACTGAGGAGATCCCCAAAAGAATATTCTCATTAAATGAGAAATCCCTTGAGACAAGGAGAAAATCTCCTTTTTCAGAGCAAAGCTCTGTCAAAGAGTGACACTTGTCAAACTCTGGTCTCAAAGGGATAAAATTCCTTAAAAGGGCCTAGCTCTGTAATAATGATGGAAAAATCCATCAAAAGAAAAAATTGACTCCTAAAAATTGAAAAAATTTGGGATCTTGAAGATCCAAGAAAACTCTTAAGAGTTCATCATCTATGGATCAAAAGATCTTTATTTTTTATCCATGAGCAAAGCTCTGTTCATGGGTTAAGAAACCCTGAAACAAGATCTCTTTAGATCTATGGATCCTTAAGAGCAAGGCTCTGTATGTGAAACCCCAAAGGGGTTTTCTTTAGATCAGAAGATCTATAAGAGCAAGGCTCTGTTGGTTAAGATTGATTTAAATTCAATTTAAGTTAATTTTACCTAAACTTTTTCTAAAAAAGTTCTGACTTTGGAAATGAGAGAAAGGCTCTGAAGTTCTTGAAAACAAAAGCAAGGCTCTAAAAATCAAATTCTTGAAGATGATGAACATCTGAAGAGGACCAAAGGTCCTATTTATAGGCGCTTGTGCGCCCCTTCAACTCCTGAGTTGGTCCAACGGCTAGGATCTTGCCACCGCTGCACTCACGTGTGCGCCACGTGAGCGCAACGGTGGGGGGCATTTGTTTCCCCCAATCAGAGCAAAGCTCTGTTTGAATTTCAAATTCAAAAGGTGAAGAAACGCTTCAGATCCCTTGCGCTGCGCGCAGAGCGCCACGTGTCAAAATCAGACACGCCAGCGCAAGGAGCGCAGCGCCCAAGGCAGCACACCCAATCAGAGCAAGGCTCTGTTTAAAATTCAAATTTTAATAAAGGAAGTAACGCTTCAGCTAACTTGCGCTCTGCGCTGCGCGACACGTGTCAGCGCAGTTGCGCTCTGCGCTGCGCGACACGTGTCAGCGCAGTTGCGCTGCGCGACACGTGTCAGCACAGTTACGCTGCGCTCTGCGCTGCACGACACGTGTCAAGCGCAGGTGCGCTTGCGTCAACTGTGTCAGCACTAAAACAGAATTAAAATTCCAGAAATATCTTTTTAATCTTATTAAAACAATAAGATTCTCTTCTATAAAAACAGAGCCCTTGGATCAAAGATCCAACGGTGGGGAAAAATCCCTAAATCACTCAGAGAAAGATCTCTTTAACTGATTTAACAAATCAATTGGCACTATATAAAGGCCTCTAGACTCCAAGTCTGAAATATATATTGACACAGAGAAGGGGAAACACAAAGAATTCCTCTAAAAACTTTGAGAAGGATTCAGAGAAAAAGAAAAAAGGTAAAACCTTTAGAAAAAAGAAGAATTTCTTCTAAAAAAGATCAATGATCTAAGAACAAGATAAAAGATCTTAAATAAAAAAAAGAAGAAAGATAATATTAATAAAAGGAAGTAATTTACTTCTTTACTAGATCTTTTGATCTATATAAAGGCATTGCCTTTTGATGAACCACTGGTTCTTGAAATTTGAGGTAAAACCTTTCTGGAAAACAAGAAAAACTTGTTTTGTTTGATCCAAATATTAAACAGTGCCTTACACTTTTGAAGTTTGCACCGTTGCGCTCCTTGGATTGGCGCAAGCCACCAGGGAGCGCCACGTGTCAATCACAGAATAACTGCGCCGTGCGCTTCTAAAAAAACAGAGCACTGCTCTCTTAAATTGGCACAAGTCATCAGAGCGCGCCACGTGTCAGCAGTGCGCTGGCGCAGCGCACTGCGCTAACAAACTTGCACTCACCAGAGCGTGACACGTGTCACCCCTACATGAGTTTGCGCCTTGCGCTCCTCAATTGGCGCAAAGCGCCTGACAAGCCACGTGGGGCACTGTCAGGTCAAACAAATGCTCTGCATTATAAAAAAAAGGGACAGAGCCCAATTAAAAAGGCCTAACAGGCCAAAAATAAATGTTATGCATTTAATTGAAAAGCCTAATGCTCTGCATTAAAGTAAAAAAGGGACAGAGCCCAATTAAAAAGGCCTAACATGCCAGAATAAAATGCAGTGCATTATTAAAAAGGGCAGAACCCAAACAAAGGCCTAACAGGCCAAATACGAATAAAATGTTGAACATTTTCAACTGGACTTAACCCAATTCTGGCCATAAGTCCTCAAACTAAATTGAACTGAGCACGACTGCTCTCCTAAATCAATTTACACCCGGTTAAAGGGTACATCTCCGAACTCCTATGATATTTGTCGTTGTAATCCTTCAACGTCGTCAGAGAGGTGACGGGTCTCGACAACCACACATTAATACGGACTGTGGGGTCCTTAAACTCATGAACTAATGCGTCCTTAAACTAATATCCGTCCCCAAAATGGGAATGTTAGACCACCATGTCCCTAAACTGGTAATACGGACTGTGGGGTCCTTAAACTCATGGACTAATGCGTCCTTAAACCAACAATACGGACTGTAGGGTCCTTAAACTCATGGACTAATGCGTCCTTAAACCAATTACGGACTGTGGGGTCCTTAAACTCATGGACTAATGCGTCCTTAAACTAATATTCGTCCCCAAGATGGGAATATTTGACCACCATGTCCTTAAACTGGCAATGGACCACCACGTCCCTAAACTGGAACAATAGAACCTTCAAATGCTCTTTTGTCGGATCCAAATGATCCCGTTAAGTTGATCTTAGTCTCAAATTAGACTAACGTATCCTTAACAAACGTTTGAGTTGATCTTAGCCTCAAATATGGCTAACGTATTCTCAAACTAAAACCCCAAACCCAAATCTAAGAGAATACGGATTCGGACTAATCCACGTCCTACGGGCGACGACATAAATTAGTCTCCTTATACAATCCACGGGCAACCACAAATAAAACAAACACCCATGACATGAAGTGAAATTCTGGAGAAGGAGAAAGTAGTTACCGCGATGCGGTAGCGTAATTAACTGCAGGGGCTTGCGCCTGCAGGGAAGAGCATCCCCACAATCAAAAACCCCTCAAGCGAGGGGGAATCTGACGAAGTCTGCTAAATCGGCCGCATCCGTCTAAACCTCCGATACACGGTGCCATAAATCAACTTGGCATCTTCGGAGAGGTGGACGGATAAAACCAAATAGCATCTGTCCCGAATCTCAGGCCAGGCGTCCGCCGCGTCTCTGCCGCGTCTTTCGGAGGGAAACATCAAGTACTCATCCTAAGGGCTTTATCAACATGTAGCATAGAGACAATCAGTGTACATGTTAAGATAAAGAGCAACCAGATAGCATACTATCATGTCGAGCAAGAAAGTCTTCCCCATATATGTCCAAGCATCCTCTACAATATACATCGTATGTACAGTAATGGCCTCTAGGGCATACATATAACTAACAATATGTATGTATATATATATATATATATATATATATATATATATATATATATATATATATATATATATATATATCCTTTGTTTCACATACACGTCCCGCCGTTTTGAAAATAATTTAGAAGGGCTTCTTTTGTAAAGTGTTTCGTGTCATCTCGTACACATAGGAAAAATATTGAGACTATAGCTCCTTTTTGGAAATCCCTTCGGTAACTATCGATGCATGCAAAAACATGTTCAGGTACCGTCCTCTGACTAGTCCTGTTCAGTTACTATACCAAATAGTAAATATCATAAAACATACTGCTCCAAAAGAAACCAATCCCAAAATGCGTATAAGAATGCCACGTGCGTCTGGTGCGCACAGAAATCGAAATCAAAAAATGTGCCATACAAGTGCACAAAAACAAAATCTAAGTGCAACGGGTGTGCACGAAAACACCTGTTAAGGGCAACGGGTGTGCCTGATCGCAATATCATGTGCATCTGATATGCACGAAGAATCCCAATTTAGTGTATCTGGTGTGCACCAAAATCGCATCAAGCGAGCCAAGTATACGCAAGAATCCAAATTAAATGCACAAGGTGCACGAAAACGAATATCGAATATCACAATCGAAATCGACGGTATATAACAAACCTCAATCCAAATCAGGTATACCGTGGTATATAATCTCACAACCATGTACATCAGCGTGCACAAAATTGAATCAAGTACTAAAAGTGCATGAAAACTGCACCGAAGACTCAAGTCAAATCACCTACTTACCGTAGACATGAAATCAAAATCAAACATCTCGAACGACATCAAATCGAAATCAAGTGCAACTGTGGTGTACAAAAATCTCAATCATGCAAATAAGTCGCCTAAATACCGAAATCCAAAATGACGGACACGTGATCTTCGAATCACCAAGTCGTAAATAGTAAACACTGTCGTCGATATGTCTCTCCTTCAAAGTCGAGAAGGTGTCGGTGCATCCAAGCTAGCAGAGCAAGATATCTACTTGCCTCCTGTTCATGGTCTGGCGCCTTGTGACCTTAGGCTCTCGTCTCTCACTGCGAATTACCAGTTACATAACTTCTCGGCTCAACGGCCCAAAACTGAAAGTGAAGTCAAGTAAACTCGGAGGGATTAGGCGAGAGTGGCAGAGACGAGAGTTATATTCAGGTAAACGATCTTCTTCGGAAATGACGACGGAAACAGCTCCGCTCTGGCACATCCTCTAAAGATCTCCGGCCAACTATCATGGTCACTCATAACATGTCTCATTGACGATGCCGAACTCTGGCCTACTGGGTGTGCGCGATACGACCGATTCTGGGTCCAAGTCTTCTCGTGTAGTATTCTAGAAAGATTCTTGTCGGGGTCTTTCCCAAATATCGTCCCTACCGAACTGCCCAGAAGTTATGACCCATTACTAAATCCATTTCTTGTTTCGGAACAGCTGCAAACTCATCACGACTTCTTCTGGAAGATCTATCCATATTCAACGCCTCTGCATGCGTATCACATCTCTGATGTCAACGGAGTGGAACGCTATCTCGTCAAAATCCCGTACGAACCTCTTACTCCACTTTTCTCTAATGTCGGCTGATTCAGACTCGTCTCTTCGTAGCTGTATGGACTGCGCTACAAACGGCTATACTCATATCTGGAGTCTCCCTTCCGAAACTACGAACTCAACATCTCAATATCCTGTAGTAGGCATCTTGCCAATTACCTTCTCAGAAACTCGTTCAAATTATCGGAGTGATGCGCTTACACTCGTCTGCCCTCGATCGACTCACAACGTGCTTGAGTGAAGTCTTCTCTAGCTGAAATCAATCAATCCGATGACCTCGCATCGAGGTATGCAAACGAACCACATGTCCTAGTCATTCATCCAAGAGTGATAGCGATCTTCTATCAAATCCCTAAGTACAAACTCGTGCTGCGATAGTTTCAAACATATGAGGAGATATCTTACCAGTCGCAGCAACAACTAGCTCATTCGTCCGCACGCTAAACAATGCCTCATTCCTAAAGAGTATACGATACATTAATGGTCATCATATTCTAGCCGGCCTCTAGCAGTGGCCCAAACCTCTGGTGCTGATCTGAACGTTCGAGAAATCTTAGTAAAAACAACACATCAAAATGCTCATGTCGCGAAAAACACAATAAAACGACACCTCTATGAAATCGTGTGTCACTGGAATTACGCCCTGGTCAGTCCTCATCCAAGACGAGCTCATGCTGACCGCAACTCTAGCAGCGGCTCTCTCTCTGCTCGTGTAACCGTGGTAACAGAAACCACAAACCGATATCGATGAGGATAGATCAAATGAACGAATAGAATACGGTGCAAAGAAATGTACATCCTAAGACTTCTTAAGCGGAGTAGCGTATCGTAAGTATACCTTGGAACATACACACAATACGTTACTCTACTTGAGTCACCTACTCCATCAACCAAGGTTAACCTATGCGACGAAAGTTCGGGTCTATTACCCCCTCGACCAAGTCTAAGTTCCGTAAGGTCAAGCCTAGGTTCCGAATATATATATGTATGTATGTATATATATATGTATGTATGTATGTATATATATATACACATATATACATATATATATATATATAGACACACACGCGTCCTAGACTCCGCATAGTCGAACCTAGACTCGAACCAATGTTAAACCTAGTGCTTTGATACCAACTTTGTCACGACCCGAAATGGCACGTGGCTGGCACTTGAATCATATGAAATCTATAGGGCCCCACCTAATTCAAGTAAGCCAAAAGCCCAGAAATCTAAACCATTTGAAAAGAGAGTGAAGGAAAAAATTATTTAAAAGTTAACATATAAATTCACTTTGAAAGTCGTAGTAAGCATTTTTAAAACATCAAGCCTTTTTCAAAAATTTCGGCAGAGTTTCCCTTGTAAATACTGGCCCCAAACGGGTACAAACATGCATAATATAAGTAATGAATAAAGGAATCCCCAATCAGGAGCTAGCTCTTCGCCAATTAGTGGAAACAACCACGCAAGCAATATAATATACAACGCCGAAGGGCGAGGATCAAAACTCAGAAAGAAACCAACATCCTCAAGAAAACCATAGAAGAAACATAATAATACAAGCGCGCGACTCTAAGGTCGAAAGATTATACAACTGGTCTTCTAAGTCTATCAAATAATACAAGTCTGGTTGATGGAGTTTACTAGATACAACTAAAGTAAATAAGGTACGACGGTGGTCACGATGCAAATGAACCCACCTACCAAAGTAATCACCCGGAAGGAAGCAGTGTGCCAGCAAACCGCAACGAAACCTGTACGGCAAAACCTGCAAGAAACTGTGGCACAACGGGGATGAGTTGCCAACTTGTGAGTAGAAAACATCACCGAGAAGAAATCGCATATATGACTCTCTCCTAGGTCATACAAATAAATACACAACACTAATATATATATATATATATATATAATATATATATATATATATATATGTATGTATATAAATATGTATGTATGTATGTATGTATGTATATATATGTATATGTATGTATATATATATATGTATATGTATGTATATATATATATATATATATATATATATAGATATATATATATATATATATATATATATATATATATATATATATATATATATATATATATATATAGACACACACACACGTCCTAGACTCCGCATAGTCGAACCTAGACTCGAACCAAGGTTAAACCTAGTGCTTTGATACAAACTTTGTCACGACCCGAAATGGCACGTGGCTGGCACTTGAATCATGTGAAGTCTATAGGACCCCACCTAATTCAAGTAAGCCAAAAGCCCAGAAATCTAAACCATTTGAAAAGAGAGTGAAGGAAAAACTTATTTAAAAGTTAACATATAAATTCACTTTGAAAGTCGTAGTAAGCATTTTTAAAATATCAAGTCTTTTTCAAAAATTTCGGCAGAGTTTCCCTTGTAAATACTGGCCCCAAACGGGTACAAACATGCATAATATAGGTAATGAATAAAGACATCCCCAAACAGGAGCTAGCACTTCGCAAATTAGTGGAAACAACCACGCGAGCAATATAATATACAACGCCGAAGGGCGAGGATCAAAACTCAGAAAGAAACCAACATCCTCAAGAAAACCATAGAAGAAACATAATAATACAAGGGCGCAACTCTAAGGTCGAAAGATTATACAACTGGTCTTCTAAGCCTATCAAATAATACAAGTCTGGTTGATGGAGTTTACTAGATACAACTAAAGTAAATAAGGTACGACGGTGGTCACGATGCAAGTGAACCCACCTACCAAAGTAATCACCTGGAAGGAAGCAGTGTGCCAGCAAGCCGCAACGAAACCTGTACGGCAAAACCTGCAAGAAACTGTGGCACAGTGGGCGTGAGTTGCCAACTC